>PVIW01000560.1:290710-418419 GCA_004026585.1 Noctilio leporinus | reverse complement strand
CTCCCTTACCCCTCACACATGCCTATAGATCCTCTTGAATCTGTCATTTCCTCCTCTCTATCCATGATCAATGCTGGAATTCAGACCTCACCATCTCTCCCCCAGAAGGGTTCCTTGCTGGTCTCCCCCTGGTCAGTTTTGCCATCTCTGATCCATTCTTTTTTTTTTTTTTTTTAACCTTATAACCTTTTATTTTATGTTCATGACATCCTAATACAGTTGTTTTTAAAAATTAGCACCATACTCTCAATCTTGAGAATCTATGATTACCTAGCAGTCAGATGTGTTCTTTCTGGTAATGAAGAATGCTTCCTTCCAGATAGTTCATCTGATCCATTCTTGACACCTCCAGAGTGAAGGTCCTCAAATACCATTTGGTCTGCTTCCCTGCCCCTCCTAGGCTGGCTCCCCATGGCCTACTCCGCGGGCCATGCTGTGGTCCGACTTTTCCCTGCTCCTGTCTCATCGAGCGGGGGCTTTACCTTCCCCCTTTTACATTTCAGGCGCACGATGCTGCCCCCCTTGCCTCAAGCACAGCAAGCTGTGGTTCTTCGTCCATTTGGTTCTCTCTGGCTAGACTCTTCCTCTCTTCTCCTGTCATCGGGCAGAGAGTGGATAGTCATTGGTTTGTGGCTCTGTAGCATTCATTCTTCGCCCTTCCTTAGACTCCTGTCTGTTTAAAAGTGAATTGTCTCTGCTTCATTGTGGTTTGGGTTGGTCAAACAGTAAGTCCAGGACTAAGCCTGGTCACAGGACACAGTCTTTTAATGTCAAATCTGAAGTGAGCAGTATAAGAGTAAACAGCCTTTATCCATTTTTGTGGAAGCATTTTGACCAAACCATTCTGTTCCCTATACCTTTCCCACCCTTTCCCCAGTCTGGTTCTCTAGCATTTTCCTTCATTCTGTAAGGTCCCGGTAGCCTATCCCTAACCCCACAGGTACCCTTTTCCCTTCAGTTAGTCAGAGATGGTTTCTGTTGCTCACAACCAAAAATTTCACATGGAAATCCCAGCGCAGATGTCCCTTTGAGACAGATGAAGGTCAGGTTGTGGGGGAGAGGGAGGCCTGGACCCCTCATGTGCACAAGCACGCTTGTCTGTGCATGCCCATAGCGCCCCGTGCAAAGAGCAGCTCACACCAGGGATTCTTCTCTCCTTTCCACTAGGGTGGGAACTCATGTCGGTCCCATGGTTCCTTCCTAGTGAGCTCAGAGCTACCTCAGTGTCTTGTCCAGAGTCAGGCCTATTTTGGTAAATTTATTATTTTTTTGTAAATTTGCAAATTTAAATTAATTTAGTTTTATTATTTATTTTAAAAAAGATTTTATTCATTATTTTTAGAAAGAAGGGCAGGGAGGAAGGAAGAAAGAGAGAAACATCAATGTACGGTTGCTTTTCACCTGCCTCTAGCTACGGACCTGGCTGGAGACCTGGTTATGTGCCCTGACTGGGATTTGAACCAGCGACCTTTGGGTTCCCAGGCCAGCACCTATCCACTGAGCCACCCGAGTCAGATATTTAAGGCAACAAACTTTAAAGACTAAATTAATGGACTGGTAGTTGTGTTTCCTCCCTTCCCCACCCCCCACCCCATCTAGAAGTGGCTTGGACAGACTCTCATCGGACCATAAAAATGATGCCAGCCCCTGCCCCCCTCGGGAGACTGGGTGGGAATCACATGGGCTGCCTTCCCTTTGGGACCCTCACTGTGTCCGTGCTGTGAGAGATGGAGAGGGAGGCGGAAGGAAAGCAGACAGGAGTGGGGGCTTCAGTGGAGCAGGATGGCAACATGAATGAAGATGGTTGCAGTGGCAACCAACAGGGAAAGGGGCCGATTGACGAGATCCTGAACTGAGCGCTAAAAGTGACTGTGAAACCCAATTGTTCGTGCTAATGCTCAGAGCAAAAGCTGGCCACTTCAGATGGCTTCTCGCAGAAGGCGGTGGCGGGGGAGCACGTGTGTGTGAGTGTGCACTGCGTGTGCATGGGGGGATTGTTAGCAGCGGGTGTCACGCCGTCTCCAGCATCCCTCTCCTGCCAACAGCCACAACCACGTGGACCATGCCGGCTGCCTGGCCTGTTTTTTAAAAGAGCTTCCCCAGGCAGCAGGGGAGAGGGGAGAGGGGAGAGGGGGGCCGGCCACCCACTCCACTCAGCAGAGGTGGGCTGACTGAGTAGCATCAGTCCTCGCCCCCTCCCCCACGCCCCCAGCCACTTCAGGCTGCCAGGTGCCTTGTTTGTGATGAAAGCCTGTAAAACCCCATGTGCACGGATGGGCATGCATTCGTTTTTGTTCATTTAACTAATACTCACCGAGCCTGGAGCACGCAATGGTGACTGCAGCCCGCGGTGGACCCTGCTCTCAAGAAGCTCCAGAGCTGGCAGGGGAGAAGATGCGTAATCAGGCAATTAGGAAACAGAGTGAGCGGAGGTAAGCTCTGGTTGCTATGGGAACACAAGGAGAGGCCACAGCTGCGGCTCCTCTCCGAAGAAGAGCGAGGAGCCAAGAGCCAAGAGCGGTGGCAGGAGAAAAAGGAGGCGTGAAGCAGGCCGACCTGCATGCCAGGCCCAACTCTGCACAGCGTGGCCAGCCACTCCAGGACAAAAGCTTTTGGCGCAATAAAACCTGTCACCTGTCTGCGCCTCTGTTGTTCCACCCTAGAAATGGGGGGAAGGCATGATGAGACCATCCATATACGTCTGTGTCTGGTCCCCATAGGTCTGTGATTCATGGTAGCTGCTAGGACATTTTTTTTATTCAAGAATTATTTGTCGGTTGAAAGTCTTGCTGGTAATTGGACACCAGACAGAGAGCTGTGGGCAAGATCAACAAGGCCCCTGTCCTCCTGGAGTTTCCAGTGAATTGAGAGGAGAGACCAATACGGGGGTGAACATTCCAGCGCTAGTAGTTTCTATTCTGGCAGCTATCGTAATACGATGAGGGTGGTTCGGAGTGGGACCTGGCCTACCTACCCTAGGGCTCCAAGAAGAAAGAATTTCTAGAAGAGGTGACCTTTCAGCTAAGATCAGAAGGAGGCCTTAGTCAGTACACAGGCAGGAAAACTGCATTCCAGTGCGGTGAAGAGCAAGCACGAACCTGCTGAAGCAGCAGGGAGTTTGGGATGTTCCCTGCGGGAAAGGAGGTCATTGGAACCTGGGGTAGGCAGGCACAAGAGAGCTGGGAGGAGGGGAGGCTGAAAAGATGGGCAGAGCACTGACTTTGCATGGGCTCCTAGACGGCCCCCGAATCCCAAAGGTGCTCCGACTCCCATAGCCGATCCACTCACCTGGCAGCACCTAAGGCGAGGCTGGGCTCACGGTGGCTTGGCTCAGAGCTGACATGGGGAAGGGTCTGGACTATGGGAGCTGTCAGAGCCCTTGGACAGCCTTTAGGTCCAGATTCCTACTGTGTAGGTGGAAACACCGAGGCCTGGAGAGGAAGACAAGTTGCTTAGAGCACAGGTTAAGAGGCCACCTGGCGCTCCGGGCCTCCGCAGAAGACTGAAGATGGGCTTCGTTTTGAGTGGCTGTTTTCTCTCCCTCTCAGGGCAACCAGCAGTTTCATAGCTCTCTTTCTCCCTGGTTTTTGTTTTGAAATTTAAAGTGTATTTATTTATTTGTTTTTTCACAGAGAGGCAAAGGGAGGGAGAAAGAGAGAAACATTGGTGAGCCAGAGAAACATGAATCAGTTGCTTCTTGCATGCGCCCCAACTGGGGACTTAGCTTGCAACCCACGCCCTGACCAAGAATCGAACCTACAACCTTTTAGTTCAAAGGACAACGCCCAACCCACTGAACCACCCCAGTCAGGACCACAGCCGTCTCTCTTCTTGCGCTTCCCCACAGTGTTCTTTGCCTCAAAGAGCATCCTGTTCATAACCTCAGCTCCCCATTTATTCATCTTCTACCCTTTGATTGGCAGTAGGGACAGGGATTGACTCCTGAGCAGAGCCCAAAATAGCTATTCCCGGGCCAGCAATTCATGTCTTCCAGGCTCACCCAATCTCCTGCCTATGCCTCTCCTGAGAGATCCAAGTTCCTAGAAGGCTGAGGGGATCAATATATCAGAACCCCCATTACTCAGTTGAGAAGTTTGCCCCAGATAAACTTATATGTGGCTAGAGGAAACCATGTTCATTAAATTCCCATTTATAATGGCAGAAGACAGAAACAACACAAGTCCAGCACGAAGGAAAGAAATTGGATAATTCATGTCACAGGAGTCCATTCAGTAATACTCGTGTATTAGAGTAACATGATAGTGGAAAATGTATACAATAGTATTCAGCAGTTAAAAATGCATGACCTAGATTTACATGTGTATGAAACTGCTAACTTTCTAAACTGACCATTTAAGCTGGAAAGGAGACATTGTGATACCATTTATAGAATTAAAAATATACAACACAGACATGGACAAGGAGGACAATTCTAAATGGTGCTTCTTTTGGGAAAAGAAGTAAGATGAACAAGGTAAAGTCAGGTGCTTCAACTGTAATGTTTTGGTTCAAACACAAAGGGATCTGAAGACCTGAAGAACACCCAACTTGCTCAATCTGTGTGACAGTTACATGGAAATGTGCATTTTATGCTTGGTCCTGATTTGTATGTTTAAAGTACTTTGAAGATTTTTAAGAAAAATGCATCCTTTCTTGAGTGCAAAAATGCATATACATTAGATGAAGCTTATTAATCTTATTGAGTGTATCCTTCGGTGCCTCTATATCTTAATTCATTAGTTTATTTGATCTATTTATACCACAACAAGTGTGGTTAAGTGTCCTGTTATAATTGCAGACCTTCTGGTTTCTCTGTTACATTTCCAACAGTATTTGCCTTGCATGTTTTGAAAGCACATTGTTAGGCATATAAATTTCAGTGACTAGATCTGCTCAGTGAGTGGAGCAACCTGCTTTGTTACCTTGATTTTTTAGTTTGAGTTCTTGATTTTTCCTGCATTAACATTACTACATTTCTCTTCCCTTCTTTCCTTTTTCCCCTCTTCCCTTCTGGTTCTTTCCTTTTAAAATTTTTTTTTTCTCCTCCCTCCCTCTCACCTTCCTTCCCTTCCTATGTTTCTTCCTTCCTTCTTTTCTGTAAGTATTTAACTGGCATATATTTTCCATTCTTATTTTTGCTTAGGTGAAATTTGTATAAAGAGCACATCAGTATATTTTTGAAAACAAAATGCTCAAAATGAGAGTTTGTTTTTTATAAATGTAACCACTAATGCATATTGATATATTTGGTTTTATTCCTCCATTTTGTGGGTCTTTTTCACCCATTTTATTGCCTTTATTCTCATTTCCGATCTTTGTTAGACTAATTTTCCCCTTTGTTCTACATGTTTAACGGTTTGAAAGTCATACGTCTTTTTTTTTTTTTTTGCATTCTTTTGTTACCCCTAAAATTTCTTGTTTTTCTATTGTGCATTTTATTTTCAGTCAGAAGCAAACTTCGCTATTGTTGTGGACCTAGGAACTCTCTATTGGTTGTAAATATTAGAGATACATTGTAAAGTGCCCCCCTTTTTTTAAAGTAAATTTAAAAAAATTTTATTGTTGTTGTAAAGTGCCTTTTTTTTTTTTGAAAAGGAGGTGAGAGTGTATCAATCCGAAAGGCATAGCTGTAATATTTTTCTACTGCAATGCAATTTATCTGAATGTGAACCTGTATTGTGTTTCATGATTGATTATTTGTTTTGCATTGAGTAGGTTCATTTTGTCATTAGCAGCAACAAATTCTACCGTAAACAATTCAGTTTGCTTCCACCAGGTTGAAAAAAATTTTTAATGCAATGCTAAATAGTGCCTCACGTTTTTAATACTTCCAGTACAAACCATAACATGTAACATAGGATATATAGTAATGTAATTACTTTCACATTGGAATTAATCAGAAAGAATTTGCAGATTTCATTTTATTAAAAAAAAAAAAAAAAAAAAAAGACCAGAACAGAAGGGAGTATTACTAAATGGTTAACATTTATTAAAGTCGGCTGTTGGTTACGTTTCTCGCTGTCCTTTTCTGTATCCTTGACGAATTCATCATTTAAAATGAGATAAAGCTTTCAGGCCCACCCTGATTTGTCTAGAGCGGCTCCCGCCCCCTCCACCTCCAGGGGGCGGCCCCAGCCTAAGCCTCCGTCACTTCCGCCGCCGCAGTCGCCGCCCGCTCGCTGATATCTGGCGGGGGGACGCGCCGGACCGCCAACAGCGGCTCTGGCGTTTGGTGCGATCGGTCGGAGGTCCGAGAGCTCTGTTCTTGCGGGGGATACGAGGCTGTCCGGACTGGTGAGTGAAAGGCTGTTGATGTCCTGCGTTCATCCAGCCGGGGCTGTGGGGTGTGTGGCCGGGGACAGGGGAGAGGATTTGGAGGACCTGTAATGAACAGATTGTCTGGCTTGCCCCTCGGGAAGGGGTGGGGCGATCGTGGGATCTGAGTGCAGGGGGAGGCCTGAGCCCTCCTTCGGCCTGTTTGGGAGCCCCGTCCTGTATCCCCGGCTCCTTTCCTGTGGCGCGGTCCCCGCGCGAATGGCTTTAATCGGTAAGAGGGAGCGGTGGTCGCAGCACTCACCTTGCCTCTCCTCCCCTTTCCCCTTCCTCCCTTCTCAGCCCCTTTGCGGAGCGCTCCGTGGCCCTTCTGTCCTCATTGTGCAGCTAGTTTGCTGAATGGTAAATTGTTAACATCTTTAGATGAACGTATTTTCAGAAAGGCAAATTATTCCCAGGAAAAAATCATACCCGCGCCCTCCTTTTCCTCCCTACCCTGCCACATAGATTAGAATCTAGCACGTGAGCTGATAATGTTTTCCCATCTCTGATTGTGACATTCCGGCCCCTCCCCCTCTCCTGGTCTCCCGCTCACTCTGCATTCCGGTGTCTTACTATGCCCCTGGCCATGTCTCAGGCGGGAGGAGGCACACTAGCACTCACGTACGCATACTCACACCCACCGAAAACTTCCATTGGAAGCCCCTCTCCGCTTCACCCAGTTCTCAAGATTCTTGCGCTACCCTTCCCCCGTGCAGGCACAGACACACGCTACACACTGCCACACCCTTCAGTGCCTTTCCCCAGGTACACACATACGTTAGATGCGCACCCTCACGGTCCAAATGGACTGTACCCTCTACCGGCCACATACGTACATAAGGATGGCCTCAGCTTGCTGGCTCCTTAATCATATGCCCCTTACATGCAAATATGTCCCCCATGTCTTCACACGCTTCTCCCAAAAACTCCCTTCTTTTTACTACGCATGTGTACAGACACCACCACCCCCATCCCCCCACCCCCGTTCGCTGGTCCTTGTGGGGCACACGCTCACAGTCACAAAAACTTCCTCCAGGGATACTAACATTCTCCATCATTCCCTCCCATTTTGACTAGAACGCACAAACTCATGGACACCCCTGTCCAGTCCACCTTCCTGTACTGCTATGGACACAGAAACCCATGTGACCTCCCTCCCTACAGTTCTAGCCGCCATACATACAGTCGCACGCATACACATTCTCTTTCTCTCACATGCGGTGCCCCTCTCCTCTGAAGCTACTCCACCACACCTGCCATTTTAAAAAAGATTTTATTTATTTTTAGATAGAGGGGAAATGAGAGAGGAGAGAGCTATCCTTTTGGAGCTGCCTGTCGTGCGCCCCCTATGGGGAACCTGGCCCGCAGCACAACCGCGACCGGGAATCGAACTGGCGGCCATTTAGTTTGCAGGTCCGCATTCAATCTACTGAGCCACACCGGCCAGGGCCAAACTTGCCATTTTTATACCCACATGCAGAATGGCTTTCATTCTGTATGATACGCACCCTTCTTCCTAGTGGTGCTGTCACCTGTACATTCCCCTCACAAACACACATGTCTCTATTGTGTGATTGCTGCTTCCCCTTCCACCTACCTGCCCCTCTCCTCCTCACAGACATGTATGCGCTTGGTGCACACATAGTGATCTATATTTTCCTCCCTATTCCAATTTGCAATTCCCTGTACATCTCCAGGGCTCAGAAAAACGCAGACACCCCATTAAAAAAAAAAAAAAAACACAGCAGCCTTTCCTCTTCCTCTGTTGGCACAATTCCACAGCACTTCACCCACCTACCTAGCGTGCACTCACCCTCCCCTCCCCCGCTGCTCCCATCTTCTGTCATATTCTCCCCTAAGTCTGGCTTGCCTACAAACCCAGTTTTGTAGCTATTTTGCCAACATTAAAAATGGGTTCCAGGTCTACACCTGACAGTCATTGGAATGCTAGTCCAGGCTTTAGAAGAAAGTGAAATGAACTTTTAAGGCCCCTTATTCTTTCAGTTATCCTAGGTGGAAAGAACTCTCCCTGCTTTTTTATTCTGAACTGATTTGATGTTCCCACCTCCAAAGGGAGGAGGAGGAGTCTTTCCACTCCAGCCCCAGCTGGTTGGAAACCCTCCTGAGTCAGAGCAATGGGTCAGGAATGGAGCCAGCCTCTGTAGCCCGAGGCAGCAGGAGGGTATCATTCCTAGATAAGCGGGAGGTATGGACGAAGGAATGCTTCTGTCAGTTTCAGGCCAGCCATGAGCCAGCAGAAAAGGATTTCCAACCAGAGAAAGACGACATCCGAACTCCAGATGCACAGATCGGCCCCCAGTCAAACGAGCAAGAGGAGCCGGTCGCCATTTTCCAGCAGTCGCCGCCGCCGGCGTTGGGATGGCAGCGAGAACTCGGGAAGCAGCCTGAGTGTGGATAACGAGGACTACTCCAGGTACCAGCCACGCGAGTACAGGGCTCCAGGTGGCAGAAGAGGAACAGCTTATGGACAAACTGACTCTCTCAGGGCACAGGATAGCGAGGAGGAGGGGGCTGGGCCTGCGGAGCAAGTGCCAGTGAGAAGGAAAACTGGCAAGTTTAAAAATGATAAGCTGTATGAGCCAGAGAAAGGGGAGGGGTCTTTGCTTGGGGTGTCCCCGCCGTTCTCGCGTCCCAACCGTAATGGGACACAGGAGCCTGACGAGGTAGACCCAGCCCCTGCCGTGCCACGCTCTGGTAGCAGAGGCGAGTTCCAGCAGCGAAGAGGCCTGGCTCCGCAGACCTCTGCCTCTGATAGAAAGGTGGCTGCGCAAGGTGGCAGCCTGGAGAGGGAGGGACCACAGCAGAGTTTACCTGTGCGTCCCCGGGGGGCTCCTGTGAGTATTTGTGGTGAGGAGGAAAACACCCCAAAGGATGCAGAGGAACCGGTGGTGAGACCCAAAATCAGGAATGGGGACAATCCAAATTGCGTGAAACCAAAACCCTTTTTTGATACCGATGAGGATGAGGATGTGCCACACAGCACCTCCAGGTGGAGGGATACCACCAGTGCTGGTGACAGCCGCCAGGGTGGCCTGGCAAGAAGAGGCAGAGGTGAGAGTTCAGGTGGCTACACTGAGCCGAAGTACCCTGAAGACAAGAGGGAAGCCAGGAACAGCCAGCGGAAGCCAGAACAGGTGCCACCGCGGTGGACCATGACCGACCAGAACCTCTGGGCGTTCACCGATGATTACTCCAGGTACTGCGACAACGACTCCGACAGTGACAGCGAGTTGGCTGCTGCTTCACGTCGCAGGTATCGGGGTCCGGAGAGAAACCTGCCCTCCTGCGAGAGCTGGGAGACCATGCTGAGGAGAGAGGAGCGAGAGCCTGACCTGGCCGAAGTGAGTGACAGCGACTGCGCGGGCGCCTGCGCGGGAGCCTGTGCTGGAGCCTCTGCCTTCGGCCGGAACCGCAGCTGGGAACTGGAAGGGGTTCGAGCACCACCTTTCTGGGACAGCCGGCGGGCGTTACGGGAAGAGCGACAAGCCCCTTGGCTCCCGTTCCACGACGAGAACGAGAACGAGGGCGAGAGTGGGTCCATGCAGGAGTTCCTGCAGCCTGGGGGCTTCATGCTGGACGGCAACAACAACTTCGGAGACGAAATCGTGGGTGAAGACCTGGAAGTGGATTGGAGCCTCTTCGATGGGTTTGCAGATGGCCTAGGGGTGGCGGAGGCCATCTCCTACGTGGATCCTCAGTTCCTCACGTACATGGCCCTTGAAGAACGCCTGGCCCAGGCGATGGAAATGGCCCTCGCTCACCTGGAGTCCCTTGCGGTGGATGTGGAGGTGGCCAGCCCTCCAGCAAGCAAGGAGAGCATCGACAGTCTTCCTGAGATCCTGATCAGTGAAGAGCAAGGCTGCGTGGGGCAAGAAATGTGCTGCCCAATATGTTGCAGTGAATATGCCAAGGGGGAGGTGGCGACTGAGATGCCATGCCACCACTATTTCCACAAGCCATGCGTGTCCATCTGGCTTCAGAAGTCGGGCACCTGCCCTGTGTGCCGCTGCCTGTTCCCTCCCCCACTCTAAGACCAAGGCTTTTCACTCCTGGTCTGCTCGTTTTCCCTCTCCCAAAGCCACAATACTGCAGGAGCCCTCTAAATTAACAATTAAAATGAAACCAATCACTCCAATCATTTACTACTCCAGTTGATTTCTTGTGATTATTTCTAATGGGAAACGATTGTGTACGATTGCATTAAAAACCATATTGTCTTTTAGAGCTTAGAAAGGGGGAAAACTAAACACTAAATGCTACCTGAGATGGCTGTAAGAGCATAACATTTTCTAACCTGAACATGGAAATCGGATACATTTGTTTCTTCAGTAGGCTATGTTGCTGTTAATTGTAACATCAAGTTTATGTGTTAAATGTGTCCAAAAGGCATCACCATTTCTGTTGCATGTTATGGGTTAATGTTCTGTAATTGCAGTGCAGTAAAAGCTTATTAAAGTTCTTTTGATTTTACATGGCACAATGGCATTGTTTCCTTTTGTCTAGAACAATAGAACTAAGTGACTTTTTTAAAAACATTTTTTATTTTTTAAAGGGTTGTTTTAAATTCATTATTTTTTTTTTTAGAGAGAAGAGCAGGGAGGGAGGAAGAAAGGGAGAGAAACATCAGCATATGGTTGCCTTTCACCTGCCTCCAGCTGGGGACCTGCTGGTGACCTGGCTTGCAACCTGGTTAAGTGCCCTGACTGGGAGTCGAACCAGCGACCTTTAGGTTTGTAGGCCAGCGCCTATCCACCGAGCCACCAGACAGGGCCCTAAGTGACTTTTTAATGGATCCCTTGCATTTGCATCAAAAGAAGGGTTTGGGGGGGTTCCCAAATAAGTAGAAAAATTTTAACTTCACTGGAAATGCTGATTCCGACAACAGCAAGAAATTAAGGGTAATTCTTTCTAAAAGTAGGTATCAAGTACGTGATTATCAAACTGCTGTGAGGCAAGGGCTGGCCAGAGAGCACTCTGTCCATATGGGAGGGAGAGAAATGGGGAAGCACGGTGAAATGGAAGAACGGTGGTAGAAGTAAATCCAAACTGCGTGGAAGGGTGAAGGAGTGAAAATCACCTTTTAGAAAACAGAAACTCGTGGAGGGAATGCTTAAAGAAATAATAAAGGTGGATTCAGATGGTATACCTTAACACAGTGACAGAAAATGAATAGAAAAATACACAAGCACCCACTTACACAGAGTGAACAGGCCTTAACATCTGGCCATATGGGCTTCAGATCTCTCTCTCTCTGCAATAAAGAGAATTTTTTAGGTACAAGGGAAGTTCCTCACCTGTCACATTTAACCTTCCTCAAAGAGGTACCCAGAAATGGTGTGTTTACTTTTTGTCTGTTTTTAGACATGTATAGGTGTATGTGTGTGTACATATGTATACATAATTGTGTATATAGGTATATAAGTGTATACATATATACTCACATCTATAACCAATGCAGATTGTTTCTGCCTTTTAAATACACATAATCGGAATATGTATATTGTTTTGCAACTTGATCTTTTCACACACCATAGGTTTTGAGATTTAGCCATTTTCATACATGTTGATCTCGTTCATACACTCTTAACTGCAATATACTAAATATTCAATCGTGTGAGTTACCACAATTTATCCATTCCTGCACTGGTGGCCATTTGGGTTCTTCCCAGTGTTTTGTGGCAATGAACATACTTAAGAGCCACCTCTGTGCACGTGTGTGGGATTCTCTAGGGGTAAGTATATGGAGATGAAATCTCTGGATCTTAGGGTTGGAGGTAAAATTTTGGGGTTAGGGTCTAATCGTCTTCATTCAAACTAGATATTACCAAGCTGCTTTCCAGGGTGTCCTCATTTATGCCCCTCCCAGCAGGTTCCAACAGCTGTTTTCAGCTCCAGCAGCCTGGGTATCCTGAGCGTTTCATTTCAACCTCACACCTCCCAGACCATCAGTGACACGGAAATGAACACAACAGTGAAACATTTTCTGATTGTGTCCATCAGACAGCAATGGTTTTCCTTCAGGATACTATCTGGTTTGCCTTGGGAAATGGGAGCGCCCCTGCTGGAGTTGCAAACAGCTGTTGGAACCTGCTGGGGGGGGGGCATAAATGAAATATTACTTTGCTTGATTTTTAAATAATGTGTTTTCCTGACTATTAGCAAAATAAATAAAATTCAAAAACGTGCCCATGATTGAATAAAAAAGCAAGATGATCGTTCTCCCCCTGCAAGTATGGAAACATGGGTAGAAAACGAGCCACACTCATTTTTTTCTGCACTTAGTCCACCACAGCGTGTGTTACCTCCTTGCCTTCTGCAAGCAACTCAGCTGTCACAGACTCTGAAGTCTGCAGCCTTAGAGGGCCCTTGCTGGTCGGGGGATGGGGGGAGGGGCGGTTGGCCTAACGCTAGGCTTTGCTGCACCCTGACTGGCACCCATGAGAAGGAAGGGTCGGAGCACCATGGGTCCCAGTCATCCTCCAGCTCCTTGAGCCAGAATGAGCAAATAAACTGGGGCAGGGACTGCCCCCCAGTGCTCGAAGCCCCTGCTGGTGTTGGAGCAGCCTGGCACTGCGGAGGGTCCCACTGCGGGTGAGCCTGTCTCAACCAGGGACACCCACAAGGAATGCCTCTGGACCACTGCAGATTCAGCAAGACAGAAAAGGCGGGCAGAGGATGATAGGATGGTAGGAGGAGGGATGCCGGGGCCTGTAGAGGCTGGGGCAGGCTTGGGGCTAAGGCGGAGTCTGATGAGCCTGGTCGGGCCAAACCTCCATGGCTCCTGGGCTCGCTGAACACAACCCCTACCCTGAGCCTGCCCTGGCACAGGACCTCTGGGTCTTGCCAGCAAGTGGAGCAGCCTGGCACTGCTGAGGGTCCTGCTGTCTCGACCAGGGACACCCACAAGGAAAGGGACCTGGGACCCAGGCCCCCAGTGGCCTGGACTTTGGGCCTCAGCATAGCTCTCTTTGGCCTGAATTGCACGCCTGACAAACACGGAGCCAGTGGGGTGCTCGTCCATCCGCCACCAAGCCCCAGCCTTTGGGGAGGCCTGGTGCAAAGCAAGACAGGCTGTGGAACTCCCTGAGCAACATTTTCGGCTCACCGCGACATTGGCTTCTGCAGAGTGCGCTTTGCAGCGAGAAGCACCACTGCGGGCTCTGCTGCTGCCTGCCATCCTGCTCCCTCCCTCCAGAATTTATTGTGCTGTCTGAAATAGGTGGTCCAGGGGTGGCCTCATCACCCCTCCCATCGGGATAAGACTTCCCCAGGCCCCTTCACACTCAGTGATGTCACTGGGTCCAGCCGTAAGCCGCAGAAGGTGAAGGGTAAGGAACTTCAGAAATAGGGTGGCAGTTCTGAGCAGAGAGCAAGATTCTGTCTGCCTGGAGGGGGAGCGCAGCGGAGGTACCTTCGGTGCACCTTTCCCAGCCCCTGGGAGCTGAGAATCAACAGGAATCTGGTTCTCAGCAAGAGAGCCTGGACCGCCTGGGGCTTGAGACCCTCCCTGCAGGTTACCAGCAGCATACTGAAGGATGAGGCAAGAGCAGCCCCGAGGCACCCAGATAAGAGGACACCTGGCCTTTGGGTGAGAGTAAGGGGAAAAACAAGACACCGAGGGGGTGGGGGTGGAAGGGTTGGGGGAGGGGTGGGGGAGGGGTTCTTCCGCAGGAGCCCAAGACTTGGAGACAGTAACTGCTCAAAGAGTCAAAAGAATGTGGCTGAAGCACGGCCTGGGCGCCAGCCTGAAAGGAGGTGAAGGGAAGTAGAGACAGGTCGCCAATTGCCTGAATGCAAATCTCCAGACAGGGCCCCAGGGGAGCCAACCCCAAGGGACTGCTCAGCCCCCATCCTGCCGGCCTCCAGGAAACACATTCCTGCCCCTGCTGGGGACCGGAGCCGACTAGTTCAACACATGCAGGGGTGCGCCAAAGGAGGTTTATGGATGTCTTACAAGTGATATGTAATGAATACGTAATAATGCATGCTTAAAGTCCATGTTTCACATACAACACGACACTTGGTTTTGTATTAACTGACCTTCTGCCTGTGGTGTGTCGGATGTGGGCCTGTGAGAGGTGAGTCTTCCCTCAACAATCTCCCAGAGAGAGATCCCACAGGTCCCAGGGACCTGCAGCTTTCTGTGGACGGCGCTCCATGGGGGCCAGCACACAGCGGCCGGGAAGGGGGCTGGTTGCTGGAGGCATCCTCCGTGAGGCCACTTGGAAAGCCCCCAAGTAGGCGAGTATGCATTATTATTCAGGTAAAGAAAGGGGGGGGGGGAGGGGAGGGGAGGGGAGGCCGGAAGGGGAGGGGAGGCCTTTCAAAATGCTGCCTATCAATGGGATTCGGTTTGTAGGAAGGCTCCCCACTTAGTGAAATGCATCAGCACTTGTAATCCACACTGTCTGGCCCAGCAATTCCACTAGAATGTCTTCTACCTGAGCAGAAGTACCAGGTTGTTTGTACGAGGATATTGACTGTTGCATTGTTTGTGGTAGCAATAGACTGGAAAGCATTTCAGTATCACTCACTGGGGTCTGGTTACGTAAATGATGGCAAGGCCATCAGGCACCTCACCAGACAGCTCTCGGCCAGCTCGCTGCAGACCCACAGTCATTGCCGTGCAAGAGCGTCCAGAAACCAACAGGTTCCATGAGGGAAGCCCAGAATAGTGGGCGCAGTTACCTGGCATGTTCACAAGAGATGCACGCAGGTCGACATTGCCTGGGTACCTAGAATGTCTCTGGAAAGGTACGTAAGAAACAGGTTCTCAGGTCAGGAGCAAGCAGGAGTCTCAAGTGCCCTTTGTGCCTTTGGAGTTTTTGTTAATTTGATTTTTTTTTAAGATTGTATTTATTCTTCGAGAGAGGGGAAGGGAGGGAGAAAGAGGAAGCGAAACACTGATGTGCAAGAGAAACTTCAAACAACTGCCTTTCACACACATCGAGCCCACATCCCAGGCATGTGCCCTGACCAGGAATCAAACCAGAGACCTTTCACTTTGTGGGATGATGCTCAAGCAACTGAGCCACACCTGTCAGGGTGTTAATTTGATTTTTAAAGTATATCTTATTGATTGTGCTATTATAGTTGTCCCAAATTCTTTTCCCTTTGTTCCTCTCCACCCAGGACCCCCATTCCCTCCTGCAGTCCCATCCCACTTAGTTCATGTCCATGGGTTGTGCATATGTTCCCTGATTTTACCCTTTTCTATATTATTCTTAACTTCTCCCTGTCTATCTTGTACCCACCAATTATATTTCCTAATCCCTGTACCATTTCCTCCTTTCTCTGCCTTCCCCTCCCAGCTGATAACCCTCCAAATGGTTCCCATGCCTTTGTTTCTGGTCCTATTCTGGTTGTTTGCTTAGTTTGTTTTTGTTTTAATTTTTTAAGTTTCTGTTGTTGACAGTTGTGAGCTTGGTGTCATTTTACTGTTCATAGTTTTTATCTTTTTCTTAAATGTGTCCTTTTAACATTTCATATAATAATGGCTTGGTGGTGATGAACTCCTTTAGCTTTACCTTGGCTGGGAAGCACTTTATCTGCCCTTCCAGTCTAAATGATAGCTTTGCTGGACAGAGTCATCTTGGTTGTAGGTCCTTGCTATTCATTATTTACCAGTCTCTTCTTGCTTGCAAAGTTTCTTTTGAGAAATCAACTGATAGCCTTTTTTTTTTTTTTAAAGACTTTTCTTTATTATTTCAGAGAGAGGGGAAGAGAGAGAGGCAGAGAGATAGAGAAACACCAATGTATGATTGCCTTTTGCCTGCCTCCAGCCACAGACCTGGCTGGAAACCTGGGTTGCAACCTGGTTATGTGCCCTGGCTGGGAATTGAACCAGCGACCTTCAGGTTCACAGGCCATCATCTTATACCACTGTGCTACCAGCCAGGGCTCAGCTAATAGTCTTATTATCACCCTTTTGTAGGTAACTCTCTTCTCTTGCTGCTTTTAAGATTCTCTCTTTATCTTTTAACTTTAGCATTTTAATTATGATGTGTGTTGGTGTGGTTCTGTTTGGCTCCAGCTTGTTTGGGACTCTCTCTGCCTCCAGGACTTGTATATCTATTTACTGTGCCAAATTTGGGAAGTTTTCCTTCATCATTTTTTCACACAAGTTTTCAATGCCTTGCTCTTCCTCTTCTCCTGGCATCCCTATGATTAGGATGTTGGCAGGTTTAAAGTCTTCCCAGAGGTTCCTAAGCCTCTCCTCGTCATTTTCAATCCTTGTTTCTTCATTCTGTACTGGTTGGCTATTTATTTCCTCCTTATGTTCCAAATTATTGACGTGAACCCCAGTTTTCTTCCCTTCACCATTGGTTTTGTCTGGATGTTCCTTTATTTCACTTAGCATAGCCTTCACTTCTCTTTTGCATTTGCTGTACTCTAGCATACCTGTCAATTCTGTGAGCATCATTATCACCAGTGTTTTGAACTCTGTGTCTGTTAGGTTGGCTCTCTCCTCATGACTTAGTTCTCTCGCTGGAATCTTGATCTGCTCCCTCTTTTGGGCCATACTTCTCTGTCTGCTCAACTTGACTGTCTTTTGTGTTTGCCTGTGTGTCTTAGGTGGAGCTGTCACACCTGTTACATTGTAAGGGGCAGAGCCTTAGGTATTTGTCAATATGGGGTGACCCATTTCACCAAGTTGTGGCGCTGTGTGTGGGGGAGGGGCCAGAAAGGGAACAGTGCCACTTGCTCAGCTCTCACCCCTTTTCCAGGCACTTCTCCTGCTTCCCATATGGGGCTAGTGCCTCTCTAGCTGTTGCCCTGACCATGGTTCCCAGAGTGGGTGGCTTTGCCGACATTTTAGGACAGTGGGGGACTTTAAACAAGTGGACTCTGCCCTGACCCCCACTGGTTTTCACATGCAGATGCAATGAGGATTGATTTTCTGCCCTGGCATTGGAACCATGAGCCGGACAGTCTGGTCTGGTGCTGGGAGCACTCTCTGCAGGTGTCCCTACCTTTTAAAAATGTGGACCTGCACTTTCTGTCAGCCAATCACAGCCACCATCCCTGCCAGACAGGAGGGCAGAGACCTCAGGCAAAGGGAACTGAATGAACAAAGATGGGGAGCATATGAAATAAGGAGAAGAGGAAGCACAATCCAGCCAGCTGGCCCCAGGAGGACATGGAATGGGGGCCAGAGGGTGGCTCAGTCCCCTGAGCAAGTCCCTACATGAAAGAGACCTCCAGACTGTCTATGGCAAAACAGAAAAATCATCAGGAAATCCACCAACATGTTAGGTAATGGGTGCTTCTCTCTCAATGGGGGATTATAGGTAACTAATTTTGTTTCCTTTTGGAGGGCATTTCTCAAATTCTCTCCAAAAAGCAGGTGACCAGGGAGAAAAAGTAAAAAATAAAATCGGACTGTTACTGAAACACTGATTCAAGCCTCAGAAGGAGCCACCTAGTTCAGAAAGACCTGCCTCCCAAATAGTTTCCATGCTAATTAGCTGCGAGTGGCGAGCAGGGCACATACCTCTCTTTCCAGCCTCACTTTGCTTATTTATCAAATGGGACAAAACCCCCCTATGTTATCAGGTGGTTGGAATGAGCAAATTAAATAACGGATGAACTCTGCTACATAAGCATCCAGGAATGGTGGTGGTTGGTTTTTCCCACTTTTCCTGGCTCTTTTTTTGCCCCGGACTGCAGCAGCAAGAGTGCAGGGCTCAGAGAAACCCTCTAGTTTCTGGTGGAAAGACCCCCTACACACACACGCGCGCGCACACACACACACACACACACACATGCGCATGCGTGTGCGTACACATATTCTCTCCTCAGCAACCTAACAAGGCCAACTTCTCTGGAGGCCGACTTGGTCTGGAGGAAAGTATTTCACAGGGTGCCCAACATTCCCTTTGGAAGCAGAGTGCAGCAAGAGGGGGAGGAGGAGGAAGCAGAATGTTTGCTATTTTTTTCTGTGCAATTGACTCTGCCCGCCGAGGTTCTTTGCTCACCGCTGTCTGTGCGCACAGATGGCAGCTGAGCCCCTTTTGGTGAAGGACTCGGCTTCCTGTGGAGCATGCCCACCCTCCAGGCCTGCTGAGGAATGTGGGCTGTCCCGGGGGGATGGGTTCTGTGTCTGCCCCCCACTCCCAGCATGACCACTCCTGGGGCCCAGATGAAGGCGCTGCTGTATCAGGGGCCCCGCCTGATTAGACATGGTGCCACACCGACTCCTCCCTCACAGATTGGGCACTAGGGAAAGAAAAGCCCGGGGCTTGCCCAGAGTCTTCCCAGCTAGGAGCGTGGTCGCCTTGGCGCTCAGCTGGGCCCCTGGGGGTCGGAAGTTCCTGCTGATCTCCTAAGTAGGGGAGTCCTGGAGTGCCAGGTTCAGGGTGGGGCCTCTGGCCTCCAGGGTTGTCAGCCAAGGCCTACATCATATACGTGCAGATCTTATGGACCCCAAACCCCGAGTTGGTGTGGGCTCTGCAGAGGTGGAGCTGCCCAGTGGGCGGTAGGTGGGCGGCCTGAGGTAGAAATGATGAGCCCCGCCACCACCAGAGGAACACTAAAATGTCCCTTCCTCCTCGGCTGTGGATGCGAGGGGATTTTATGGAGTTTTTTCTCTTCTGTGTGTTCAAAGAGCCACTTGACTACTTATTAGCTCTGGGTCTTTGTTTCCTCCTCAGGAAAATGGGGATGGTAACCTCATGGGACTGCTGTGAAGAGGACATGAGGGACTAGTGCAGGGCAGTATGTAGGGGACACTCCGGAAGTGGCATTTCCTTCCCATATTTATTCATTGCTTCCTTTTGTGGATCACTGGGCAATCCAGAAGTGACCAACATGGTCTCTGACCTCATGCAGTCTCAGGGCTTTCAGTCCCTGGGGCCCCTAGTCAGGCTTCACCTCGAGCCCTGTTTCTGACCTGGGGTTCTGACCTGTCCCTGAGACTCTGGTACTGCTTAGGTCCAGTGACATGCCTGAGATCCAGGCTTCCTGGTGTTGGCCTCAGCCCACTGCTGCAGCCCACAGTCTGGAGACAGTCCTCCCTGGGCGGCCGGCCAGCCTGCTACTGAACACGTCCAACAGTGTATTGTGTAATTCTCAGTAGCTCTACAAGGAAGACGCTTTGATCACCAGTCTCCAATGTATCTATCTGCTTTCAGGTCCCAGCACTGCTTTTCCCTTGGGCACATGCCTCAGTTTTCTCATCTGTAAAATGGGAGTTAAATAATAACTCCCTGTGAGGGGAGCAGTTAAAATGCCAATGCCTATTAAGCTTTCAATACTTGTTCATTGCTATCCTTAACAAACCTAGGCTCAGAAGGGGAAATGACCAGCTTAAGCTAATCCGGGCTCTGTCGGATTTCCCATGCTGACTTCTTGATGGGGCCATTGCAAGCACCTTCTGGCAGATTCTTGTGATACAAACCATTGCCTCCTAGGTGGACCCCTCTCTGGGCTCCTATAACTTGGTCTCTCATCAGGCCTTGCTTCACTTCATACTAGAATAATAAAATTAATGATGCTAATAGAACATGGTCCTTGCACTTTAAAATACCGGATATATTCAACGCTTTGAGTAGCTCTATGAGGTAGATGTTATAATCACCCCCATTTTTTCTGTAAGAAAACCGAAGCACAGAAAGATTAAGTGATTGGCCCAGGCCACGCAGCCATGAGTGGTAGAACCAGAATCCAAACTCAAGAGTCCCTGCTCTTATCCATCACACTCTGGCAGGAAGAGCTCTAGCCATCCCCACCCGCCTACAGGGAGTCCAGCCACATCTGACACAAAACTCCATGGGAACATGAGCCAGATGCCATTTGTTCACAGCTCAGTGGCTAGCACGGTGCCTGGCACATGGTAGGTGCTTAGTAAATGTTGTTAAATGAGTGAATGGATGAAACGAAAATAGGGTGTCCACCAGGGAGAGGGAGAGAAAAGACAGATTGGAGATAGGAAAGAGAACTGACCAGTTTAGAGAGCGATCCAATTGGTGATATGAGGAAGTCTTGGATGACTTCCAAGATTTTGGCTTTTGGGTGACTGGCTGATGAGGTCATTTACTGAGATAGGAGTCCTATAGGATGGATGGAATGCAGGGGTGGGGGACAGGCCAGGCATTGATGAATTCCGTTTAGGATTTCGAGTTTGAGGTGCTTTGGAGACATGCAGGGGGATGTCCAGGAGGCTGTAGGATAAGGAGGCTAAGAGCTAAGAAGAGGGATTTGGGCCTCGTGCCCACCCTCTTCAATCAGACTCGAAACCGCTGGCCCAGCAGCCTTTACTCTTCCTACTGGGAAGGAAAGGAAGGGATCTTTGATGGTGGGAATGGGGGGCGCTTTTCTAAACTAAACAAACGCACACACAGTGCCTGCTTGTTGAGGATCGGCTTGCCTGGCTCAGGGCACATGTAGGCTGGCTTCCAGGGCAGACCCCCTCCCACCACCCGCAGGCCCCTGCCGCCTGCTCCCTGCCAAGGTGAGCTCTGACAGGGCGACTTGTCATCTTTTCAACACCTCATTTTTCCCTCCTTACTCACTGCCCGGGGAGAGGTCCTTCCTGTTTGCACACCTCGGGGGCTAGGCCAGGAGGAGGAACAAAAACAGCCTTCATGGGGCAGGGGGAGGGGAGGGCAAAGGGAGAGGGCTGAGGGGACAGAAAGAGGGGAAAGGCAAGGAGGGGAGGAGGAGGGGGACAAGAAGGTTAAGGGCCCAGCTTCTGCCTCCCCTTCGGCAGCCCATCTCTCTGTCTCTCTCACTCTCTCTCATCTGGGGGGCTGATTCCCGGGTCAACTCAAGAAGGTCGGGATTCCATCTGGGTTTATAAACTAGTTATCAGATTTTCCCTACCTAGAGTTGCCCAACCCAAAACACCCTGCTTGGTCCTGCCCCCAGCCCCAGGGTGTTTTTTCCTAGCTGCCCCACTCTTTGTGTCCAGCTCAGTGGGTCTGCGACCTCTGGCCCCGAGCGCAAGGCTCCTGCGGTCCCCCATCCTGGCTCCTGGCAGGTCTCCTCCTGGGAGCCCCGCCCCCGGCTGCGGCGACCGCAGGTAATCCCCTCCCCCTTCCTGCCCCGCCGCTCCAGCCCCTTCCAATTAGCCGGGTCTGGGCTCCCCTCGGCTGGGAACGGCCGCCCCCCGGCGCCCCTCCCCCCCTCGGCTCCCACGTGGGGAGCCCCGCTCCCAGGCCTGGCTGCCCCATTCACAGCGCCCTCCCCATTGTCCGGGGCCTGTCGCTCACGCAGGCCATTAGCATTTCTAAAGCCCACTTCTCCTGCTCGCCGCTTTGGCACAGCCTGGGCAGAGGAACTGAGCCCCACACAACAACAATTACAACTAACCTTCAAGAGCACTTTCGAGTATATAATTCATGTTTCTACATAGCCATTTCATTTACTTCTCACAACAGCCCTCAGCAGTCGGACACTGACATACTGAGGAGTTTGGTGAGTTGCTCAAGGTCGCAAAGTAATTTCTAAAGCCAAGATTTCAAGTCAGGTTTATCTGACGCCAGAGGCCGCATTCTTTCCACTGCCCCACCTTCCCTCTGTCAGGTTGAGCTTGCTTCTGCTTGGCTGGGCTTGATTAAAAGGTGGACATGGTGGCTGGATGCTTTTGGAGAAGGCGGGCTGGATTCAGCCTAGACAAGAGGTCCTGGGTGGTGGTACCTTGTGCAGGTGGTGACTCCTTCTGGCCAACACCTGGGGAACACAGCCAGAGCTAAAATGCAGCATGGGGAAGTGGTGACAGGCTCATACTCCAACTCTGCCACAAAGCAGTAGGGTGGCCTTAGATAAGTGACATCACTTCTTTGTTGCCTCAGTGTTCTGTCCTGTACAATGGGTTGGACTGAGCTCTAAGTGAGTGAATATGCATACAGGACATAGAGTGTTAACATTATTATGTGCTCTGCCAAAAGTCCTCCCAGAGTAAGGAGCAGCTTAGTGCTAACAGGGAACAGGTTTCTTTCTTTCTTTTTTAAAATTTTATTGTTGTTGTATTACATCCATCCCCTTTTTGCTCCCGTCTGTCCCCTCCCCACCCACCCATTCCCCCCAAAGTCAATCCCACCTGTTGTCCATGTCCATGGTTCCTTTATACTAGGTTCTTGTCTAAACTGCTCCCCTTCCTTGCCTCTGCCTCCCCCCTCCCTCCAACCCCCTTCTCCCTGAAGGCCTATTCACTGTATTAATATATTTGGTTCTGTTTTGCTTGTTGTTAGTTTTGTTCATTATTGTCCTGTAATGGGTGAGATCATATGGTATTTGTCCTTCACTGACTGGCTTATTTCACTAAGCATAATACTCTCCAGTTCCAGGGAACAGCTTTCTTATCAGACATTCAAATTCTGGCTTTGTGACTTTGGATAAATGACTTGCCCTCTCTGGGACTCACCTTCCTCAGCAGCCAAATGAAGTTAATAATTGTCCTCATTTTCCAGAGCTGTTATAAAGATAAATGAATATTTATTTATAAATACCCAAGTGTCAACTACGTATATGCCAACAAATCAGACAATGTGGTTGAAATAGATAAATCATAAAAAATGTACAATCTTCCAAAACTGAATCAGGAAGAATCAGAGAATCAGAATAGACAGATTACACCTGGTGACGTTGAAGCAATAATAATAATAATAACTCCCAACAAACAAAACTTCTAGACCAGATGGCTTCACAGGAGAATTTTACCAAACATTCTGGGAAGAACTAATACCCATCCCTCTCAAACTCTTCCAAAAATTTTAAGAAGAGGAAAGACTCCCAAGGTAAATTTACAAGGCCAGCATTATCCTAATCCAAAAACCAGATAAAAGCACTACAAAGAAGTGAACTTATAGGCCACTATCCCTGAAGAACATAGATGCTAAAATCCTCAACAAAATATTGGCAAACCAGCCCTAGCAATACATTACAAAGATCACATACCAGGATAAAGTGGGATTTACTCCTGGGACTCAAGGATGGTACCATATCTGTACATCACTAACTGATAAGACACAAACAAAATGAAGGATAAAAATTACATGGCCATATCAATAGATGCAGAAAAACCATTTGATAAAGTATAGCACCCATTTATGATAAAAACTCTCCGCAAAGTAGGACTAGGTGGAACACACCTGAATGTAATAAAGGCTGTATATGACAAACCCACAGCCAACATCATATTCAATGGCTAAAAATAAAAGCATTTCCCTTAAGATCAGGAGTAAGACAGGGTTGTCCATTTTCACCACTCTTATTCAACATAGTACTGAAAGTCCTTGCCACAGCAATCAGACAAGAAGAAATGAAAGGCATCCAAATTGTAAGAAGTAAAATGCTCTTTATTTGCAGATGACGTGATACTGTGCATAGAGAACCCTAAAGATTCTACCAAAAATAACCACTTTAATGGTTAAATGAATTAAGTAAAGTGGCAAAACACAAAATAAATATCCAGATATCAGTTGCATTTCTATGCACCAATAATGAACTATCAGAAAGGGAAACTAAAAAGACAATCCCATGTACAATTGCATAAAAATACCTAGGAGTAAATTTAACCAAGGATATAAAAGACCCATAGTCAGAAAATTATGACATTGAAAAAAAATGGAAAGATACAGATAAGTAGACATGTATACCGTGTTCATGAATAGGGAGAATTAACATCATTAAAATATCCATATTACCCAAAGCAATATATAGATTCAATGCAACTTCTATCAAGATACCAATGGTGTGTTTCACAGGCCTAGAACAAGTATTCCAAAAACTTAGTCATTTCCACAAATGACCATAAACAGCCATAGCAATCTTGAGAAAGAAGAAAAGAAGAACAAATTGAAGAATCACACTAGCTGATATCAAATTATACTTCAAGGCCATAGTAATTAAAACACCATGGTACTGGCATAAAAACAGACACATAGATCAATGGAACAGAATAGAGAGCCCAGAAATAAACCCACCCATTGTGGTCAATTAATAGTTGAAGAAGGAGGCAAGAGCATACAATGGGGTAAAGATAGTCTATGCAATAAATGGTGTTGGGAAAATAAGACAGATAGGTGCAAAAAAACAAACAAACCAACAACTAGACTACCTTCTTATACCATACAAAAAAATAAACTCAAAATGGTTTAAAGACAAATGTCAGACTCAAAACCATAAAACTCCTAGAAGAAAACATTGGCAGCAGAATCTTGGACATTTCTCATAGCAATATTTTTTTTCTGATACATCTCCTTGGACAAGGGGGACAAAAGAAAAAATAAACAAATGGGACTACAGCAAAATAAACCATCAATAAAATGAAAAGAGAACCTACTGAATGAGTGAGCATATTTGCCAATGATACCTCTGATAAGAAATTAATATCCAAAATTTATAATTTATGAAACTCAACATCAACCTCCCCAATCCAATTTAAAAATGGACAAAGACCTGAATACACATTTTTTTCAAAGAGGACATACTGATGGCCAATGGACATATGAAAAGATGCTCAATGTCACTAATCACCAGGGAGATGCAAATTAAAACCAAAACCACAATGAGATATCACTTCACACTTGTCAGAACCGCCATCATCAATAAATCAACAAACAACAAGTGCTGGCGAGGATGTGGAGAAAGGGGGACTCTAGTGCATTGCTGGTGGGAATGCAGGCTGGTGCAGCCACTGTGAAAAACAGTATAAAGTTGCCTTTAAAAAAGTTAAAAATGGCTCTGGCTGGTATAGCACAGTGGTTAAGACACCGGCCTGCGAACCCAAAGGTCACAGGTTCGATTCCCCAGCCAGGGCACATAACCTGGTTGTAAACCAGGTCTCCAGTCAGGTCTGTGGCTGGAGGCAGGTGAAAGGCAACCATACATTGATGTCTCTCTCCCTCCCTGCCTCTCTCCCTTCCCCTCTTTCTAAAAAAATAATGAAATACAATCTTTTAAAAAATAAAATAAAAATAAAAAGTTAAAAATGGAACTCCTTAAGACCCAACAATTCCACTTCCTTAAGACCCAACAATTCCACTTCTGGGACTATATGTGAAGAAGCCCAAAACACTAATTCTAAAGAATATACACACCCCTATGTTCATTGCAGCATTATTTACAATAGCCAAGATCTGGAAGTAGCCCAAGGGCCCATCTGTGGATCAGTGGATAAAAAATGTGTGGTACATTTACACAATGGAATATTACTTGGTTGTAAAAAAGTAAAGAACTCTTACCTTTTGTGACAGCATGGATGGACCCAGAGAGCATTATGCTAAGTGAAATAAGCCAGTCAGAGAAAGACAAATACCACATGATCCCACTTATATGTGAGATCTAATGAACAAAATAAACTAACAAATGGAATAGAACAGAATCAGATGCTGAGGACAGATTAACAGCTCTCAGAAGGGAGGGGCCTGGGAGCTGGGTGAAAAGGGGAACAGATTAAGAAAAAAACTCATAGACAGACAACAATATGGTAATCACCAGAGAGAAAGGGGGTGAGGGCAGGTAGAAGGAGGGATAAATGGTGATGGAAGGACGCTTGACTTGGGGTGGTGAACGCACAATACAATAACAGATGATGTAATATAGAATTGCACCTCTGGAATCGATGTCATTTTATTATCCAATGTCACCCAATAAATTCAATGGAAAATACTTATCCATGCGTTTTCTGAAAAGGTACACTGCCATGGCTACTATACACTTTAAAATGATTATTTTCAAGATCCTATGCAAAATGTTTACCTCCTTTGCCTCTTCCTACCTCACTTCTGACTCGGGGATGCCTCTCACCCCTCCTGGGCTCCAGTTGCTTCCCAGTTTCAGAGCCACCCCTAGACTACAGTAAGTGAAACATTTCCTGAGCCTCCGCATTGACATTGAACATGCAGGAGATGGATAGCCAGAGGACACAGGAATTTCCACGTTTGTACCCCTATTCTCCCCTGGGTGGGAAAACAAGCCCCCACAAGCGCTCAATGCTTAGAAGCCTGCGAAGTCCACTCCCCTTGTTAGTTATGGTATTGGGCTCTCCCTCACAATGGCTCTGGGGCACCGCAGGGCAGGGTAACACACACTCTGCTTAGACCCAATTTACAGACGGAGGTGTGGAGGCTCAGAGAAGGGAAGAAACTTGCCTACGGCTCCCAGCCAGGTGCTGCGACCAAGTCTGAAACAATGCTCTCAAGGGTAATGTCCTAGCAAAATGTCCCCTTCTGTGTTTTCTGGTACCTGTCTGCAAGGTTTTGCCCCCATAAACACACATGTTTGGCCCGTGGCATCCTCATGAAGTCTTGAATCACCAAAGAAAAATCATTTCATGAACTGAAAGCTTTGATTCTATAGACATGTGACCTTGGTGATAAGGACAGAAAGTCATTTGACTCCAATGATGACTTTAAACAGGCTATATTTTCTTGTTTTGTAAATCCTCACCCGGGGATATGCTTATTGCTTTGAGAGTGAGAGAGGGAAGAGAGAGGGCGTGGGGGAGAGAAGGAGATGAGTTGGTTGCCTCCTGCGTACTCCTGGACTAGGGGTTGAACTTGCAATGCCTTGGTGTGTGGGCCAATGCACCAACCAGCTGAGCCACCCCGCTAGGTTGTGAACAAGCTATAGTTTCTTTAGAAGAATCATTTTATTTATTTTTTAAGGATTTCATTTATTATTCTTTTTAGAGAGAGGGGAAGGGAGGGAGGCAGAGAGGGTGAGAAACATAATGTATGGTTGCCTTTCACCTGTCTCTAGTTGGGGACCTGGCTGGGGACCTGGCTTGCAACCTGATTATGCGCCCTGGCTGGGAATCGAACTAGTGACCTTTGGCTTTGCAGACCAGTGCCTATGCACTGAGCCACCAACCAGAGCCATAGAGGAATCATTTTAACAGGCTAAGCTAATGTCAGTTGTATTATATTATAACTAGTCCAAATCACTTGGAAATTCCTTTGTGTCTTCAAATCTCAGGCTCTGAGCTCTAGTAAAAACCCTCCTGTAAGGGCTGTGGGTTTTGGTTTGGTCCAGCTACTCTGAGCTGGGCCAGAAGGTAGGGGTGTGGTGGGGTGGGTGCAGCATTCCCAAGGATGAGTGTAGTTAGTAAAAGCATATTTAATGTACCTATTCCCTTCCACGCCTGACTTGATTTGCACAGATTTAGAAGCTTGTCTGCGATAGTGCAAGGCCAAGTTCCGGTATCCCTTGGTCACAAGGAACGGAGTGCCCCACCGCACTTAACCAGGGATATTTCCCGAAGAGGTGGGGGAGGCCATAGTTTCAGGCTCTGGAGAAAGGGTGCTTGTCCCTTTCTGGACTGAGTTTCCGTTGATAACTAGATACCATCGGCGTGTGGTGGAGACAGGAGGGGTGTGGGAATAGGATGTTCAAGCCAGAAGGGTCTTAGGCCAAACCTTTCATTGTGTCATCCAGGGAAGGTGAGGGGTTTACTCAAGGTCCCCTGTGACGAAGAGTCAGACCAAATCTCTCAACCCCCGAGTCAGTATCCTTTCCCCTTCCACCCCCAACTGATTTTACCCTCTATTTCTGAGTTTGTTGTCGGCCCACACTTGCCCCTGGATCCGTGCTCCTCAGTATGGCAGCGCCTGCGTTGGAACTGAGATGTGCCGGAGTGGAAAATACACACTGGCCTTGGAAGACTGAGTGTGAGAGAAAGTAAAAGGCCTCACGAGCAATTTTGATATTGATTACATGTGGAAATGATACTATGTGAGTGAAATAAGATATACTCTCCAAATTAATTTCACTTTTCCTTTTTGTTTTCAAAGACTTTATTTACTTATTTTTAGAGAGGGGAAGGGAGAGAGAAAGAGAGGGAGAGAAACATCCTTGTGTGGTTGCCTCTCATGCACCCCCTACTGGGGACCCAGCTCACAACTCAGGCATGTGCCCTGATTTAGAATTTAACCAGCGACCCTTCCGTTCGCAGGCGGGTGCTCAATCCACTAAGCCACACCAGCCAGGGCTCTGTTACTGCTTGAATTTAGCTACCAGAATATTCTTTATGTGGTTTGTGTTCTATTTCTGTCGGTCAGCACTGTGTGAAATGGCCAGCAGAAGTGTGAAATGGCCAGCAGAAGTTGCCGTTTGTCAGTGCCAAAAAGAAGCCTGGACAGGGCAGGGCAGGGCAGGGCAGGTAATGGAGGAGAGTTCCAGCAGATGGCAAGGGCCTGAGGCCCAGACTGGTGGGGAGGGAGGCCAGAGACGCCAGGGTTGGAGGCTGGGCGGAAGTCGGGCAGGTGGGTGGTATCTGGTAAGGACACTCCGACAGGCAGGTCATGGAGGCAGAGCCACAGGGTGCAGGATAGGGAGGCCTGATCAAAATCTGGGAAGACTAGGAGGACTGAGAGAGAGAGGGCAGCAGCCCTAGAAGACAGTGATTATATCCTGGGGGCCCGATCTCTATGGTGGGCTGCATCCTAGTTCTGCCACTTGGTGTGTGACTTCGAAGAAGGCACTTAAACTCACTATGCGTTGGGTTTCTCACCTGTAAAGTGAGCGTAATGATGGAGATTCTGTCTCAGGATATGTGTAAAGCTCTTGGAACAGTGTCTGGCACATAGTAACTACTCAACAGGTGCTAGTTTCATTATTATCATCACTTGCCAGGGAAGCGGGCGGGGACCGTACTCCTTTTATGGTGTCCTTCTGCAGTTCTAGGATGGGCCTGGGCTGATGCCAGAAGCTGGTGTGAGAGCAGGTGATGTTAATCCCTAGCCAGGATCCTTCAGCTGAGGTTGAGGGTCAAGCCTAGGGCCCAGGGTGGTGGCCCTGTGGCCACAGCTGTGGGCCTAACAGGCTGCAGGCCCATGAAACCAGGCAGCTCGGCCCAACTCAGTGCCCACTGATCTTTCTGGGACCGTCCCTAGGTGTGAGAGGCTTCCTGCCAGCCCTGCCATGCACAGGGATTCTGGGCCTCAGCTCTGAAAGGGAAACATCACATGGAGACATACAAATCCCTCTGTCTCTAGCTCACATAACAAGGCCCAGCTCTTGCTGCAAAGCTAGAAGCTGTGCTTGACCACTCCAAACGCTGCTGTTCCTGTCTGAGCTTGTCCCTGGGCTTAGAGAGCGTGTGCAGGCAGACACAACACTCCATTGATATTCTCAGTCATGTGCAGGAATGGTGCTCTCCTTCCCCTGGATAATGGGGTTGTAGCCTGTGTCTGGCTCCGCAGATTGCTGAATCCTAGGAAGTGTGTCCTCCACCCCGCCCTCCTCCTCCGTCCCACTGTGATTGAGACCCTGCAGAGAGGAAAGCGCAGGTATCAATGGAAGACACGGAACAGCAACAGCAACAAAGGAGAGAGGAAATACTCTCTAATGTCTGGCCTAATCCATCCAGGCCTGAGACTCTGGAACAGGAGACCCAGCGAGGCTGAGATGATCCAGTCCGAGGAAGGGAGTGATTTCTGGTCCCCCCATGGCTGATATCCCTTCTCAACTTCAGAAGTGGGAGAGGAGACTTGCCCATCTGTTTGGAATTTACTGTAAGGAAGAAAAGAGATGGAGAGGGAGAGGAGGACAGGAGAGGAGAGGAGAGGGGAGAGAGGGGGAGAGAGAGAGAGAGAGAGAGGGAGTCGCTACTGAAAGAGAATCTCATCTTCTTGGCCACTATCTCCTCAAACCTGTTCCTTAGCATTGATCCTGGGCAGGGTTGGCATGGAGCTTCCAAGCCCCCAAGGGCAAGGGCTTTGAATGGACAATGTGCCACCACTTCCTGCCAGGCTGGGATTCTTTTTTTTTTTTTTTAATTATTTTTAGAGAGAGGGGAAGGGAGGGAGGCAGAGAAGGGAAGAAACATCCATGGATAGTTGCCTTTCACCTGCCTCCAGCTGGGAACCTGGCTGGAGAGCTGGCTTGCAACCTGGTTATGTGCCCTGGCTGGGAATCGAACCTTTAGGTTTGCAGGCTGGCACCTTATCCACTGTGCCACTGGCCAGGGCCAGGCTGGGATTCTCAATGGTAGAGTGTGGCTTTGACAGCTCCCTAGGCCCAAATAACACAGCAACCATCACCAGATGCTTCTGGAACTGGGATGTGTGTATGCACATGGAGTGTCTGTGCGTGTGCACGCATGTATGTGTTCTGGGGGACCTTGCCAGCCGAGCTCTGCCTGGAGCACAGCGGGCATTCAGAGACAGCCTTAGCCTGGCCTCTGGTGGGCACGGATGGAGCTGAGGGCCAAAGCAGACTTGGCGAACAGGCAGGCAGATCTGAGAGGAGGGAGGAGGAGCTGGGCAGAGGCCGCACCAGGGCTGAGCATGAGGCTCTCGGTGCCTGCGGGCGGGAGTGGGGGGTAGGGAAGGCCTGGTTGGGGGCAGGCTGGAATCTGTGTTGCCAGGAACAAGGCCGGGCCAGCTAAACCCAGGTGCTCAGCTTTTGACTACACTACCCACAAGGGATGGTTGGTGTTTGAGGCTGGCCTGGGTGGGGTGGGGGTGGGGGTGCTCGTAGGAACCTCCTCGTAGGGAGCCATGATTTCCAAGCAACTGTAAAGAGAGCTTTCCGGCATCATGGAAAGCCCAGGAAAGACTATGCCCAGACCCCAGGTTTAAGCCTGGGCAAGACAGACTGACACGGATGGGGACTCTGCTTGCCTGCCCAGTCAGAGCACCAAAAAAGGGGGGCAGTATGAAGTGAAAGGAGCACTGGATGAGGAGGCAGGAGACTTTCCATCTTCCGCTTAGTCCAGAGTCTGATCTGCTGTGCTGCCCCTAGCAACATCTTCCCCTCTCTGGGCCTTGGAGTCTCTGCCTCCGACTGAGGGGCAGGCCCCGGGATCCCTAACGCCAGCCCTGATTAAGTCAGGACTCACTGAGTCAAGATAAATAGATTCCCTTCATGTCTGCAGACATCTTTGAATCCTTTACATCTGAGACTCAGTGGGACCTCCCTGAGCAATCAACCTTCCGGGCACCCCCCCACCCCCAACCACGGTCCTACCCGAGATAGGGATCTCCGTGAGCTTGTCTTTGGGGGAAGGGGCGAGCTGCCGGCCCCACCTCTCCCATCTCACCTGCACCTCCGGAAGTCCCTCCTGTGTCTCCCTTTCATCTCCCCTTTATATTAGGGTTCTCTTGAAAGTTGTGTCTCTAGGGTCCTATTTTTAATTTCTTTTGTTTCCCCCAACCAAGAAGAGGAAGAATCTGACTGCACATCTGTTTGGAATTTGGGGGTGGGGGTAGGGAAAGGAGGCAGCTTGCTTCTCCTGTGCTCCATGAGTTCCAGGGTGGGGAGAACCGGTGAGAGCCAGGGCTTCCCTGAGCCCCTCCCCACCCCCCATGGTCCTTGTCAGCTGCCTTCCCGGCCTTTCTCATCTTGGAGACAAACAATCAGGAGGCAGACCTGAAACCTGGTGCTCAGACGGCCAACCGTGCGGCCGGGCTCCGGCCTTAATGGGCCCCAGCCCCGGCCTGTCTGCTCCTGCCGGCCTGCCTGCCTCCAATGTGTTTCTGATTTGTACTGAGCTAGGGGCTCTGCCACGCTGAATGTGGCAGCTGCCTCAGCCCCGCCTCTCGGGGACCCAGGGGTGGGAAGGTTGCGAGAAGCCAGCTTGGTGCAGAGGCCATGGCAGGAACTTCTGAGACGTATACACAGACGTGGCCGGGGGAAGGGGTGGCAGTAGGGATGGATTTCATCTGGCTATAAACAAACATGCTTCTCATTTAGGGATCCAGGGGTGCCAGTCACCAGATCCCCCTTACCCATTTTCCAGGAGGCAGGCGGAGCAAGACTTGGAGTGGGGACGCTTGGGGACCAGAATGAGCTCTTTTCAAGAAGCCTCACTCCCAAAACGTGGTGGGGACTTTCTGAGGTTGGGAAGGGCAGAGGTGAACAGAAAGAAAATGAAGTTCCAGGAAATCTGGCTCCCAGAAAAGGCATAATAATGGAGTGGCAGGGGCCCAGGGAATGCAGTATTTCTGACCTGTCCTCATTCCAGCCCCCGCTCCTAGAATGGGAGAATTTCACATGTCCTGGGGCCACTCACTGTTTGCTCCAGAAAGCAAGTGTCCATAAAAACGGTGGTCCCTGGGTCTAAGTAGCTTGGCCCTGGGCTGCTAAGGGAGGGTAGTGTGTCATCTTTTTGTTTGCCTCACACCCCTTTCCTTGTGGTGAGATGGGTGTCCCCTTATTCACATGGGTGAAGCATCTTGGCACATTTTCCTTGTCCCTTTTCTTTGGTCCTCTGTTTAAAGTAATAACTATTCATTCTACAAAGTGTAGGGGCCAGCTGAAGAAACGAAGAAGTTGGCCACTTTTTGGGCCGAAGTAGTTCTGCCAAAGCATCTAATCAAATCAATTTTCCCCTCAGGGAAAAGGCCCTTAGGCCACTGCTTCCCACCTCAGGGATCTTCATGAAAGAACTTAGGGCTCAGACTGCAGTCAGGGCTGAACTGAAACAACTGGCTTCGCTATGTAGCCAGGGTGTGCAGAGACACCCCTTAGTCCCTGGCCCCACAGACGTCTAACCAGTGTCCTCCCAGCCTGGACCCTGCCCAGAGATCAGCCCTGGTGGGAAGCCAGGCCTGGAGGGCAGTGTGGTGCTAGGCCAGCTGGGCAAACAGATGAAGTACCATGGAGACCCCGTGGGTCTGTCCGCAGAGCAAAGCCCTGTGAGTCATTGGGCACAGTGGGGGAGGCTGACATGAGAGCTTGTTCTACCCTTTCGGCCTCTTTTCCGGACCCCCATTCATGCAAGTGTGGGAGGGTGGAGGAGCAGAAAGTCCTCCGGAGAGCAGCCCCTGGGACCCTGTGGCTTTGTGGCTATTTATTCTTCCTCCTGCTTTTTCTCCAGCCCTAAACATTTCTCACAGTGTCTAGCCAGTTCCAGTTATGCAAGCAGCGTTGTGTGTTAACGAGAAAAATATCCATCGGTGGAGCGTGCAATCCTAGGGCCTTTGTCCCCCAAGCCACCCAGTACTTCCTTCTAGCTGCAATGCCAGAACCTGCTGTGTGGTGGCGGGGGATGAAGACTGTCTTCATAATTGTCACCTCTGTCACACAGTGGGACATATATGCTGGCCGTGTGCATGTGTGCGCGCGTTGTGCTGTGTGGGGAAGACACACTTTGCCTCGTAGACCTCCGGGAGGGAGGGGAACCAGGCTTGGCCTCAGCAGTGTTAGGGGCAGGGGACAGAAGAGGCTGTGGCAGACATCTCCCTCCTCCATGCACTGTCCCCATTCACGGCCCGGCGGCCCCCTGCTCTGCTTCCCCAGGGAAAGGCGTCTCCCCTCTTGATTGTCTCTTCACCCTTCCTGGTTTCTCCCCAGAAGCCACGGCTGAGAGTGCAGCTGCAGAGAGGACACACAGGCGGCAGCGGGGCAGGGTCGGGTGGGAAGAGCAGGTGAGAAAAACAAGCTTCTGGCTGAGCTCTGACTACCAGTTGGCTGCAGGATCTTGGAAAATTCATTCCCCAACCCGAATCTCAGTTTCCCCATTTGACACCCGGAGGGAGGGGTGAGGTTAGAGTAGGCGGCCAGGAGGGGCGCTGCAGCCCAGGCAACTGCGCGCCAGGGCCCCGCCGGCTGCGCGCCCTTGTGCCCGGGGCTCCGTTCTTTTCTCCGGGCAGCGGTCCTTTCCTCCCGCCCTCGCGCAGCCAGCCGCATCAAGCCAGCGCCGGCTAGGAGATGGGCTCGGGCCCAGGCTCTCTCATGACGAGAGAGGGAGAACGGAGCCCGTTCATTCATTAACTCATCCTTCGTCCAGTAACCGTGCGCTGGCACCCACCGTGTGTCAGGCACTGCCCAACCACATCCAGCCCGAGACTTACCACCCTCAGACCTCTGTGGTCAGAGGCCTCTGCCTGGCCTCTCATCAGCTCAGCTCAGCAACTTCTCCCCCTGGCTTCCCCCCAAGGTCCGCTCCTCCCCACCCCAGTCCAGGCTAATGTCCAGTGACCCCTGAGCTCACACTTTCTGGATGGCTGCCTGGCCGCTTTTCCAGGACGGGGCCCACCTCTGCTAGGATAGGCCTCCAGGCCCCTACTCCCGGGTTTATCTTTCACAGGCCCCTTAGCCCAGTCTCCCTTTGTCTCCTGTTCTCTCTCAAGAGTCCTCCCTTTGCTGGACTTTATCTAAGGTGCGGCTGGGCCCCCCGCCTCCCAGGGGAGCCTTGTGGACCCAGCCCGCAGAGGTAGGAACACCACACACGCATGCAGCTCGGAGCCCCCCACCCCTCCCTGAACACCCCCAGCCTGCTCTTTGCGCAGCTGTGGGCCATCACATCAACAGAGAGACCCAGAGGCAGCCAGCGGGGGGCGCGGGGGGCACATGATTCAGTGTGGGGCTGGGTTTGTACTTGGCCAAGGATGGTGGAGGGACTGTGGGGTGGTGGGGACGGGGGTGGGTAGGTGCTGGTGAGTGGCGATGGAGGAGTGCGTGTCAGGGGACAGCCAGCTGGGGTATGTGTCAGAGTGGATGGGCCAGTGTGTGGCTCCATGTGTGACCCTCCCAGCAGCCGTCAGCCTGCATTAGCACACACATGGGCGAGTCTGCATGTGGGCGCAAGAGGCAGCAGGGTACAGGGGAGATGGAAAACATATTGGCTGCAGGGGCCCAACTGAGAGGTTTCTGGTCTTGGCTCTGCTGTCAGCTTCCTAAGGCCTGCCCCACTCTGTGGGCCTCAGTTTCTCCACCTGCAGCTCTAGAGGATTGACTTGGAGGCCTCTCAGGGCGAGCGCATCTCTACCTTGCTCTGGTTCCTTCGATGTGCTGGTACAAGGGCAGGCTCACAAACTCGTGCTTTATGCAGATGGAGGGCATCAGGGAAAGACTTGCAGAGTTTCCTTTGAAACAGGCATGAAACTTGCGTTACTTTTTTTGAAAGTGCAGACTCTTCCTTGTGTCGTACTTTGTACTTGGTCTTCCTAGAACTCATGGAAGGCAGCGGTGGAGGAGAGTGGGGCTGATATGAGAAGCTTCCTCTTGGTAAGGAGGGCTGGAGACCCAGAGGAGGTATCCAGGCTCTGGATGCATGAATGCGGAGTGCTGGTGACAGAGCAGGGAGCCCACGCCTGGCCGTGGCACCACCCATGTTTCCCTGGAAGGGCCTTACGGGCTGCAGCTGTCTAATGGAAGGCTGGACATCTCTGGAGGCCGGCAAACACTTCTTGCTCAGAGGATGGGTGTTACAGGTAAATAACCACCGAAAAGTTTTCTGAAGATGCTTTTATTCACACTGTATGTAGAACTTCAAGTGTGCATTTATGAGCATTACGATGTCATTGGGAATGGCTTATGGGGCTGGTGGGAACTTATAGGAGGTTAAAGTCTCCTATACCACCTTTGATACCATCACTACAAAGCTGGATTTGAATCCTGACCTTACCAGTAGCTTCCCTGGATGACCTTGTGCCAATCGCTCCCCTTTCCTGCACGTTATTTGGCCCATCTGTACAGTGTGGGAGGAGCAGGTGGGTAGTTTCCATTGTTCCCTAGGGCCTTCCTAGGGAGGGAGCTCTCACAGGCTACAGCTCCCTCGTTATTCCTGGACCTCAAGCTGTGGAGGGGCTGCCGGGAGGTGAGGCCAATTCCGTCCATATGCCTATGAAAACAAGAGGCTAGGCAGGCAAATGCACTTTCTAAGTCTCAATTTGAGGGCAGAGAGGTGAAGGGACTTGCCCAAGGTCCCACAGCCAGTAGGTGGCAGAGCCAACCCCAGACCAGGTCTTCAGGGTCACAGTTGAGTCTCTCCATTGTCCCCCTCCCCCGATTCTGCATATACAACTGATTTATTTCCCACAGGGGTTCTAGGAAAATGGGTGGGAACCCAGAGAGCTCTCAGGATCCACAGCTGGGTCTGAGAAGGTTAAATTCCCAGCTGGAAGCGTTCATCGAGGCCTCCAGAAACTGGGCAGTCCTTACGACTTGCCAATAAGTACTTCAGGCCACAGGAAATGATCCCAGACCACAAGGCTCGGGATTGCACCAGCGCAGTCCTGCTTCGTGTCAGCTGGCCTGTGGGAGAGGCAGCCTGGGGTGGGGAGGGGGAGAGGGCATCCTGCAGACCTGGCCGTGGGGCCTCACCCTGTCCTTTTGCTGGCTGAGGAAGCTCGGACAAGTTCTGCCCTGGCCCCATCTGTGAAATGCTAATAATGGACAGTACCTCCTCACAGGGTTGCTAGAGGAGGGACGGGACTCGCAGATGGGCAAAGCCATTGCGCGCCATCAAAGGCTGCGCAGGTGGGAGGGACTGTTCTGTTCTTGGAATTACTGCTTGTACTCTGACCTCTTGGGTAACTTTGGAGGAGGTCACTGAGGAAGTGCCTGGCTGCAGGGCCCGTGCCTGTAGTGTAGGGAGAGTGGGGAAGCCCTAGATGATCCGCTCTGGGGCGTGTCTGTGTGTGAAGGGATGTGCTCTTGCGCAGGCGGGGGCATAGGGGGAGCTGGGGGCCCATAGAGCAGCCTTTCATGTGCAGGCTGAGCCGAGGGGTCCTGGCGCAGAGCTGCAGAGCTGGGGCCCGTGGGCAGGAATGCAACCGCACAAAGCAACCCCAGGTCGCTTAGTCCCGTCAGGACCTCAGAAGAGCACAGGGGACCTGGGGGAGGGGGCGGGGCTTCTGGCCTTTTCTCTGGGAAGAATCACTTTCTGAGAGGGTCGGGCCAGAACACAGGATTTCCATTTCAATGCTCCCTGGCAAGCTGCCCTCCCCCCAACCCTCCAAATCTACTGAAGGCTCACGGAAAAGCCTTTAAAAACACACTAATTACCAACAATTCCTCGGCTTCTCCTGATTTCCCTCCACGCGGCACCGGGGGCGGGCAGGGCTAGAACGAGTTGGGGTAGAGGAGGGGAGGGCTCACCTACTAGGGACTGCAGCTTTGTGTGTGAAGGTCCCCTCTGAGCCCAGCCGGACCACTGGCCCAAGGGGGCCAACACTTGGTCTCCTGCCTCCCTCTGGGTGCCCCGAAGGCCTAGCTGGACCTGGGCAGCGGGGAGAACTATGACAGCCCACAGCAGGTGCCTGGGAAGAGGCAGTGGGTCTCCAGAAAGCCCGCTGCCAATGGAGCCAGGATAGGACCTTCATGGGTGACTTTGTGACGTTAGTTGCTAGGCTTGGACCCCAGGTGTCCGTCCTCAACCCTGCTCTGCCCCCTGCCGCAGAGGGCCAGAAGTAGGGGCCTGAGAGATAGATTTATTCCCCAATTCCTACCTCTGATCCCCCCCCGGGGGGGGGGTGAGTGGGATGGCTGGTCATGATTCTGAGCGCTCCAAGTCCAACACAGCTGTCTGCAGTGGCTCTTACGCTCTGGTCTAAGCCCAGAGGGAGCCTGGAGCATCTTGGCCGAAGTTGGGCCTGTGTGTAGCAACCCCTATAAGCAGGGCCCCAGCCCTGGGAGGGGTCACTCTGTGCCTTTAGGAAGCTGGATGAAAGGAGCCCCATTAATCTGTTCAGACTGGCCTCCGCTAATGTCTTTGTCCACTGAGGGGACGAGGTGCCTCAGGAGCAGGGGGCCACTATTTCATGCCTCCTGGTCCTTTGTCTGAAGATAACAATAGTCACCCTTGCTCCCAGAGCACGACCTCTGTGCCGGACTGCAGTTCTTTTTTTAAAGTATATTTTATTGAGTATGCTATTACAGTTGTCCCCATTTTTCCCCCTATGCCCCCACCTGCCTGGTACCCCCCTTCCCTCCAGCAATCTCCCCCTCCCTTAGTTCATGTCCATGGGTCATGCACATAAGCTCTTTGGCTTCTCCATTTCCTCTATTATCCTTAACTTCCCCCTGTTTATTTTGTACCTACCAGTTATGCTTCTTGATCTCTGATCCTTTTCCCTCATTCTCTCCCTTCCCCCTACCCACTGACAATCCTCCATATGATCTCCATGTCTGTGGTTCTATTCCTGTTCTAGTTGTTTGCTTAATTTGTTTTTTAAAAAGATTTTATTATTTTTAGAGAGAGGGGAAGGGAGAGAGGCAGAGAGGGAGAGACACATCATTGTATGGTTGCCTTTCACCTGCCTCCAGCTACAGACCTGGTTGGAGACCTGATTTGCAACCTGGTTAGGTGCCTTGGCTGGGGAATCGAACCAGTGACCTTTGGGTTTTCAGGCTGGTGCCTTATCTACTGTGCTACCAGCCAGGTGTTTTTGTTTTTATTTTTCAGATTCACTTGTGATAGTTGTGAGTTTGGTGTCATTTTAATGTTCATAGTTTTGATCTTCTTTTTCATAAATGTGTCCCTTTAACATTTCATATAATAAGGGCTTGGTGATGATGAACTCTTTTAGCTTTACCTCATCTGGGAAGCACTTTATCTGCCCTTCTATTGTAAATGATAGCTTTGTTGGATAGAGTCACCCTGGTTGTAGGTCCTTGCTTTTCATCTCTTTGAATACTTCTTGCCATTCTCTTCTTGCTTGCAAGGTTTTGAGAAATCAGCTGACAGTCTTCCGGGAACTCCTTTGTAGGTAACTCTATTCTCTCTTGCTGCTTTTATGATTCTCTTTATCTTTAACCTTTGGCATTTTAATTATGACGTGTCTTGGTATGGTCCAATTTAGATCTATGTTGTTTAGTATTCTGTGTGCTTCCTGGAGTTGTATGTCTATTTCGTTTGCCAAATTAGGGAAGTTTTCCTTCATTATTTTTTCATGTAAGTTTTCAATGTTGTGCTCTTCCTCTTCTGGCACCCCTGTGACTTGGATGTTGGTACATTTAAGGTTGTCTCAGAGGTTCCTAAGCCTCTGCTCATTTCTTCAATTCTTGTTTCTTCATTCCGTACTGGTTGACTGTTTATTTCTTCCTTATGTTCCAAATAATTGATTTGCACCCTGGCTTCCATCCCTTCGCTATTGGTTTTGTGTGGATTTTTCTTCGTTTCACTTAGCATAGCCTTCACTTCTTCCCTTCTGTGTTTGCCATACTCAAGACATGTCCATCAAGTCTATGAGCATCTTTATCACCAGTGTTTTGAACTCTGTGTCTGTTAGGTTGGCTCTCTCCTCATGACTTAGTTCTCCCACTGGAACCTTGATCTGTTTCCTTTTTGGGGCCATACTTCTCTGTCTCCTCAAGCTGACAGTCTTCTGTGTTTGCTTCTGTGTCTTAGGTAGAGCTGTCACACCTGTTACATTGTAAGGGGCAGAGCCTTAAGTATTGTCATCAGCTTGGGACATTGTATGTGGGGGAGGAGTTCAGAGAGGGAACAATGCTACTTGGTCAGCACCCGCCCCTTTCTGCATCACCTCACCCACTTCCTATATGCAACTGGCGCCCTCTAGCTGCTGCCCCGGTGATGGTTCCCAGAGTGGGTGGGTCTGCATGCATCTAGGACCATGGGGCCCTCTAAACATACTGTCCTGAGACACATGCAGTTTCTTCCATTGTCTCTGCCCCACACTGGCTTTCACAGCCAAAAGCAACGAGGCTTTATTTTCCCAGCACTGGAATCATGAGCTGCATGGTTTGGCCTGGGACTGGGATTGCCTCTATAATGTGTGACAGCTTTTTCTGATGGTTGGCTGCAGCCACTGCTGTGCTGCCACCACTGCCGCTGCAGCTGCCACACTGAGTCCTCTCTGCCCCTCCTACCTATGTGGATGAGTATTGCTTCTTTACATGTTTGTTGTACTTCCATGCAGTTTGATTCTCTGGTAGTTCTGGTTGTTTTTGGTTTTGAGGCAGATGTGATCATTCTCATGGTTGTGGAAGGAGGTGCAGCATCTCCCTATGCCTCCATCTTGGCTGGCAGTTCTGCCAGAAGCAGTTTAAACCTTTGACGCAACCTCCCTCATCTGTGAGGAAGAAATCAAGGCATGGAGAAGTGAAATAACTTGTCGAATGTCACAGAGATTGACAAGTAAAGGCAAAGACACTGGGCTTGGAACCCAGTTGGTATGGCTCCAGGATCTTACCGACTACGTCTACCATGATTGGTGTACTGTCACGTACCACTCTGTAAGGCAGACACTGCTGGTGAGGGACAGAGGTGGTATTTCAAAACTAGCTCTACCCGCACCTTGATGTGCTGACCTCTGTGGAATCCCTTTGTCATTGTTCCAAGTGTTATACAAATTTGGACGCAGTTTTGTATCTGTTGCATGCTTACCATGCACCGAGCATTTATTTATCTGGTGGTTTTGCATAAATCATCCCAATTGAGACTATACCTGCCATGGGAGGTTGAGGGTGTCATTCCTGTTGGCAGATGACAACTCTGAGTCTTAGAGACCTTCTATTTTGTCTCTGCTTCTTCTTGGCGGGTTGCCTCCAAACCACAGCATTCGCATACCCACTTCATTGGTAAGTATCCTTTCCAGCCACAGTCCTATTCTCATTGGCCTCTAGCTGGAAGGGAATAGAACTTGCTGAAGGCTTAATGTTGATGAAACACTGGAGTCCCAGCTCTACCACTCCAGAGCTGGGCAACTTGGGTTATGTCACTTCCCTGTCTGAGCCGTGACTACCTTGTCCCAGGTGCATGAGGCTGGTCGACTGATGACATGGGATAGGGAAGCAGTCTCTCAAGTCAGAAGGACTGTAAACACGTAGGTGGGGGCTCTGAAGCTAAGGGACTCATCTCTGGGTTTCCATCCCTAGCATTCTGGCATGACCTCATTGCACACATGTCCAACACATGCGCTGACACCACTATGGAAACACACATACCAGCATCGGTAAGCTTCAAAGAGATGGGTGGGAGGGGATTGTCCTTGCCCCTGAGTCGTGGCTCCTCCAGGCAGACCATCTACTCCTTCTATTAATCTTTCCTTGTAGGGCGAGTTTCGAGACCTCCTCCCTTCAGGTTGCGAGGTCAACTAGAGAAGATCATGGGGTTAGGAATCATGCAGATTTGGGTTTATATCCATGTTCTGCCCAATTCTAGTTGTGTGATGTCAGGAAATTCCCTTCACCTCTCTGAGCCGTTGTTTCTTCATTTGTGAAATAGAGATGATATTAATGTTATCAGGCCGGCCAGGGGCTCAGGTGAAAACTCCTGGGTTAGGGGATAGAGATGCAATGACAGAGGCCTCAGTGCTTGACAGCAAGTAGCAGGGGACGAAGGTCAAACAGTAGGCAGATGGTCTCAAGTGCCATGATGGAATTTAGCCAGGGCTCTAGGGGCCCAGAAGAGGGCCACTTATCTTAGTCTCAGAGGAGGAGCTGGGTTCACAAGGATGGTAACATCTGAGCTGGTCCTTGAAAGGGGAATAATAGCTAATAACAGCCTAACACTTAATATGTGTCAGGCCCAGTCTTAAGTGCTTTACAAGCATGATCTAATTTACTCCCTTATGAGATGAATGCAGCCTTCTGAGATGGAAACTGTTGTCATCCCCATTTTACAGTCCAGGAAAGAAAGGCACAGAGAAGGTCAGTGACTTGCCTACCTAGGTAGCCAGGCTCTTGAGCCCACCCTCTTAATGACCCCACCATGCTGCCTATGCGAGAAGGAGTTTGCTGGCTGAACAGAGGCTGGAAGCATTGAGCGTGACACAAAAAGAACTGCAGTGCTGGCTGGTGTGGCTCAGTGGGTTGGGTGTCATCCTGCAAATCAAAAAGTCACAGTTCCATTCCCAGCCAGGGCACATGCCTGGGTTGCGGGCCAGGTCCCTGGTTGTGGAGGCATGCGAGAGGCAACTGATTGATGTTTCTCTCACACGTCACATGTTTCTCTCCCTCTCTTTCCCCCTCCCTTCCCCTCTCTAAATATAAACAAATAAAAATCTTTTTAAAAAGAGCACCGTGCGTGCCAGGGCTAGAAGATGAAGTAGGTAAGCAGGACCAGACCCTGCAGGGCCTTGTGCGCCAGGGCCAGGGAACTTTGACTTCACTCTGGAGACAATGAGGAGGATTTTAATTGGGGAATTACATGCTGAGATCTGTCTGGCAGCAAAGGTCTCGCGGGCTGCCGTGTGCAGGCTGGTCAGAGGAAGACGCACTCTGGCGGCAGGGAAACGATAAAGGCCTAAATTAGGACAGTGTTTGTAGGGCTGGAATGCGCGGGATGGATTCCAGAGCTATTAAGGAGGTAAAATTGGCAGGTCATGGTAATTAATTAGATACAAAGGGTGAGGGAGGGGAGGAGCGAAGGTCTAGCTTGAGAGGCCAGGTGGGGCTGCCCTCTGGAGAAGTGACGCTAGTATAGCGTGGCCAGGAGGAACACGAGCCGTGTTGGGGGCCAGGTGGGTTTGACAGTGTCTGTGGACATGACCACGAGGAAAACGCCCATGCTGGCTGCAGCTCAGGGGAGTGGTTCCAGCGGAGGAGATACCTGGGATCCGGGTGCTCAGAGGCCGGAGGTGGTGGGAGCCCCAGGGTAGTTGCACGTCCCCTTGTTCCCGTGGAGCGGCTGTGAGGAGCAGAGGTTGCGAGCGGTGCTGTGGAGAACACGGCATCGAAGGGGTGTGCTGAAGTAGAGAGACCTGGGAGAGGGCCCGAGAAGGAATTAGGCAGAGAAGGAATTAGGAAGAAAGCCACGTTTGAGTAGAGAGGATCGAATTAGGGAGTAGATTTCCCTGAAGCAGGAGGTGGTCAAAATATCAAGTGTGGTGGAGAGGTGCACTGAGTTAAGGCTAGAAAAGCATGCACTGACTTTGGTAATTAGACCTCTGAGGTCGGGGTGAGAGCTGACTTACGTGGGAGCCTGACAGTAGTAATCGAATTTGGCAAGGGCCGGGGAAGCGGGGACAGGCCAGGGATGCCCCTAGGGAAGGGAGATGCAGAGTGCTAAGGGAGACATGGGGTCAACGGGGCGCCCAGAGCCCCTGATGGGAGTGTTGGGCCCTTTCCTTCTGGCTCCTTCACTCCCTGTCCCCTCATCCCCCACTTGGGCTTCTGCCCTGGGCATGCTGGGGTTTGTCAGCGCCTTTCAAAGCGCTGGGCCCTCCGCCACTCCTTGGGCTCCCTCAAGTCTTGCAGTAGAAATCTCCCTTTGCTTGGCTCTGGAATAAGCCCCTGGGAGAGTCGATGAGACAGCAATTAGACCAGTTGCAAGGGCCATCCGCTCACATCTTTGTGCCAGGGCAGGCCTGCTGGCCCCCTGCCACACAGTCTTTCTGGGCCAGCCCCACAGCCTGCTCTCCCTCCCATGTGGCCCTCACCGCCACCATCTACGGTGGGGCCTCTGAGGGGCTGGGGGCTGGGACGAAGCCTTGTTAACCTCTCCGGCCTCTGCCTGAGCTGGCCATCAGCGCTTTCAGGAGCCGGGTGCAGCCCTCAGGACCCCAGGATGCAGCCAGTGGCCTCCAGTTTAGGGGCACAGAAGGTGATGTGAAAGGGAAAGGGCAGGAGCAAGGCTCCCTTCCACACCCCAGTCCTTCACTTCTGTGTGACTTCAGATGTCACCCCCTTACCAGACGCTCGTGTTTCCTCCTCCACTAGTCTTTAGGGGTTTCCCGCTCCTAGAAAGAAATGTGCGTTTGTCTGTAGGGTTGGTGTTTTGGAGCCTGCAACATCTTGAGTGCGGTGCTCTGTTGCTGCAGGGACCTGATTTCCCCCAGATTTTCAGCCACGAGAGGAAAGCATCACTGCCCCGGGAGTCATGCATTCCCTATCGGCGGCCCCAGCCATAGCCCACCCTGCTGTCCTGTTTCAACCTGTGCGTGATGGCAGTCCCCTGCCCTTGACTGCACCCTTGTAGTGCTGAGATATCCTCTAATGGTCGTACAATGCCCACATACTTCAACGGTTTGTGGTAGAATGAGGGCTACGAATAGCTCCGTCTATGTCACGTTGGAAAAGACCCTCCCTCCCTCTGTTCCTTCCCCAAGCATTGCACTCTCTGGCTCTGTGTCCCTGGGAAATAGAGACACATCACAGACTGCCCCCCCCCCCCCGCCCTTGCGGAGCTCACCATCTGCTGGGAGACACGGGCAGGCTTTCCGACAATTCGAATGTCTTACTTAGGTGTCGTGCTGGGAGACTGTTCGGAGCACAGGGAGGGAGTGATGGGAGTCTCACGAGGCACCGGGGAGACCTGCAAGGTCAGGAGATATGTGGGAGGCAGACAAAGAGATGTGGGAAGAGATGTGGAGGCTCACAGTGACCTGGTGTTTTGAAAGATGTGGCCTGGGCACCTCTCAGGATACTGGTGGGGACACTGAGCTTTAGAAAGAATGCCCCCCCCCCCACTGCAAGGTTTTATTCTTATGACATCAGGGTGAATGAGCAGGGGACAGCTGTTCAGGCCACTGCTTGAGGACTAGGGTCACCAAGTTGGCTGTGGGTGCTGAGGGCAGCTGGGCCTGGCAGAGATGGCTCGTATGGTGAGCTGGGGCCAGGGGGTGGCGTGGAAGAAACTGGTACCAGGGACTTGAAACCCTCAGTCTTCTCGGCTCCAAAATAGGGGTAACAGCCCACATTTTATAGGCTTGGTGTGTGGGACAAATGACAGAATCCCTAGAAAGGGGCATTGGAAATGTGAAGCTGTGCCCATGGGAAGTATGGTTGCTATCAGGACCCCCCTTTCCAGCCCTCAGGATAAAAGCTGCCACCCTCAGGAAACCTCCCTTTGTTCTTGCCAGCTGGCAGTCATTGCCCTCCTCTGACCAGTCCTCACACAGCATCCCCGAGTGCCTTGCAGGCGGGGCTCCCGTCTGACTTCTGTTGGCACGTGCAGGCCTCAGCCCTGATAGGTTCCTGCAGATCAAGACTCAGGCGCACTTGTGTTCTGCCACTCACGCACATGGCTCAGCATACCAGCATGGCCAGGAGTCCAGGTACCGACCTGCGCTAGGAGATGCCCCCGTGGGCACAGGTGGTGTTGGGCATGCCCCCAGCGTCCACATTCACACCTACTCCTCTCCTGGGCACAGCCCTCCCCTCGCGCGTGTGTGCCCCCTTCCAGTGTCCCCACGGTAGTCTACGGGCCTCAACAGCACACACTCCAGTTCGCAGACCACAAAGTGAGACTCCGACAGCTGTTCTGCCTGCAGAAAAGCCTCCCGTGGAAGCCCTGGTGGCACATGCTTCGCTGGGGTGTGCCCTCCACCTCATTTGTGTGCAGGAGCCCCTGCCCTAGGCTGACCGATTTCTGCTCGACATTGGACGCCAGAGGCGCCCGTTTAACCTTGGGAAGTGCTCACAGAACTGGTCACTTGCTGGGAGGGCGGTACTGCGGGTAACAGTGGGGGCGGGGAGGGTGGGGTAGGGGGTGTTGGAGTTGAGGAGGGAGGGGAAAACCTGGTCAAAACCATGTCACAAAGGAGGAGGGAAGGAGAGAGAGAGAGAGAGAGAGAGAGAGAGAGAGAGAGAGAGAGAGAGAGAGAGAGGTTTCCATTCACAAAGAAATCATTATGGTTAATTTAATTCATTGTAGCGTTTAATACAGAAAAGCTTTTCTACAGAGACTGGGCATCAGGCCAACATTTATATATAAATGGGTTTTATTTTAAAAGCGAATGCAGTGAGGGGGATAGACTGGGGCTAGCCCTCTCACTCCCTCTCTCCTTCCCTCCCTTTTTTCTTCAGCTACCTTTCTGAGCCTTTGTAGATGAGGAATTGGGTCTCCCACAAAGTAGGGACCCCATCCTCCCTGCTCCTGTGGAGTAGAATTTCTCTTACACCTCTTCCTAAGCCTTGGCTCCTCCACTTTTTTAGGACCACAAGGAGCTAACTCAGAGCTGCGTTTCGAAATTGAAATCCTGGAACGCTACCCTTCAGATAGCACTCAGAGATCACTTCACCTGCCCTGTCCCACCCAGGGCAGCCTCTAACGCACAGACAAGGACACTGAAGCTCAGGGAAGAGGCGGGACCTGGCTGTGGACATATAACTTGATCCATGGCAATGGTACAATTCCAACCTGGGTCTCCTGTTTCTCAGTCCAGTGTCTTGGGAGATACGAGGCCTGTCCCCAAAGTATTGAGCCAATGTCAGTATAATTAAAGCAGCTTGCATGGCTTATCCTTTCTGGACAGACGTCGTGTAGTCCTCTACCCTGTCAGCTCTTCAGTCTGTGCCCAGCCTCCTGGGAGCCTAGCACTGCTTCGTCCTGCACCTGAGTCAGCCCAGATCCTCCCTCCCAGGCAGTTCCTGTGCCTCTGAAATGAACACCCCCAGCCCCGATCACTCTTAGTCTTTCAGCCACTTAATCAACTAATTCACACTGTGGTGTCACTGGCAAACAATCACTTACTGTAGGGTTCTCATGCTACAATTTCAGACTCACCGGGTTTATTGGAGGCTGGAAAAGATTTGTGGGGATAAGAAGACCTCTGCAGAGGCCATCACATTGTATTCCAAACCATTTCTCTGGCACTCGGTGTTGCCATATAGTCATGAAGGGCCACTGGTCTGGGGTCACAGCATATGGATGGACATGCTGTGATGTTCTCTTAAGGGAACATGTCCAAGGAGGCCCCCAGGCTCTCTTGCCCTCATTTTCTTTCCAGCTTCCCAGCTCCAGAAGCAGGGACCCAAAGATGATGCCTGGGCAGCCACTTTCTTCCTGCCTAATGTGGTCTCATCCTGGGAGTGAAGGAAGCATGTCAGCATGGGGGACCAGGGTAGAACTCGAGCTCGCTAGAGAGTTGACCTCCTCTCCTGCCCCAGCCGGCGCCAAGGTCAGCTTTTGGGGCCAGGGTCTATGCTTCCTCACATGGTAGAATTGCCTCCACATGCTCTCATCTTACTGATAAGGTAACTGAATCCTAGAAAACTGAGGTGATGACATGCCCAAGACCATGACACTAGGACATAGTAGAGCTGGACCTACAATTCAAGTCCCGTGACCCCTTGGATGACCAAACACCCTCCACCCCATCCTCAGAGAAAGTCGACCAGCTCAGGCTGGTTTCCCAGCACATCAGTATCCCAGGATGGAGCTTCTGACCTGAATAGGAGCACCTAGCCTCTCAGGTGGGCCTCCTTCAGTCATCCATGGGCTCTCCAGCTCCCATGGGGAAGGAGCTGGTTTGCCCAGTAGGCTCATCATCAGGAGGAAGTACAGCATTGAAAGAGGGAGCAGAGCGCCCCTCCCCTCCCCAGCCCAGCGCATGACTAGATGGGTTTGAGGCTGGATTCCAGGCTTCAAGAGAGCCAGGAGTCCCCCCACCCCGGCAAACCTCCTGTGCGTCCCCAGGTCTCCCAGTGGCCTGGCTGGTATTTGGGGTATTTGGGGTTCAAGCCCAGCGCTATCCCACATCTGGATCGTGTTAGCTGGCCGTGTTCTTTCTTGGCCAGGAAGAATGTGTGTAACGCTGGAGGAGTTGCTGGACCACGGACTTGCCTCTCGGACAGGCTATCAAAGCAGAGTGGCGGGCAGTGGGCCCCTGGGGAGGGGCTTCCCGGGTTCTCCATCATCGCACCACTGCCGGTAGCTCTGGGGTGGAGCAGGGCCCTTTCAGCAGGCGCTGGCTGCTGCGTAGGAGCGAGCCAAGCGGTGGGGCTGCGCCCAGGCAGGCCCGCTGCTTCTGATTAGCGGCTCACCCGCTTCTCCTGCCCCCCTTCCCCCGCAGCCAGAGCAGACGGGAGCCGCCCAGATGCTCCCCCAAATCCAAGGCTGCGGGTGGGGAAGGGGCCCTCTGCTCCTACTTGAGGCAGGCAGCAGCTGACCTTGCAGACCTCTACCAGCTTCAGAAAGCAGTCGCTTGGGTTTTCCATACCAAATCTTTGTTTGCGCCCATTCTCTGAAGAGCTCCAGTTACACACAGCCTTAGTTAGAGGCAGGTATTAAAAATATAATATGCAGGCCTCTGAAGCCTTTTTTATTACAGTGCAGTGGTTACCAGCAAAGGTTCCGGAGCCAGGACCCCTGGGTTTAAATCCGGGCGCTGCTACATCTTTGCCCTGTGATGGGGAAGTGAGCATCTCTGTGCCTGAGATCTTCCTCAAACCCTCCATAAAATCATAAGAGCAATAGGTCCCCAGGTCGTAGTGTTGCTGGGAGCCTTAAATGGGGGTTGATACTTGTAAAACGCTCAGATAGTACCTGGCCCGTAGTGAGCCTGCAGGAAATTAACATTGTCACAGAGTTGATTTGCTCATTGCAGCCCCCTGTGATGTAGGGGTTGCAATGGGAAGGTTGGAGGGGGCGCCTTACCCCAAGTCACTTAGCCCATAGGGGAGGCGCTTAGGTGCAGTAGGTCTTTGTGTCCTATTCCCAGCACCCTGCACCTGTTTGCATGGTCTGTGCAGCGCGGTCAAGCAACAGTGGGAAGGAACTCCCACCCAGGCCGAAAGTCTCACTTTTGTCACGTGGCTGATGGGCCAAGCGCGACAGGTCAAGCATTTGTAAGTGTTGAGTACAGAAAACTGCTAATCCCTTAGGGCCAAGGGTTCACAGCCTGGGGCCCTGAAAATACCCACTCAGGGTCCCTAAAGGGGACTTGTTTTCCTAAGTGGGCAACTCACCTACGGAGAGTGGCAAGGTAGGAGTCCATGATGAAGCCAAGTGTCCAGAGTTGGGGAGGTAGGAGTGCCACCAAAGTGGCTGATGGAGCATTGGATAGTCAGCTCAGAGGAGGAGTAGTAATAAGGGAACCCAGGAGCATACCCTCTGGCCCAAGAGATACCCGCTTTATCCCTTGGGTAGCCTGGGGTAACTTCTGCAGCCATCTTCCACTCCTTTGCCTTCTGGGCAGCCTCTGGCTCACCTTGCCTGCCTCATTTCTGCCCAATGGGGGAGGAGGTAGGTGAGAAATGGGAACCACAGTCCCTGCCCTTCCCCCTCCCAGGCCCTGCCCATAGCCCAAGGGTTCCAGCCAGCCTTGCAGGGAGCTGGCAGGAGAGCCTCTGGGGAACATGACCAGCTCAGCCTGCCTCTGCCCACAGGCCACCTGGCACCAAAAGCCTCAAGCCCTCGTTCTAAATTGAGCTCAGAGATTTGCTGAGGATCGAGTTCTGGAGGCAGAAGAAGGGAAGGAGGGAGAAGAGAGGGAGAAGAGAGGGGGCTGCTGATATAGACCTCTCGAGAGAGACCCCAGGAGCTGCTCGGAGAGCCACGGTGGCTCCTGCCTCACCATGGGGCAGCGGGGCAGGGAGGAGAGCAGAGCTCGCATCCCGGTTCAACCACTTGGGGTAGGTCATGACACTGGACAAGCCACTCCCCGCCCCTGAGCCTCCAGGCCCTCATCTGTATATGGAAGTAATAATGCCTGTGGCTTAGGGCGGAGGTGAGACTGCGGGGGAGAGAGGGTATGTGGGAAGAGCCCAGTCCAGGGCCAGCGCCAAAGGGGGTACCCATCAGCCACTCCCCCAGGGGCAACCATTACCCTTGCCCTCAGCACAGACAGCTTTGTGACCGTGGGTCCCAGCTTCCCCTGTCTTGGTCATTTGTCATTTGCCCCATCCTCCCATGGCATCTTGATTTCTTTTTGAGAAATTCCTACTCTCCATTTCACGTGGTCTTAGTAAGGGGTAACCTAAGGCAACTGCTTCAAAGGCAGTCAGGGGGCCTGGCGTATGACTGCAGCTTGATCGAAAGGATGCTCCGTCTTGAGCAAGTGCCACTGTAGAGGGGTGGGTGTGGCAGTGAAGGCATTCTAGCTAGTGCCCACTCTCCAGTCTATCTCTGCAGCACCTATGAGTTCTGAGAGTGCCCCTTTAGGAGTCTCAGTACAGGTTCTCTTTCTGCTCAAAGGAACCTAGTTTGGTTTCTGTGTTTGCCCACCAGACTGTGGGGCCTGACACCCTGTCCTCTGATCCCTGGGGTCCCCTCTCATGGCATGTGAAGGACCCACACAGCTGTGCACTTCTGGCCCCTGAATGGGCAATGGAACTAAGGTTTGTCAGAGGCCGGGCAGATGCCTTCAGCTCAAGGGACATCTAGCTTGACCAAAGATATGGGAGGAAGCCATCTGCTGTAGATGCGGGGCTTGCTGGGGTGTCTTAGCCACCCTTGGGGAGCATGTATTCAGTCTTGGCAAAGACTTGGTCCAGAGCATGCACCAGCTAGCTTACTTCTTATTCTTGCCCGTAGGAGGTGTGCAGCCCATAGTAGTTCTCCTACTATGGGGACTAAAAAGACAAAGGTCGGTGAAGAAGGGCCAGGCAGGGCTATTGGATAAGTGCAGGATCTTAGGAAAACCCATCTAGAGAGGAGGTGGGGTGACAGAGAGAGAGTATATGAAAGAAACATCAGTTGGTTGCTTCCTGTATACACCACAAAACCAGGGATTGAGTTGAAAACCTAGGTATATGCCTTGACCAGGAATCGAACCCACAGGTTTTTGGTGTCTGGGATGACGCTCCAACCAACTGATGTGCCTGGCCGGGGTGAAGTGGTTTCATTTTCCAAACTGGGTTCTATTCTATATGCACATGTGTTTTACAACTTCTCAACCTTAACAGAAAGTGTGTCGTCTCTCCACAGTGCATGTATTGATCTATCTTATTCTTTGGAGCAGCTACATTGGATCCCATAGTGTAGAACAGTCAGTCAAACCAGGCCCCTAATGATGGCCATTTAGATTAGGCACATTGTGCCCCTCTGATATGCACTATCATTTTCTGGCTCCCAGTTAGACGGTCAGCTCTGAGGACAGGGTTGGGGTCCTGCGGCACAGGGAGAGAGGCAGAGAGGTAAGAGCTCAGGGAGGTGACTATGGAAACCTTCCTTCCTGCAGGTACAAAGATGTTGATTTTCCACCTGGTTCTTTTGGGAAAATATCTCCAACACCAGTTCTGGCCTGAGGATGCAGGGCGCTGAAGCAAGAGCCATTGTCCTGGGCAACTGGGGCAGGCCCACCTGTAGGCACCCTGTGAGGAGTCCTGGCCTCCCTCCCCACATAGAGCTGGGACAGGCTCACAGGCAGGGTAGCACCTCCAGTCTTTTCTTCCTGTGCCTCCAGCTTTGGGGGTCCTTCCTCTTGCTCCCCTATCTGCCTGCTGGAGACCTGGGGCTTAGCCCCCCTCCCCCAGGGCTGCACACCTCTAGAAGGCACGCCTGGGCATGGTAGGGCAGGGAGCACAGGGAGCTTGCAAAGTATAGAGCCCACTGGCGGCACCTGGAAGGGGCGGGTGGGGTGGAGGCAAGAAGCTGGGGATTTTTCCTTAATAACAACCTGGTGCCCCAGTTCATTGGCGGCTCTGACTGCCAGCCAGCCGGCTTGCACCCCCACCCTCCTGGAGGAGCCTTCATCTTCAAAGCTTTTTGGGAAACAGTTAATTAACCCCCACAGCCCTACTGCCTGACCAGAAGGCGGCTGATTCCCTCATTTCTGTGGGGTGGGGGGAAGGGGAGGGCTGGTGAGACTGAAGCCTAGAGAAGGGGTGGAGCTGTGACCCAAGTGATCCCTGGATCCCAGACAAAGATGTTGCCTTCGCTTTCAATCCCCCAGCCCCACCCCTCAAATGGTTGGCGGAACCTCCACAGGCCAGGCCATGCAGCCAAGGGGCTGGGGGCTGAAGAGCATATCTTGCAACATAGTTTACTTTGGATAAGTCATATCATCTCTCGGTACCTCAGTTTCCTCATCTTTAAAACAGAGACCTGACCAGTGTCTACTTGTCAGGACTATGGGGACAATCTAATGGGACTTGGGAAGAGCAAACACTCTGGGAACTGTGTGTCCAAATAGCGATTGGATTGGAAGGAATCCTGGGAGCTTCTCATGGGAGGACAGGGTAGGCTGAGTGGAAAAGGGAGGCCTTGGGGGGCAGTGAGGTGGGCCCCTTGCTCTCTGTGCGCAGAGGCTGCTGCCCAGAGCTGGGAAGAGAGACTCACTGGCAGAAAGGAGGGTGGGAGACTTGCTCCCTGGCTTCGCCTTCTCTTTCCTTATCTTCACCCACTCCTCCTCCTCCAAGTTTTACACACACACACACACACACACACATCTTTATCTTTGTGTGCATGTGTACACAGACACACACACACACACACACACACACAAAAGCACCCAAGTGAGCAGGGGCAGCCCTGGGGGAGGTGTTGTAACCTGCTATATGGCTGTGCACACGGTGTCCAGCCACGAGGGCTACCTCCGCCCAGGTGTCCAGGGTGTGAGTGAAGCCAGGGAGGGGATTTGGTGGTGAGCTGAGTGCCACGTGCGGCAGCCTCCTAAGTGAGCCTACGTTCCCTGCGCTTGCTTTCCTGGCCGCCCTCAGTACACCCGTGCCCCGCTTTCTTAGGGCAAGTACGTCCGTTCTCCTGTTCTGGTTACTTCTCTACGTATCCTACCTCCCCTCGAGACCGGCACCTAGCACACTGGGAGTTAGCATGTAGTGTGTAATGGGTGTCCCCCTGGCGCGATGCGGGGAGGGGTTTAATCTTCACATCCAAGTGTGAGGTCAGCCCCATCTTCCACAAGGACACTGCGGCGTAGAGCGGGGACATGACTGGCCCAAGCTCTCACAGCTGAGGTGAAGGGAGTCAACACTCCGACCAAAGCCGCCATTCCTCCGCCTCCTCTCAAAGCATGCTGCTTGTCCTCTGGGGGTTGCTGGGGGTCCCCTGGGCCAGCAGAAGCTGCGTAGGGCCAGAGCCTCTTCTGGAGGTTCAACAGAAGTTGACCGGCTTGGCCCTCAGGTACCTGCACCCACTTTGCTCTTCTGTGCGAAGAACTCGAAGACAGCAGCCATGTATCCTGCCTGGCGTGGGGGAGGGATGGGGAGGAGGGAGGTCCAGAGAGGGAAAGTTCTGGCCACAGGCAGCCAAGTCCTGGAGCCTGTGTCCATGGGGGTCCTGGAGTCCATGGGGGTGGACCGGGAGACGCTGAGCTGGGGCCAGGTGGGGCTCTAGCTTCCTCCTCGTGCACCGGGGACAATCTGAGCCCCACTGAAGCCCAGCCAGGGGCTGGGCCACGGTGGCCAGGCCCTGTGGGCGGATGCGGAGGCAGCCTGGCGCCTGGTAGGAGGGGCAGCCAGGTGAGCAGCCGTCACCCCGGAGGAAGAAGGGACTGGAAGTCCAGAGAGGGAGGCTTGTTTCTCTGGAAGGGAAACCTTCAAACGCTAATTGGTAGTTGCAAGTAATTAAAGTAATTTACTCAGATTATAAAGAAATTTCTGAAGAGTGATTAAGCAACTCCGGCTGTGTATGGTTGTTGGTAATGACTTCCCCAGGGGGATTAGTGCACTTGGCAGGGTGTAATAGGGATGCTCATACCCAATGGGTTCTGATTCCTCAGGGTGGGGGGACTGCTGAGACTCACTGGCGGGGCTTGACATCAGCCCTGGCTGTGCATGGTGCTCCGGGCCCACCGGGAGCCCTCGGCGGCAGACGTCCTCACTCGTGTGAACAACCCACATATGCTGTCACACAGAGCCCCAGACCTGGACACGTGTGCGTAGACTTCCCTCCAGCTGCACAAAGAGGCCCTGGCAGTCATGCCCCTGTAGACACGGCAGCTTGTCTAACACACATAGTATTCTGCACACCTGGGCACCCGCATAAGTCACAGTGGCAACAGGCATGGATATTGGTATCAGTGCCACACCCGCAGACACCACGGAGATTGTCAGACCTGCTTAGCAGCAGACACACACACACATTGTAGGTGTACCAGGGACGGATTAGATCCAGAAAGAAATACACATCCACAAAGCGGTGACACATGTGGACAGACACATGCATACAATCATGTGCGGTTCCAGACGTCTGTGTTGACCCAGACACATGGAGCCCCAACTTTGCAGACTCACACATGTACAGAGCCTCATGCACAACTGCAGATTGACCTAGACATTACCCAGCTATTACACATACACACACACACACACACACACAGAGCCATATAGAGACAAGGCTTGCACACACTGTCACACTCACACATGCTGTCTGTTCTGCCATGTGCTGAGAGCTACTGCCCAACCTCTCAGGGTACTTAGAGGAGATTGAGTTAGGATTTAGGTGTTTCCCGGAGACTGCTCTGCGGTTCCCTCACCCAGCCACTCCTGCCTGGGTCATGCCAGGTGAATTGAAGGGGGTGGAAGGGGAGGGGAAAGAGATAGAACTTGGGACATGGGCGAGATGAGCTCTGAGGAGCCCTCTGGGGCAGCAAGATGTAGGTACAAGGGCACAGACTCTGGAGTCCGGAGCATCACTTCCTAGCTATGTGACCTATTCAGACATGTATCCTTTCAGGTTTCTCACATTTACTTAGCTCATCTGCAGAATGAGGACAGTGATGCTGCCTTTCTCTTGGGCAGGTTGGTCGTGGGGATGAACAAAGCCCCTGGGGGAGCCTTTCTCACACAGTAGGCCAGCAGCAGATGGGATTTCCTTTCCCCTGGGCCTCCAGGGACTGCCTCAGCTGGCCCTTAGTTAGGGGAAAACCTCCTCTGAAACCCCCTGCTTACATTTGGTAGGAGCTGGCTCTGCTGTACCCCCTGTGGAACTCGGGGGCTCAGATCTTCAACCCTTAGAGGTGGGCAGTCTGATCGAAAGCAGTGAGTGGCGAGAGTCCTTTGAGTCCTGGCCTCTGGTTCTCGTGTGGCCTCTTGCCCTCTGTATAACAGTGGGAAGCTCCTTTCCCTTCTTTGGGTCTTAGTTTTCTTCTCTATTTCCTGAGAGGGGAAAAGGCAACCTAGATGATCCCTAAACCCCCTTCCAGCGCTTCCATTCCAGGTTTCATGTAAATGACCCACTTGAGTCTGGGTGAACGTGAATGATGGAATTTGGGCGCCTATTATTTTGCCCTAAGAGGATGTCTGCTACCCCTGGGGCCTATTGATGGTGAGGAGGGATGAGGGTGGGAGCGGAGCATGAAGGTGCCTTGCTGGGGAATACAGGAGCCCCAAGCTCAAGCACAAAAGAGGGAGAGAATGAAGTTACAAGCAATGTCCAGGGGACCATGGAAGAAAAAGAGTCTGGGAAAAAGCCCCTGAGAACGGCCACACTAGTGCCATTTCCATTTCAATGAATGCCAAGGGCAACCGGAACTCGGCTCTCTTGACCCTTGAGGCTTCCCTATGGTTGTTATTTTGGTGACCGTCCCTCTCCCCACCAACCCGTTCCTCTGTCCAGAGTAGCCATAAAGTCCTCTGTGCACAACAGAGCCTACTGATTTGTTGCAGAGGTAGCGGGAGCGAGGCAGGCTCTTCCCCGGTGGGCAGGGACAGAGCAGGTGGGGCACCTCATGCCTAGAGAGAGAGCTGAGCCCACTGCTGCAGCTGGTGGAAGGCAGGGAGGCTCTCCTGAGGAAGGAGTGGGCTTTGGAGGGGCAAGGGCCCAGGCCTTGCGGACTTCCAGCTCCTCCCTTCCTCCTGCTACCCTCAGAGCCTAGACTTCCTGACTACATTGTTCTTCATGTGGCCACGGGATTCTAACATTTACTGAGTCTCCAGGTGCACAGTACCACTCCCGGCCGTTGTGTATACATTTTCTGGTTCCAACTTTTTGATAGCTCAGTGAGGGTGAGGGTGGGGGTGAAGGTGAGAGTGAGGACTAGCCTCCTTGCATCACAGAAGGTGCTCCCTGCACTGGCGGAGTCCCAGATGCCCCAGTGGAGCTACACCCTCGGTGAGTCCAGGCCCATTTTCGGTGACTCCTGAGCTTGGGAGCCTGAGAGCTGCTCTTTTTGGAGCCAGAAAAGGCTCCACTGTGGACGCTGCCCACTGCCAGCCTTGGCATCCAGACTGGGACACCAAGGGCTAAGGATTCTTGGGGCCTGAGGCGCTTCAACTGGAGAGGCCTGGCCCAATACACAGCCTTGCTTCCCACCACCCCGCAACCCAGTGGATCGGTGTCATGCTTCTCCCTTCTGGCCACTCAGCAAAAGTGGCCCAGCTGGTCACTGTCGTCCTTAGACACTGAGGTCTGCGGGGCCACAGAAAGAGCCCTGATTTTGGAGCCAGACAGGGCTCAAATAAATCCAGATGATGCCATTAGCTGTTCTGTGTGAGACATTGAACAGATTGCTTCACCTTTCTGAATGAGCCTCAGCTTCCTCGTGGGGAAAATGGTCACCATAACCACTCTGCCTCCAAGTCTTGCCTTGAGGCATGAAGGAGATGAATAGATACAAAAGCACATGACGTGGTTGGTCTTCAACGAGGACTAGTCCTCCTGCGGCCACACACAGTCTCTCAGGGGAGCTCCTTGCCCAAGGAAGCCCAGATGTCTATCCCAGGACTTCGCACAGCCTCTTCCTCCCAGCTTCCTCTCTGTGTCTTGCCTGTCAGCGCTTCTCCTGCACCTCCTTGTTTCCTGAGCCTCTCAGGGTCATCTCATTCACCCTGGACCCCAAAGAGAACTCTTCAGCCAGATGAAGCTGGAGTAGGGGAGGATCTGCTCTTAGAGCTTTGTAGAGAGGACGTCGCTCCCTGAGTCTAGGGCCTCGGGTTTCTGTATCACTTGGCCCTCTAGGTCAGAAACCGCAGTCCCTGCAACAGCGCTTCTCGTCCCCTCCTTCTTATCCTGCTGTCAGGGAGAGGGGAACAGCTGGTTCCCATCCTCCGAGTAATAAGCCTGCCGTGCAAATCGGTTTCCAAAATCATTAGGCCACAAAGATTCTATTCAGCTACGATGTTTGCGTTGGCCCCGCCCTCATTTCCCAGAGGCTGGAAGACTCCCAGGGACACTGGCACAGAGACGCACCCAAGAGGCAGAGCTCGCAGGTCAGCGGCCTGTACAAACTTTCCCAGAGAGTGAACGAGCCAGGAGCACGGTCTCCGAAGAGCTGCTCCAGGTCACCCTAGAGCTTAGGAGGGGTTTGCAATCTTCACACTTTTTGGATGGACCCTCAGCAGCTGCCCAACCACGGAAGCAAGAACCTGGCCAGATTGAAGCCTTCCAGATGCCCAGCTCCTAGCTAAGAGGGGAGAGAAGAGATGAGAGATGCCCCTTGATCTTGGGCGTCTTGTGGTCTAGTTGGAAGGAGAGCACACACCCACCCACACACACACGCACTCGCAGAGATCCGCACAGCCAGTTAAAATCCAGTGTTTCCTAACAACAGCGCAGGAGACGTCAGCGGGCAACATATGCTCTGCGCCAGATGGAGGGCTTTGGGAAAAAGTGCCAGGGGATCGCACACAGCAGGAAGAAAGCACACAGTGTCCTTTGCTTGGCCAGCTCTGCCACTTTTGCCCAAGGCACTGGGGAAGAGCCACCTCTCTCTCCCAGCCACAAAGAAAGCGTTACCCTTTGGCTTTTGGGGAGAACTAGCTATTGGCCAGCGCCCCACGTGGGGTTTTCCCAGTGGACTGGGTCAAGCAGTGGCCACTCAAGGCTCCTGGCCACCTAGTCTGCTGTGGGGGCTGTTTGGGTGCACAGAGTGGGTGGTGGGTGGCTGTAGTCTGTAAATGCGCTTCAAGGAGGAAAAGGAACTACCACCAGTCATGATAATGGGCTGCTAATGGTGACAGGTACAGTGTGGAAATGTCTTAGAATTCTCTGCAAATTCTGGATCATTAGCCTATTTTTCCACATGAGGAAACTCAGGTGCAGCAAAGTGAAGGGACTTGAACAAGGCTCCAAAGTGAGGAGGCCGTTGAGCCTAGATCTACTTGGCTTCAAAAACCCTGCTTTTCCGCTGTACCCTAGAACGAGTGGGGCTCATCCTCCCCAAGAAGACCCGGTTGGTATCACTGACGCTGGGGTAGCCAGAGCAGCAGTCACTCCCTCCTTATGGGCTGCAGGGTCACTTTCTCTCCCCCTAGGGGCCTGCATCTCCCGGGCATTCGGAGGCCAACCCCTCTCGCTCCCAGCTAAGCTCTAGCCGAGGAAGATGGGGCCCCTCCTCCTGGGGCCAGAAAAGAGCCTCGTGGCCTCCATTGGTGATCCAGCCCCTTGTTTCCTAGCCACTTCCAGGGTCTGGTGCAGCGCTCTCCCCGACAGGGCCTCAGTGAGGCCACACCTGGTAACGGACAAGATTGGAAAGAGGTGGCTGTTGAGCACCTCTTCAGTCTGAAACTGCGCTCCGGCCTGGCACAGAACTCTGTGCAAAAGAGGTCCCCAGATAATTCACATCCCCAGGCTACTCTTCTGCCCCCAGCGAGACCTAACTGAACAGACATCCCCAAGACAAACCCTTGGAACGTGCATGTTCAGGTCAGCTCCTGGCCAGGGAGCTGCTCCCAGGGCAGGCTGAGCTGCGGAAAGTGCCCTGGTTCTGTGAATTGCTGTGGGGAGTCCTTTCAACATCACCAAAGGCCGCTGCCCGAGGCCCAAACCTTCAGCCATTACCACCACTGTGACCTTCACCAGCATGATTTCTTTTACCCTCATATCACCATTGCCACTTGCATACCATCGTCACCAACTTAATGCCATCTGACGTCACTGTCCTCATCCGCCTCAATAGTAACATTTATAACACCACTGTTATCACCAATAGCCACCAATATCACCATTCATGTAGTTTCTACTCACTGACCTCCTCCACTGTCTTCCACGGAAATACATTTACTTATTCAAAAGGCTAAGTGCCACTGCTCTCCATTCAGAGACAACACGAAGAGCCCAAATTTTGGCCTCTAGTGAAAGACTGACTAACATAGACATACATGTGCATGTGGGATCCATCAAAACTAACCTGTATACCTGTCATGCTACTGACGTGTTTGGGAATGGCTATTCAGGTGAGGGGTCACAGGCCTGCCACCGTTGAGGAAATCCTGGGTCTTGACTGGGTCAAGTGCAGTTCTCCTGGTTGATCTGAGCCTGGAGTAGCCGGGGGCTCTGCTGAAGGCTGAGGGAGTGGCAGGTGAAGAAGGGCCTTGGGACTGGGTGGGCCCAGAGGAACCACCTGCTGGAAGTGTAGGTTCGGCTTGGGGGTTGGCAGCCCCTGAAGCCTTGAAGTTTGCTGGCTCCCACGGCTGGCTCCCAAGAAAACCTGTGCCCACATGTCCATGGTGAGGAGGTGACTCATGCCAGGCTCCAGGGCAAGGTGTGAGAGACAGCCTAGGACATGCCTTCCAAAGACTCTAATAGGTTGTGTGTGTGTGTGTGTGTGTGTGTGTGAGAGAGAGAGAGAGAGAGAGAGAGAGAGAGAGAGAGGAGTTGGGATAGGGAAATGTGTTCCCTTTTCATTCTGAGCAAATCCTGGGCACCAAGTGTAGGGCAGGGCCAGCTCCAGGCTGGAGAGGGTAAGAGGCTCCCTAGATTGCGCCCCTGGGGGAGGCTTTGCGAGACCAGCACACCTTTGTAACTTCCTTTGCCCAAACAACAGCAGCCGGTTCTGCTTATTGGGCTCCTCCATCAATTGAAGAGGGAGCTGACTATGGCCATTCCTCATTTTGTGAGAGCGGAGAGGGGCCTCACGGATACTCTTCCCCTTCCGGTAACAACGAGTTCCTTCCTTCCCTCTCCTGGATGCCAGTTCTATCTCAGGACAGGGCTGACTGTTAAAAATTACCATCTGTTTACATACTGGGAAGATGTCTGGAATCCGACTGGAAATAATCCTTGGCTGGGGAGTGGGTGTGGATGCGGGTGAAACAAGATTAGCCATGAGTTGATCATTGTTGAAGCTGGGTTCTGCGAAAATACATGGGGGCTCACAAAACCATTCTGCCTACATTTACATGTATCTGAGATTTTCCATAATGAAAAGTTTAAGCAAAACAGAACAAAACAAAGCAAAAAAACCCGCAAACATCATGTACGTATTGAGTGGAAATCATACTTTCCACTATTTTCCACCCACAGACGCCAGATATGCCTCTTGGACCATACAGACCACCCTTGTTCCCTCTGCCCCATGTTGGCCTTCAACTTTTTGGACAAAAGCATGGTCTTTGGAGCTGAGCAGAGTTGGGCTGTGCGTTCGTTGTCTCTGCTACTTTCTAGATGTGTTGATCTCCTGAAAGTTAGCCCACTTCTCCGAGGAAGGTGACTGCCTCTAGGTCACTGTGAGGGTTCCGTGTCCACAAGCCCTCCGAACGGTGCCTAGTGCCACGTGGGTGCCCAAATGGGACTGTCTCCAGAGTGTTTCCATTTTAGGCCAAGGTTCAGGAGCCCCTGTGGACAGGGCAAACAGCTCCAGTTGCTCCAACCCTTGCTCACACGTTGCTGGTCCCCTGCCTGGGTGACCTGCCTTGGCTGTTTATCAATGTGCATTGGCAAATGGGGGTCCTGCCATCAGGCCCCGTATTCCAGCTGGTCTGGACACGAGGAGTACAGTGGAGCTATTACCTCCCTGCATCTGGGAACTGTATTGCTATTCATACAGCTTGCGATTTCATTAGCTTTTTTAGCCACCACGTCACAGTGTTGGCTTCTGTGAAGCTTGTGGTCGACCCAAAGCCCTCGGTCTTTTTCACACATGCGGCTGTTAAGCCCTGTCTCCCCAGCCTGTATTTGTGCAGTCGGGCTTTGAATCGCAAAGCAAGACTTCACGTTTACCCCATGTTCAATTTTCTCCTGCTGGTTTTGCCCCTGGTTCCAGCTTGTCGAGATTTCTGTTTGTTTTCATGTTTTAATTCGACATATTAACTTAGTCTTATAGCTCAGGGTCTTGGGAAACCTGGTAGTGACCAGATCGTCTGCATTCTCCTCCAGATCTCTGATAACCTCAGTGCTCAGGGTGGGACACAGGCCAGGACCCTGTGGCAGTGTGCTGAAGAATTCCTTCCTGGGTGTCGTCAGTCAAGGCGCTTTAAGTTCCATTGTTCACCTGACCTCCAGCTCGCAGTTCTCTATCTTGTTTACAAGGACAGTGCCAGGGTCCTTGTCAGAACTTTCCAGAACTGCAGGGACTGACACATTCCCAAAACAAAGTGAGACCTCGCTGGCCCTGGCATGTGCTTATCTCCCGGTTTCATTAGGAGGTTTCCCACCGACCGGCAACTTCACAGTTCTCAGAATTTTGTCCAGGTTCCTGACTAAGCCAAGTGGCTGGATATCAGCAAAGTCTACCTTTCTCCTATTTTGGAACATCAGTGCTACAGTTGTAAATCCAGCCTTCCTGGGTTCTTAAAGTCACAGTGATGTTTCCAACCTCCTATCTCCTATCTCCACTTGCTTTCTGTACCCTGGACTTGGAGATCAAGTCGTTTAAATGACAGCAATGCATTCAACACCCATGGGCTGGTCCTGCTGGTGAGCTGGGGCTGAGTGAACTGTGCTTCTTCCACTTAGGAAGCTGTCCATCTACTCAGAGAAGTCAGATACACTGATAGTCCTATAAAAGGTGGAAGGAGGCTAGTGCCAGAAGAGGGACAGACACAATGTTGAGAGTTTGTAGGAAGAAGAACTGATGGGAAGCTGAGAGGCCATCAGGAGTAGCTCTAAGGAAGGGGTCACTTTGGAGCGGGCCCTTAACGTGTGGGCAGGATTGGAATAGGTGGTGATGAGGGATAAAACTTTCTAAGCCAGTAGAGGAGCCCTGCTTGAGGTATGTAGCAGGAACTGTGAGTGATCATTGGAATAGTTGCCATTTATCACGTGCCAGGGATTGTATTAAGCACTTTATAGACCTTAGCATGCAATCCCAATGCCAGCTGTGAGGTAGGTACCACGATCACCTTCATTTTACAGATGAACTAACAGAGGCATGGCAAGATTAAATGACTTGCCAAGTCATACTAGTGCGTCTCCTAGCCAGGCCTTTGAGCCAGGGCTGTCCGACTCCAAAAGCCATATTCTTCAGTAGTATGTCATCTAAAAAGTCTCCATCTCTTAGCCTCTTTTGAACTTTAGTGCCACCTTGCTGCTGTTTGCTGTTCCCTCCTGGTCCACAAATGCACCTGGAAGTCCAGTTGTGAGTACTCTTCCTGCCCTTCCCTTGGGTCTACTGGTCTCTAAGCAGAGCTTTAAGACACTTATCACTACCAGGGCCTGTTTGCTGGCCTTACCGCCTCCAGCTCTAACATTTCAGTCTAATATTCTGATGCTCTCATCCTTCCTGATCCTTTGAGCCATTCTCCTTTTGAGAGTGGTGGGCTGTGAGGTCATCTTCCCCAATTCTTCATCCTCAATCTTTTCCCCAGCTTCTCTGAACTCTGTGTGCCCGGTGCCCAGGGTCCATGCCCCTGCCCAGCCCTCTCTCTGAGGGCACCCAGCACCTCCCCCTACCCAGCCAGCTCCTTCTTGTGGGCCAGTATTCGGTCCAGAGCAACCACTGGCCTTGGCCATTCCCTTTTGCTAGGCCTATAGTCACCAAGGGCCACCAAGGATGGGGCAGCCATTCCCCTTCCAGCAGCAGGAGCCTGAGGCCCGAAACAGGCCAGGAGGGGCCACAGTGGAAGGTTTCTGGTGTGTGCATGTACCATGCATGCATGTGCATGCTGGAGTATCCATACCTCTCCTAGAGTGACTCCATCCTGCCTTTTGCAGATCCCCATCCTTCTGCCATGGCCGTATTCCATCAGACCTTGGTGTTAGCATCCTGGCTGTGTACCTCCAGGGGCTAAAATGTCGAGGTCTCTCTTACCTCTACTTGGAGGAGGAGCAGGAAGCCCCTAACCAGGAGGCCTCCTTCTGGCCCTATAGGTCATAGCAGCCCCGTCCAAACTTTCAGCGTTATGCTATCTCCTTGCTTGACAAAACCCATCTTATCCCTTCTTCTCTCTTTCAAAACAGTGCAGCGAGCACAACCCAAGAATCATCTCTCTGGCTTTGGAGGCGGGAGAACTGAGTGTGTGACCAAAGCAACCTCTTCCAAATGGCAGATTGCAGCACATTAGGCAAGTCATTATCAGTTCAGCAAATCTGAATGAGGATTTAAAAAAAAATGAAATCAAGTATATCCCATGTAGTAAGGATCAGTATTGTTTCACCAAATTTGTTTCCATTTTGTCTACGAGGTCTGTCCCGAATGTATCGAGCTAATATCGAAACAATTTAAAACAGTTTGGGCGGCCGTCACTTTTTGGGACAGACCCCGTATACCTAGTTTTATGCACACACCGTGTATAAGTTCGTTTTGCTAGGAGTTGCAAAAAAATAACCCTCAAAGCACTGTTCTATTGTCTAGCTGTGTGACCTGGAACAAATCACTTCCCCTGTCCAGTCCTCATTTTTGTCATCTCGAAAACAGGCTTAGTCATCCCTCTTCTCCCCCACGTTCCCAGATGTGAGGTCTGACGGCCAGTCTCTGGAAGCACTTGGAAGACTGGGAAGTGCTGTGCACACAGGAGTTAGCACTGTATCCGGTGACCAGTTCCCGCTATGCCTGACCACCCCCATCCTTTCTCTGCCCGGCCTCACAGCCACTGGGTACCCAGTGTGGGCTGTGCCAGGGCATGTCCAGTGTGGGGGTTCCAGGCTGCTGCTTTGGAGGGGCTGCCCCCAGCCTGCCCTCCCAGCAGGGAGCCAACAGGGGTGGACAGTAGGTGCTGCTGTCCCACCCTCAAGAACAACAGAAATGGGGCTCCGTATGTGGCTTCATTTCCCCATATGGTAGGAGGTCCCAAGCATAGCTTTCTGAGGGGTTCAGTGTATAACCAAAGGGAAGAGGGATGGCAGGAGGAAGCTGCAGAATCTCACCCTCACAGGGGGCCACAAAGACCGCGGGTTCTGTGCACAGACACACCTCAATCTGAAGCCTCTCTACTGCTTTCTAGGCCCCAGCAGGTCGCTTCATCATGTTAAGCCTCAGTCCCTTCAGCTGTGAAATGGGATCATGAGCTGTAACGTTGCAGAGCTGCAGCAGTAGTGAGCTAACAGCTGGGAGGAGAGATACCAGGTCATTCTGCGCACTTCTGAATTTTGCCCAAGTTGTCCCATTACATGCCAGAGGGAGTGCAGCAGATGTCTGCATGCGCACATAAGCACGTGTTTGTGTGTGAGGGGGTTGCGGACACGTGGGGTGGTGGGCTGTAGGCTTTGCTCCCATTTCCTCTGCTTTCTCCAGGCAATGTCCTCTCAAACCCGGAGCATCATTTGTGTCTCTGAGTCTCAGGCAGGGCTGGTGCTCCAGGCTCTCTTGTCAGCCCAGAGAGGCGTGTGAGCGTCAGGCCCAGGTACTGGTTCCTGCCCTCTGTGGGTGGCATCTCTGTGAGGCCTCTCCTCCGAGTTGAGGGAGGGGGGCTATGCCCTGCTCTGGCACCCAAGGCCTCCCAGCACCTGGGTGCCAGGCAGTCAGGAGGGTTCAGGCCTGGGAAGGTGAGCCCCTCCCCTCCACAACCCCAATCCTGAAGCAGCGCACGCAGAAGGACCATCAGAGCTGGGAATAGGCAACGTGTGTTCCTAGAGTTAATCCTAACAGAGATGGAAGGGACCCAAGTTGGTACAAGGCCCATTCTGAGGTGGCGGGTGGGACAGAAAATGAGCAGCATCCTGCCTATTCCATGGGAGGGGCTAAGGTGGGAGGTTGGCACCCCTACAGGAGGGCTCCTGCTAAGGTCCCTTGCAGCTCTCCAGGGCAGCCCTCCAGGGCCCGACCCAGCCCCAGCCCGCCTCCCCCAGCTTGGTTCCTAACGTGGTTGTCCCCGTACTCACTAGCCAAGACGCCGTTTCCCACCCTTCCCCTCCCCTCCTCTCCTCTTTATGCTCCAGCTGTGTTTCTGCTGCTACTCCTCCTCCTCCTTGAAGCCTACTTGGCTTTGGACACTTCCGAAATATTTGTAGATTGCTATCTCAGGAGGCAGGGCCTGACTCATCCCTGAGCCCAGCCCCTTCTGCTGGGCCCTTTCATCTTCCCCTCACAGCCAATCCCGCCTCTCCCTTAATCATTTTCTCTCCCCCTCGGAACGCCCTCCAGCAAATGGGGTGCCCCGCTTCTCTACCTTGCCTGTTCTTCACGTGAGAACTGTTCAGGGCCACCCCGCGGTTCTGTCTGACACCCAAAGCCACTGAAGTGTGCTCAAGGCCTTGGGTCAGCTGCTCGCTTGCTACGCCAGAGTTTGGACAAATGGCGTCGCTGGGCCTCCATTTCCCCTTCTGGCCAATGCGCAGCACTGATTGCAGCCAATGTCCCAGGCCTCTTGTGAAGAGCGAAAGGAGATGGTGTGTGAACAGACCTTGGGGGAGGCCGAGGTGGTGCACTGGGTGGGGCTGGTGCTGTTCTGGCCCCAGAAGGACGGGATGAAGCCACCATCCTTCACTGGCTGCCCCCAGGCCCACGGCAGCCCCACAGCCCGTGAACCTGCTCCTGTTCTCTGCCGCTCCTCACTTGCCTCCATTTCTCTCTCGCCCTGTCTTTCCTGCTCATTCTTTTCTGTCTGTCTCCCTTGCTCCCGGGCTCAGTAGGGAGTGCTCTTCCCACCCAGCTATGCTGCCAGCCTGGGCCTGCGCCTGCCGCCCCCACAAAGGAAGGATCTGGCAAGTTGAAGACCGCAGACCATGGAGCCCTGGAGACAGCCCGACTCCACCCTCAGCAAGCTCCAGAAAGGACAAGGGCCTGGCCACAAGGACTGGCCACAAGGACTGGCCCCGGGCTCTTCCTCAAGTGCGTGGCCCAAAGTGGCGCTACACATGGCTTGTTGGGGGTGGATTAGCTGGCATAGAATTTCCATGTTATTTATACAAACACAACCTGCCCTTGATGATTTCCCTTTTCAGTGTTGTCCCTGTTTCCCCGAGGGTATGTCTGGATGTGACCTGGGCCCAGTCCCCCTGTCTGGGCCTCAGTGTCCCCATCTGTGCAATGAAAGTGGCTAGACAGGGAAAAGTCCAAGGGCCCGTCCAGCTTGGACTGTGTTACCCAACAAATGTCATCTTCTCAGCCAAATCTCCCCAAGGAGCCCTGGGGGTTTCTTTCCCAAAGGCCAGGTCGCGGTGGTTTCACTTTGCTGCCTCGTACCTCCGGGGCCTGGCTTTCCAGTAAACAGATCTTCAGGTGAGTCCCTTACTAGGAGACCCTCAGCCCATCATCCCAGAGAAAGAGAATAATAACGTGGAGGCAGGCAAGGGTTTGAGGAGGGTGGTCACTGATGCACTGTGATCTTTGACAAGTCACTTCCCTCTCCAAGATTGTCCTCATCCAGAAAATGGGAATACAAGAGTCATTCCATCCCAGGATAAAGAAAGGACTTGTGAAAGTCCTTGGTAGCATGCCTGGTCAGAGATGCTACCAAAGGTTTCTTCTTTCCTTCCGCAGTCTTCCCTGGTGCCCTCCTCTTTCCCTGTCTGCCTCCTTCTCTCTTCTGGGCCTGGCTCCTCCCAGGAGCATAGCTGGCCAGTTGGGAGCCACACAGAGGGGAGAAGGGGAGAAATGGCAGGGCATGGGGGCAGGACAAGGGCCGAGAGAGGTAGAGACAGGTGGGGAGAGAGACAGAAAGGGAAATAGACAAAGAAAGAGGGACAGAAAAAAAGAGATGAGATGGAAGAAGCCACACTCAGGGACACAGACAGATGGACAGAGCTTAGAGAAAGGAAAGGCAAACCAAGAGAGAGAGAGAGAGAGAAAGGCACAGGCAGAGACGTAAAGGAGAGAGAAGGCAGCACACACATGGAGCTCAGAGGGAGGCAGGCAGAGAGCAGAGAGGAGCCAGTGAGCAGAGGCCAGCAGAGACAAAGAGAAAGAAACAAAGAGAAAGAAAGGGCGATGGAGACCTAGAATGGGAAGGAAGGGAGGAAGGAAGGAAGGAAGGGAGGGAGGGAGGGGGAAGGGGGCAAGGAACGGGGAGGGAGTTGTTAGTTTAGGGCTGAGCACAAGGCTGACACAGCACATTCCCTGCACTCTCCTGCTCTCCCTCCCACTGCTGGCCTCCAGCTGCCCCCTCCCCTTTCCTTATCAGTGGGCCCTGGGCTAAAGCAGGGGCTCTGTTGGTCTGGTCGGTCGGTCCGTCTGGTCCGCGCATTCTTCTGGGCCAAGGCTAGCTCGTGCCCTCCAGCCTCTTCCCCAGCTCCTCCACCTCCTCTGCAGCTCAGAGCTCTCAGGTGGGGAGGAAGCAGGTGACTACCGGGAGGGAAAGGCCAACATTCCAGCTTCTCAGCAGCCTGAAGAGGCGGAGACTGGTGTGCCCCAGTCACTTGCAAACTCCCACGGCTGCTGTCATCTCCTGGAGGGCTTGCCAGGGTCCCAGGACCCTGAGGCTCTGGGCCAGGCCTTAGGCTTTGGCTCCCCATCACTGCTGAGTCCAGCCCCACCTCTGACGCTATGGCCGCCCCTGGGAGCTCGAGGTGGCCAGCTGGTACTACTTCCTGAATGGAAGCAGATCCTGCTTTCCTCAACCCAGCATCATCAGAGCTCCGTTGGCCTGGCCCTGGAGAAGTGAGGGGCTCCAGAAGGAGGGTCGACTGTAAAGCCAGACAAACCAGGCGGATGTCATCAAGGGCACTGCTCACGGAGCAGGGTGCTTTAGGAAAAGGAACAGGATCTAGGTCCTGGGAGTGGGCTTGCTTCCTAGAGAGACCTTAGCACCCTGTGAAGTTCAGGCCCCGGCAAAGTGGGGGAGAGGGACTCAGGAGGAGGCTGAGACTCGGCGAATGTGCCAGCGGCTACTTGGGGTGCCGCTGCTTGGGACGCTAGAGGTAGAAGCAACTGGGCAGCTGCAAGGTCAAGGACAGACTGGACAGAAACAGATGAGTCCAACATTGGCCTCTCCCCTCCTTCCTCTTAGCAGACACTTCTGAGTGCCTGAGCGGGGCTGCCCAGGATTTCTGCCCTTCTCGCCTCACTGAAGAGAATGGGCTGGCTGGCGAGTGCCCATGAAAAGGGCAAACTGGGGAAGGGTGGGAAGCATGGTCTCCATTTTCAGAAATCTGAAAACCTGTCATGGGACAGAACATTGACCGAAAAGTCTTGGACCTGGATAGAAGTCCTCAGGTCACACCTTGAGGGGAAGGGGCCACCCAAAGGCCAGGGAAATCTTGAGGGCAGAGCATAGGTCACCGTGCCTTTTCCACCACCCCGAGCTGCCTCCCTACCTATGAGAGCTTATCAAGCAGAGTAGGTCCAAGGGCGAAGGTCCAAGGAAGTGGATTTGGACTGTTAATAGGGGATCACTTTTGAACAGTCCAAAAAGGAGGAGGTGCTGGGGCTAGAGGTGCACAAGGATAAGTCCTGGGCAGGGAAGTAGGTGGGAATATGGGATGGGAAGACCTTCAAGTCCTCGTGTTCCTGCACTTCTGTACCCTTATTGTGGCAACACTTGGCTGCCCTTCTGGGTCACCTGGGTTCACAACCCCCAGGCTCTGCTTGGAGACTAGAAACCTCCCTCAGGCCCCTCACCAGCCCTTCTGCCAGTCTCCCGTGGGGCTCAGGCCCTGGTCTTCCCTGGGTCAGCGTCTGGGGACTTCATTTAAAGAGGCAGAAGTCTAGGCACGCACAGTGAGCCCAGGGTGGGGCTCAGGTGCTGGGTGCAATGAAGCGTTGTCACTATGCTGCCAGGAAAGGTGGTCACTTCTGTCCCTGGAGGTCTTCAAGGAAATGCTGGTTGACCACCCAGTAAGGCGCTGTCTAGGAAGAGTTGGGGGCCTGAGAACCTTCAATGGGAAGGCTTACTGATCTGTCTAGGCCACGCCAAGCAGGTGTCTCCTGGGCCGCAGCCAACTGGAAAGGTACCCAGTGGGCCCAGGCTGGGCCTCTGATCTCAGGGCTGGCAGCTCCGGAGGCCCCCGCCCCAGTTCACCTGCTGAGACTCACTCCAGGCTGAGCCCAGCCCACCTCCTGTCTGGCCAGGTGTGGCAGGGCGGAGTCGCTGCACACAGGCCCGAAATGAAGACCACATGGCGGTTGGAGCCCCACCCATGCAAGAGGGGCCTGGTCAAGTTCGAGGCCAGAGGAGCCTCTAGTCTTTAAGGCCTTAGTGGGGAATGAAGGGACCGTGTGGCCATTCATCTGGGGGCTGTGCAGGCCTTTTTCTAGTTCAGTTTTTCTCTGTCTTGCTCTGAACCCTGCCCTCGGTGACCTCGGGCCCTTTCTGCCTGGTTGGCCTGATCCTCTCTTATCTCCGCCCCCATCAACATTCCTCATCCCAGCTTCCCCATCCCAAGCTGGGACACATACCTGAAGGGCAGATCAAAGGCCCACAGCTGCTCTTGTCAGCTCCCATTAGACCTCAGCTGAGGGGGAGAGCCCACCCTGGCAGCCTGCCCCAGCCCCTTCAGCCCGCAGTCCCCACCCTGCTTTCTGAGGCGAGCTCACCCCGAGGTGGCGCCAGCAGATGCTGGAGGACCCTGTCTCTGCAACCCCTCCCCCTCCTCCCCCGGGAAGCAGCCTGGAGCCTGGGACCTGGGCGGACAGCTGCCTGGACAGCACAGACCCTGATTCTTGGGCGGGGCTTGTCCCTGTCCCAGCTGCCCCTATGGGGGCTCTGCCAGAGGAGACGCGGGCTGAGAACTCCGCTCTACAGCCACAAGGCAGTGCTCACAGAAGCTCTGGGAGGCCTGGGCTTCCTTCCCAGCTCTGCCACGTTGACCCAGGGCCCATTACACCTCTGGCTGCCCTGGTCCCCTCTGAGCTTCCCAAACACACATCACTCATTCCCCTACCCATGTGCTTTTACACTCCCCTCTTCCTCCCAGGCTACCCTTCTTCCCCTGACAAAGTCCTGTCCCACAACACAAGTAAGATTAAAAAGCTACATATAGGTGGGGGCCGTGGTAAGGAGGGTGGGGAAGGGAAAAGCAGAGGGGGAAGAATGAGATGAATGTAATATAACAACAATAACATTAAATAAAAAACAAAAAAGCTACATATATAGTCATTCCATTTTGGGGTAGAAAGGGCACCTGACAATAACATATTTATTGAGCCCTTACGATATTACAGGTACTGTTCGAAGTGCTTTGTGACCTCATCTTCACAACACCTCTATGAACTACCATCAGTCTTTTACAGATGAAGAAAGTGAGGCCCAGAGAGGTACACCATTCAGGCCAGTGACACAGAGCTAGTGCGGGACTCCTCCCACTTGGCAGCCTCCCGTTGTTGGAGCTGCAGCAAGGGAAGAAGCCTGTATTCTTCTCTAGCTAACGGTGACTCTCCAGGCGACAGGATGAAGTTGGTTTTCGGAAGAGAGCATCTTTGCCACCCTCTGCAGAGCGTATGGTGATGGAGGTAGGAGAATATGGTTTTAAACATTTCAATTCTGAGGTCAGGGCATCTGAGACCAAGTCTTAGTTTTGCTAACTCACAACTCCTGCTCATTGGTCAACCAGGGGTAATAATATATATTGTTAGGATTGTTTGATTAACCAAGATGCTGAGTGAGCAGCAGTTACCTTTAATAGACCAGAAAGTCTTCGTTTTTATAATGAAAGAGAAAGACTTGAAGATCGCCACATCCAACAAGGCTCTGGCCAAAATCTACCTTCCCTGGGAAAGTTTGCCGCTGCCTCTCCTCCTCGCCACACTCCAAAGAGCGAAAAGGTTCGCCCATTCTCCTAACCTGAGCACATCAGCTGGTTTTCCCAGGGTTACTGCAGCAGGGGCCATGATGTAACTTTCTAATCTTTGCTCCATCCCCCCGGCCCTGTGCAGTGCCAAGGCGCAGAGGGGCTTCCATAAGCTCATTTGCCCAATTTTTATTCAGCACCTACTGCTGTGCGTTGCATGCTGGGGGTGCACAGGAAGAGAAGATGCTGCTCCCGCCTTTGGGGAGCTCATAACTTTGGGTGGGAGACGAACTTGACTGTTGGTGATCGTTATTCATCGACAGAGGAAAGTTAGAGGAACACATTCAATCATCCTTAACGAATGTGTATCGAGTGCCTATTACGAGCCAGGCTCTATTCTTAGAGGCTTATCTACGATCATTATCCTATTAATAATCCAGACTGGCAGGGCGAAGAGAGGCTTTCTAGAGGAGGAAGTGCCTGAAAAATAGTAGGCTGAGGCCTGCTGACGCTAGGGGAAAGGGGTGTTCCAACAATGCCATTGCTAGGGGAACGGTGCTGGGGAATGTGTTTGCATCCTGAGTCCCCACAGGCTTGCTAAGGACACTGAAACCAGACTCTCAGCAACATCCCCCCAGTCCAGTGTTTGAAGGCAGATGTCCCCTCTGCAGCCCCCCTCACCATGCCCCTGTGTCCCAGGAAGTGGGAGTAACACATGCAGGGGCCAGAGGTGAGGGGCGCCTGGTGCATTTTTAGAACTGTGAGTCATTCAGCTGATCGGGAGCAGGGCAGCCGATGGGGGTGGGGTGGGGTGGGTGAGAGGCTGAAAAGAGGGGGAGAGAGAGAGAGTGCAGACTGGAGAGGTAACTCGGGGTCCAGCCACGCACTGTGGCTGCAGCGTGCACTTTATCTTTCGGGCCAAGGAGAGTTCCCAGAAGGCTTTCAAGTGACGTAATCAGACGTATGCTTCGGAGAGTTAACTGGGTGTGTGAAGAAGATGAGCTCAGTACTGGTCCTGTTGATGCTGAGGGGCTCGGGGGAGAGGGCTGGGCTGGAAGCTTGGGGTGGAGACTATCAGTGCACAGATAGGAGCTGGAGTTGAGAGAAGATGAGCTCATACAGGGAGACTGGGTGGAGGAGGAAAATAAGAGGAAAGACTGGGCCCGGGCCTTCTAGTATCCAAGAAATTGGAGCGAGGGAGGAGCTAGCAAAGGAAACAGAAGAGTAGCCAGGCAACTAGGAGGGAAAACCAAGAGAGTGTTGGGGACCGTCAGTGAACATTTGCTCACTGCACTTGGCATAAGAGTGACCAAGGGCAGCTATCAAAACGAGTCGCTCACCAGTGAAGAGTTAAAGGCAAAGAGGCCGGCAGGATATTTATGAATGAAACACGAGTCCTAATGTAGATTCCTGGGCCAAGCCCCAGAGATTCTGCTTCAGTCAGCCTGGGTGGGGCCCGGGAATCTTCACTTCCAACCGGCATCAAGCGATGCAGGAGCAGGCATGTGTGGCATTCACGTGCGGAACTGCTGCTGTCTTCGTGGCGGTGGTGAAAGGAGACGGTAAGGACAATGTTGTGGTGCCCCGTTCCCGCAGCAGAGAGAGAGGCGGGATGAGCAGTGGCACTCTGCCACCCAGAGCACTCACCCTCTGCCCCCACCTCCAGAGCTTTCTCTTAGAACCCAGGTGCAGGCCCGGATCCCAGCCAGGAGTAAACCGAGCCTCAGTGTGGAAAATATGGAACCAAGATATCCGGGGAGGGGGTGGGCGGGAAGGGGGAATAATGCAAACCATGCAGATCCGGCCGTGAAAGAGCCAAGGAAGGGGGGCCAGGGACTAGTGAACAGCAAATGAGATAGGAGCTTGCAATGTGATATGGTAGTCCAATAAAGCCGCCCCCCTCACCAGGCTGCTGCAGAGTGGAGCAAAATCAGAGGGTCCCTCATCTGCAGCCTCAGCCTTGCTGGGACACCTCGGGGGTCCTTAGGGTTGCATCCTGTTGAGCAGCAGGGGTGCTGAAAATCACAGGGCACTGCTGTTGAACTGAGCCAGGGCTGGAAGACAAGCCGTAGTCCCTTGTTTTATGATGCAGGCTATCTGGGTTGTAGCCCCAGCTCTACCAACCACTAATGGGCTGTGTGGTCTTGGATAAGTCACTTGCCCTTGCTGGGCCTCCACTACTGCATGAGTAGGTTGGAGCAGGTGGGAGCTAGATGGTATGGGACCTCTCAGTTGTACTCTGTAGGGTTATCATGGACTAGTGGATTTTCACCTGTTTTGTTGTGATCCCTTGGTGGAGACCAAAAGGGAGTCAGCTGGCCCACCGTGTGTTGGCTACTTACTTTTTCCTTGGGACTGTGCTGAGAGTTTTATATTCAGTTTCCTGTTTCAGCTTCACAAGAGCCCTGTGAGGAGAGCATTATGCCCATTTTACAGATGAGGATGTTGAGGCTTTGGGAAACTGGCAGCTGAGTCTAGAGGTGGGGGGAAGAGGCATGGTCTTAGCACCTGCATTCACTCTCCTCATCCCAGGGGTTTCTGGATCTCACATTCCCAGTCTTAGAGGTTAGCACTCTCCTAGCAGATTTCTGTTTGATGAATTGGCCCATTGCTATAAGAAGCAGCCCCTCCCCTTTGAGTTCATAGTACTGTACTTCCCCAAGAGTTGGACATATGGCCTACCATGTGGGGAGAGGGGGCACACATGGCTTGATAAGAGGCCAGCAAGGTCTTTGAAATGCCTTTTTGACATGCCCAAGGGAGTCAGCAACTGTGTGGGGCCCTCGGTGTGAGGTCTGGGCACAGGGGTCCTCTCTGCCAGCCTCCCCTTCACCTTGATCCATCCCAGAAGTCAAGCTCTCTGAACAGGGATCCTCTGAGCCAATCTAATGATTGCCAGGTGGAGGTGAGCGGCCAGGGCAGGGGCCTCCAGAACCCCACCCCACCCCAGGTCTAGTTGGCTTCCTGGCAAGCTGTGGATGGCTGCCCTCTCGGAGCCAGGCTTGGCTTCCCTCAACACAGGACACTTGCCCAGCCAGTCCCTCCATTCTTCCGACAAGCCCTTCCCTGTGGGCTTTCCACCAAGGGGAAAGAGACCCATGGCCTGGCTTTGGGACATAGTCCCTGGATTAGGATTTTGGGGGAGTGGCTGCCCCTGTAGGAAGCCCCCTATTCAAACCCACAACTGACAGCTTGGGACTAGGCGGTGGGGCTGCCCAAAGTCGGGCCCCTTTCCTCTCTTCTCCCAGGGACACTGCTCTTGGGGTCCTTCCTCCTCTCTCTATTTATTTTTCCTCCTCTTTATTTACACAAATCCCCAAGGTCCTCTAAGACCCAAATTAAGGCCCGAGTCATACAAACTCACTGGTTGACCTTGCCCAAGTCATTGGCCCCTTTTTGAGCTCTCAAAGTGTCTTCTCTTTTTACTGGGAATCGAACTGGCAATGTTTCAGTTCCCAGGCTGGCACTCGATCCGTCGAGCCACACCAGCCAGGACTCAGAGTGTCCTTTCTAACTGGGACATACCATGACTGTCCAAGTCTATTCTCGAATGACTCCATAGTGACTTCTCTCTGTCACCTGCAAAAATCAAGTCCCAATTCCTGAGCTTGGTATTTAAGTTCTTTGACCATTTGGCCTCACCTCTCTTCCATTAAGTCTTACCGTCGCTTTGGATGCCTGGCTGTTCCCAGAGTGCACTGGGCCTTTTCCTACGGCAGTGCTTTTGCCCAGGCAGCGCCCCTGTTTGCAGTGTCCCTCCACTCACGCCCATCTGTCCAGCTCTTTGAGACCTCCTCACAGGGGCAGCCCAAGTGGAAAGATGAAGGGCTCCTTCCTTTGTTTGCAGAGCCATTGTTAGTTCCTGGATTACCTCTGTTCCTGCAGTGGAATATTCGAATGAGTTTCTCCTCCAGGGCAAGGATAAGTGTTTGTTGAATTGTAAACACAAGAAATACCTAACACTGACTTCCTTCATGTAGCCCCCATCCTTCCTCTATACAGTGCGCTCAGTGTTCATTTACGCACCGGAACTGCTCAGCAGAAAAGTCCAGGTTAGAGAAGGCGTTAATGAGCTGAGCTAGAGGACCCAGGCGATGTCACCAACTCTGCGTGCGTGTGACTTTGGGTCAGTCACTCTCTCTCTCAGTGTCTCAGTGTCCTGTCTAACAGGTAGTTAGAAAGTGGTTCAACTTGCAGGCTCTAAAGCTGGATTACCCAGGGCAAGCCACACTTTTCTCTGTGAATTAGTCCTGTGATCTTGGGCAAGTGACTTTGCCTCTTTGACTTCTGGTTTTCCCATCTGTAAAAATGAGGGAAGTAATGGTACCTGCTTGCGTCGGGAGAATTAAACACGTTGAGAGCTATGGTAAGCCCTTGATAAGTACTAGCTGCTGTTATGATTAATCATATTCTTAACTGTCCAGAGGGGCTCAGGGTGCCTGGCAGGTGGGGTGGGAGCAGGAATTAAAGAAATGAGAGGGCCTAAAGAGCCTTCCAAATTCTGAGCTGGAGCGCATGGTGCAAATGTGAGTCATCGTGTGATAACAGGCAAACTGGTTTCCCTCGGCCGCTGAATGGTCTAGCAGGCAGGGCGTTGGTGGCAGCCTCTGGTCTGTCTGCACGTTCTCAAAGCTGTGCAGTCTCAGCATGAGAAGGAACCCAGAGGAACTCCCAGGACAGGCAGAGTCCAGGGCCTCAGCCACTGATCCATCAACTCTCAAGTTCTTGTGGACTTTCCGAACCATTCCCTCCTTTAATCTCCACATCGGCCCTTGCCAGGAGGCAGGGAAAGAGGTAGAACCCTCATTTTTCTGATGATAAAAGTGGGACTCACCAGAAAGAGGTCACACAGCTATTGTGAAAATGCTCAAGGACTTGAGCCCAGATCTTTTGAGCCCCAGTGTCCGGAAGAATCTGTCTCTTTTCTCCCCCTGCTCCCTCTACCAGTGCTGAGCTCCCTCTTGTTCAGCAGATACACCAGTGCCAAGCCCAGAGCAGGTGCACAGAGACCCAGAGGGAAAACCAGACAGCCTCTGCCTTTGCGTCTAAGGCTTCAGAACCCTGAAATGCTGGTCCAAGCAGCCAAGAGCCACTAGGAAGCGCAATGGAGCCCTTTGCAATGGTTGGTGTGGCTCAGTGGATTGAACACAGGACTCTGGATCAATTCCCAGTCAGGGCACATGCCTGGGTTGCGGGCCGGGTCCCCAGTCAGGGGTACACAAGAGGCAACCACACATTGATATTTCTCTTCTCTTCCCTCTCTTCTCTGTCTAAAAATAAATAAATTAAAAAAAATATATAAAGCCCTGGCTGGTGGCTCAGTGGATAGGTGCCAGCCTGCGAACCCAAAGATTCCTGGTTCGATTCCCAGCCAGGGCACAAAAATAACCAGGTTGCAGGCCAGGTCTCCAGCCAGGTCCCCAGCTGGAGGCAGGTGAAAGGCAACCATACACTGATGTCTCTCTCTCTCTCTTTGCCTCTCTCCCTTCCCGTCTCTCTAAAAATAATAAATAAAATATTATATATATATATATATATATATAGGATGGATGTAGTACAACAACAATAAAATTAAAAAAAAAAAAAAAAGAAGTGCAATGGAGCCCATACAGAAAGTGTGACAAGGGCACAAATGAGGGAGGGCAGAAGGAGGCAAGGGGACACAGAGAGAGAGGACGGGGCAGAAGAGAGACAGTATTCAAAAGAGTGGGTCCAACTCCTGAGCTGACGCCAAGGTGTTTGCCCCGGGGGAGGGGGTGGCCCAGCTGCAGATGGTGGCTCAGCTCAAGTGCTGGTCTGCCATTGATGAGGTGGCAGCATGCCACCCATCCCTTGCTTGTCCACCTCTGCATTGGCCACAGCAATAAACAGGACAGAGGGTGCGTAGCACAACTGGCTCCTCGCTGGGCTTCTGCAGGAAAGAGGCAAGAAAGTGGGTAGAAACTGGGCCGGGTAGGTACCTAGAGCAGGGACAATATCTAGAGCTGGTGAGGCTGAGTCATCTTAGTTTCTGGAGAGCGGAAGGCCACAGTGGCGTCTCTGCCACCAGCCCCTGAGCTCCTGGGTGATTCCGGGGCGTGCAGATTTGACGGGGGAGTGGCCTGATGCACTCAGGTGGCCGGCATGTGTCAGGCACAGAGCCCAGGTGTCAGAAAGCACGCAGAGCAGGACGGCATCCTGGGGTAGGGGTCTGAGTCATCAGCTCTCAATCTGGAGTCCTTAACTGCTCGGAGGCCTATTCTGTCCACTTGACATTCATTATCTCAATGCATCTTCACAGTAACCCTGTGACTTGCGCTGGTGTTGCACAGAGGGCTCAGCGGGAAGGGACCTGCCTCAGGTCACGTAGATGTAAGTGGTGGCCTGTGCGCCTCCAGCTCCCTGCCTGAGCCGCTCGGCCCCCCATGGTGAGCCCGTTGGAAGCCGAGCTCTCTGCTGCTCCTGGGATCGGGAAGGAGGAAACCGACAGACCCTCCAGGGACCCCGAGTTGACGCTGGTGCTGAGCTGGGAGGGCAGTGCATCGTGTGGGCCCTTGCCCTGGGGCACCGAGCAGCCCAGTGGACAATGTCCTGGGCAACCGCTTGACAACCCAACAGACACCGTTTACACATGGCTGTTTTCTTCTCGCTTTTCGTCAGATAATGTTTATTTCTCTTCTTGATTATGAAAGGCACACAGGCATGCCTGTTTCTTGAAAGGGCCTTTGATAAGAGCTGAGGGCAGCACATGAAAGGGCTACTCCACAAGGGCCGTTCTGCCAGCGCCTACACGCATGTGGCCTGGGAGGGTTTCCGTTTTGTTTTGTTTTGTTTTGTTTGAGATGAGGGGAACAACCAGAGGAGTGGGCGCCCACCATGGCCCATCGACTCTCTCCCCCAAATCACTCTTGTCACAGAGGCGCCTTTATTCCCTTGCTCGTGGCCAGGCCCTTCCCAGACCTTTTAGTGGCTTCCCCACCCCCAGTATATCAAATATGTGCAAATGCACCCACATCCCATATTAAATGTAATTTTTTGCTATAAAATTTTCAAAGGCTTTTTATAATTCCGCTTTTGAAATAATTTGCCTATGAGTAACTCATTTCATTCCCAATTGGCTATGATTTCTCAGTAATCACTGTGCATACTTGGGAATTCTTGCAAAGTGAGGAAACTTAACCAACAAATTGTTTTCAAATGTAATGAAAATTTTTAGGAATACTAAATTTAACAATTAATGAGGTCAATATTATATTATGTTTTGTAGACACATAATAGAACATTTATTAATTCCAATTCTGCTGTTTTCTTTTCATATTTTAGAGCCAATAAATTTTCCTGGGTCTCGCATGGTTTCATAGGCCCCTGGAAAGCTTGGAGGTCCCGCGTACTGCCGACAGGGCCTCGAGGAGAGAATGGCCCGGATGTATTACCCCAGGCGTCTCTATCCAGCCTCTGAAGAGAACAGGACAAAGCGGACCCCAGGGGTCTTTAAGAAGGGAGCGGAGGGCAATGCGAATTCCTCCACGCCAGTCGAGTTCGTTTTCACACATTGTCTGTGAGAGTCCTCTTGCCTCCCGGGAGAGCCAGCTGTCACCATTACCTCTGTTTCACAGAGGGGGACCTCCAGGCTCAGAAAGGAGAAGGCACTCGCTTGGAGGCACACAGCCAGTGAGGAGCGAACCGAGGACCTAACTTCCTTCTAACTCCGTAGCTTTGAGGCTATACAAAGCCAGCTTTGGAGAAGTGGAAGAAGTCAGGGAGACAAACTGCACAGGAACATGAGCAAATAGTCACTCTTACTCAATGTTATCAGAATGTTCCTCTCCCTGAAGGAATCTGCGACTAAAAGAAGGTGAAACCTTGCCATTCTACCACTTACTAGCTGTGTAACTCAGAGTTATTTACTTCAGCTGCTCCCGCCTCATTTGTTCACCTGAGCAATGGGGACAACAGTACCCATCTCAAAGAGCTGTGCTGAGAAGAAATGAGTTACAGCTAAAGCCTTTAGCAGAGTGCCTGGCATGTAGCAAATGTGTGATACGTGTTAACTATTACTGATGTGATTGCCATTATAATTATTATTCCCTGAGCACCAGAACTCAAGGCATTCACTGTGTGAACCTCTAAAGAGGAGTGCCTGGGGTGCTGGGGTGGGGAGACAAAGGGGCCATGTGTGGGGAGCCTGAGATGCGGGCTGCACCTGGAGCTCACCCTTGAATAGGAGAGCCTGGTCCCCCAGGCTCGGAGGGGCCACAGACACCAACTGCCACCTGCCAGGCCTTTGGGACCCCGCAACTAAGAGGGGCTCCTTCACACCCAAAGTTGGCTGAGCTATTTTTAGTGACGACAGCAGCTGCCCCCAAGGCCCTCCCAGCAAGCCTGGAGGAGGGAGGTGACAAGAAGGGAAGGGGAAGGCCAACGGGAACACGAGGGATTATGTTTGCAGCCGCCTGGGCCTCTGCACTGGGGCCCGCTTCAGTCCGGGGTGTCCTTGGCATGTGGCCAGCCCAGTGGGTAAAGGTTTCCCTCCGTGCAGCCTCTGCCCGGAGCCAGGGGAGCCAGAGGCAGTCACCTCTCTCCCAGTCCACCTTTTCTCTCTTTAGGCACCCCACAAATCTCTTTCCCTGGCCTGCTTCCAGCTGCTCTGAACCAACAGTTCTGGGTGAATATTCAGGGCCAGATTGGAAGAACCCCAAGATCTCCCTTTAGGCTACAGAGGCCCTGAGAAAGGGAGAGGAGGTGGCCCCAGTCAGACAGCCAGTCAGTGGCTGACTTGGGACTCAGGGATGCTGTCTCCCCATCCAGTGCCTTCGCCACAGTCTCCCACTAGGCTTGACTTGGCTAGCAGTGTGGCCCAGGGCAAGTCCTACCCCATCTGGGCCTTGTGCATGCATGCATGCGTGTGTGTGTGTGTGTGTGTGTGTGTGTGAGTGTTGGCCCTGGGCTGGGTGAAGGCTCCAGCCTGGAGGTAGGTGGCTGCAGGGGCAAGTAGGGGAGCCCCTTCCGTCAGCTTCCCCAGGGCCCAGTGCTGTGTGGCCGAGTGCGTTTTCGGCGGTCCTTGCAGGCTCCCAGGCGTGCACGCCCGCCCACGCACAGCCTCACATGCTTACCCGGCGTTATCTAGGTTAGGGATCGCCGTGCTGCACGTGCAAGCAGTTTGCCTATCCTCCTCGAATCTAGAGACGGTTGAAGCGATTCTAATTACAGCCTGCATTCCTGCTCTGTCTGAGCTTTCCCTTTTTCCAATGGTCTCGAGGTTTTTTTTCTCTCCAGCACTTGGCTCCTCTGCTCCCCCCTGCCTGACTCCCCCAACAGGCACCTCATTCTCACGCCCTTCATCTCCTCCCCCTTTTCTGGGTTGGATTGTTCAACTTCAGCTTGATTTTCTGCTGTCTGTGGCTTGGCAAGACTTAAGAAAGCCCAGTCCCTGGTGTGTGTGCACACGCATGCACGCATGTAGGAGTGTGTACATGGTGGTATGGGGAAATATGAGCATATGTGGTGGGTTGGGCCTGTGCGCATTATTTGTGTGTATGGTGTTAGCATGTAAAAGTGCACAAGCCCGCCTGTATGTAGTATTTTGCTCGCATGGTCATGCCTTGTGTGGGGGCTAGTCGCTGTGTGTGTGTATGTGTGTAACTGATGGTATATGGTCATGGACACTTGGTCCCACGTACCTTGCTTGCTTTGAGTCCCACCTTTCTCCTCAGCACAGACACTGCCCCCTGCAGGTTACACAGGAGGCCTACAGAGCTTCCTTGGCTCCTCCAAGGTCCTCATTCACCCTTGGCCTTTCCACCTCCTGCCAGCTTCAGGGAGCCAGTCACTCAGGCTCCCAGGTTTTCTGGCTCCAATGACTGATCATACTTTCTGCAAAAAACCCCGATCTATCCCAGTAGGACCCACGTCCCTGTTTACCTTCATCGCCACGGAAGCCCAGACCTCCTTGGCCTTCCACCATCCTTCCGACTCTAATCCTTACTCTATACGTTGTTTAGGTTGGGGCTTGCCTTACATTTTCCCCAAGCTCCTTAAATCTGTACACGCTGCCTTCTGTGCCATCAACAACTCTCTCCCCATGCTCTTAGTTTCTTAGTACCATTTTCTTTATGCGTATGCCCCAAAGACATAACTTCCTCCAGTGGGGGCTCTCTTTTCCTCCCACACCCCAAGTACCTGTAGGTAGGGAAGTAGGAAAGATATCTTCTTGCTTTCCAATGGTTCCTTCCAGACCAGTTGCTCTCAATCCTTTTTCCAAAACAACAGCTCCTTCCAAGATTGCCTCCTACCCATCCCTCCTTAAAGATGTCATCTTTGGACCTTCTTTGTGGGTGCCCTTTATTGGCTGAGATGTCAATAGGTGACTGACTGTCCCCTCACCACTCCCTAGCCCTGGCAATGTTCTTGACAATTTCTTCATGAACAGCGGTGACCCACCCACCACCTGGCTTCTCTGTTCCTGGAGTACCTCACATCAAACAGCCTGGTGCTCCATCCATTCTCAGTCTTCCACTGCCATGACCGTACCCTTGACCTGGCCATCCTATTAACTGCATCACTTTCAAAAGCTTGGCTTCATTCAACCCACACTTTGTCCCCATCCCCTATTCTTCCTTCTTATTCCCTCTAGCACCCTGACTCCAGCAATGCTCTGTGCCCACCCAGGCCTCCAATCTATTGACTCTGCTTCCACTCCATCCCTCCTGCTTTTTTCTTCACCATGAAACCTCCCCAAAAGGATTTCTACACTCAGTACAGCAGCTTCCTCACAGCCCATTCTCACCTCCCATTCTACCCCCATCGACTTCCATCTGTGCTAAAGTTGCTCTTGTCAAGGTCACCGGTGACCTCACGTGGCCAAACCCGGTCATCTGCCTCGGCTTTCTGGACCTCTCAGAAGCATCTGCTACAGCTGACCTCTGTCTCCTGGAGCCACGCTCTCCGGCTTGCTGGTTTTCATGTCATTTCCTTGATTGTGCCTTCCCTGCCTTTTCGCAGGCTCCTCTGGTAAGTGTCAGAGCACAGACCTGGGTGCCCTCTTCTTCTCTACCTGCACTTTTCCAGTAGATGATCTCATCGAGCCCAGTGCGTTTAAATAGCATCTAGATGCTTACGACTCCCCCAGATTTGTATCTCCAATCCTGAACCCCATGCTTATGCAACTAACAGGCTGAGTTGGTGGGACATCAAGGACCCTTTGTAGCCATGGTGTATTTGGAGGTGGCTGCCTAGATGTCAAATGGAGACAGAGAGGGACCACTCATTTGCCGTTACTGGGAAGAGTTTGACATCTCTATTGAAGTCCAGGCTGGCCTATGCAACTACCTACTTGATATCCACTTCTGTCTGTGGCCACCAGTGTAGCCTAGGCCACCATCAGCTCTCATCAGGGCTAGTGCTCCTACCCTTGCCCCTCAACACTCTCTTCGCCTGCTGGCAGCCAGAGTCATCATTATAAAACACCACTTCCGTCATGTCCTTAAACACCCAAAACGCTGTAATGGGTTCTCACCACACTTAGGATAAAACTCAAAGTCCTTACCGTGACCTGTAAGACCCCGTGTGACTTGATCCCTTTCCATCTCCTGAACCGCAGCCCACAGCCCTCTTCTCCATCCACATTCAGTTTGGCCCGGGCGCCTTACGCTTTCTGCTCTCAGTCCAAGGTTTCCCTCCCTGTCGAGGCCTCCCCCGACTGCGTCCCATACAACACGCTTACACGGGCTTGGTTGACTGTCTTCATAGCTCCTGCCCCACTCTGGGACTGCCTTACTCGGTTATTGCCCACCTCTCCTGTCGCTAGACTCTAAGGTCCATGACTGCAGGGACGTTGGGGTGTTCACCGCTGTACCTCTCATGCCTTGAAGGAATGCTCAGCACATCCTTGGTGCCCCACACATGTTCACTGAAAGGCCAAGTATGCACATACATGCCTTTAGTTGAGTTTGGGGGAGGGTTTCTCATGTGGGTAGAGGACCTGCTTTGTTTTGTCAAGCGTATGTAAAAATGGTGCGTGGGGCCATCCACGTGCAAGGAGAGGCTTGGGGTGGTGCAGCGCTGGGAAGCTGGTGCCAGGCGGGTACAACAGGTAGCTGATGGGAGCCTGTTTCCCCTCCATTGATGGCGTTAATGCTAGAAATTTAGAATGAGGTAGCTTGGGCAACGGGTGGTAATTCAGCCCAGGTTACACATGAATTCATTGTTGAGAACCAGAGTGGGGAAGGATGAGAAGGACAGATGCGAAAGAGACAGGCAAAGCCCAGAGCCAGTGCTCTTCCTGCAGATGTCACCTTCCCCCATCCCGGGGACAGGCTAGACTAAGGTATGTGAGTTGGGGTGGAAGAAATACTGCACCGCCTTGTCATGGTGTGGTCTTCGGCAATTCCGCTCTCTGTGCCTTAGCTCCCTGATCTGTAAAAAGGCCAAGATGATTGCTGGCCCAGGGGGTTGCTGTATTTCCACAAGGTGGCTACTAGGTGACTTGAGGCCCACAAAGCAGTCCTTCTTTCTGCCAGGTGCTCTGACCTTGGGCCATGCCTTTCTTTCTCACTGTCTTTAGCTTTAGAGCAATATCATTTTAGGGAAAAAGAGCTGTGATGGGGGCCTCCGGTCAGAGTGGGTCATAAGCTGCACACGCACTGGCACGGATCTCATCCTTTGGAAGCCTGACCAGGATCTGAAGCTCTGTGAACAGGTACTGCAAAACCATATGGGCTAATGGGTCATCCTTTCATTGTAGGTGCAGGCATGGAGAGGCGGGCAGGGAAAGAATAGAGATGGAAGGGTCTAACTACCCAGGTTCAACTCAGGACTCTGCCATTTTCCAACCTTGGGACCTGGGGCCAGTCATTTCTCCTTTCGGAGTCTGTTTCCTCAGCCCGTAGCAGAGAGATACTAATATCAACAACGAGGCAGAAGGTGTGAAATACCCAGCCATGGTAGGTGCTCTGTGTATGGTAACTACCTGCCATTTCTGTAGCCTCACAGGTACTTGTTGAGTTGGGAATTGAGTTTGTGGCAGACCATGAAAGCCTTTTTGGGCTCCAAGGGGACGTGCCTAAGCACCTGGAACTGACCACCCTGGCGGAAGCAGAGGACAGAGTTTAATTCAGGCAGTGAGAGCAGATTAGGCCTGGGTGGGCTGGGGAGGCAATCAGAGGCCCATGGAGGGACCAGACTGGCCCAAAGTCATGGATTCTGGCTGAGGTAGGACTAGAAGCCTGACTGCCTGCATTGCCAGCGATGTCTAATGGTTTACCAGGCTGCTGTCTTGCATCTCCAGCAGCAATAGAAGCAAGGGGAGTGAAGGCTTGATCTAGGAAGGAATGCCCTGGTGGCTGTGAGGTCTTGAAGGAGGCAGGCTTTTTGCTAGTAGGCTGGGAGAAGGGGGAGCAGGCCTTTGGGTCTCAGCTGGAGCTCAGCTCACAGCTCCAAGTCTCAGCCCAGGCCGCTGCTGCTTCTTGGGCCCCAAGTACCTCCTCCAGGTGCCCCCTCCTTGGCCTCAGAGGCCTGGGGAGGGGGAGATCAGGGTGACAGCTGTGGGGCCGTGGGCTGGCGGACGCCACGGTGGGGATGGGGGGGTCAGCCTAGAAGAGGGCCAGCGGGCAGGAGCATGAAGAGGAAGTTCACAGTCTGCGGCAAATGGATTTCAAGGCCCTGTTAAGTGGAAAAGCCTCCAGGAACGTGGCAGAGAAAGGGCCCTGTCTTTGCAGAAGGACTGTGGGGCTGGGCGGGGGTGTCTTGGCAGGGGAACGCTGGGCGGCATGCCTTGTGTGTGAGGGGAGGAGGCGGGGGCAGCGGAGTGAGGCTGGGGCCTTGTGATTGACGACTGGTTGGGGGTGGGCTCCAGTCACGGCTGCAACTCTGAGGTTCAGGGACCACAGGACTTGTCTTCGTTCTCAGAGGCTGGGGAACTTGGGCTGACACAGGAGGTGGGGTTGACTTGTGTCTCTCGGTCCCCAGGCTCATTTCTTTAGCCATTCACCCAGAATGGCACTCAGGGCTGGGGTCAGGGGCTACAGAGGGATCTCGGAGGTGGTTTCTGCCCTCACAAACACATGTGGTCCGGTAGAACAATCATTTTCGTGGGCACAGCACTTTACAGTTTCTAAGACACTTGCGTATTCATTCCCATATCCGAAACCTAGGGCATAGTCAGGACAGGTTGGAGAAACTGACGCTCAGACAAGGGACGTGATTCCCCAGGCTGCATAGTGGCAGACAGGAGACGTGCCAGCCCCCTTCTGCTCTTGCCTTCCTGGGAAACCCGCACGCTCCCAGCTTCCCCTGGGCCCTAGATTTTCCATTCTCAGAGGTGGCCCGCCTAAGGGAGAGCCTACATGCAAGGGCTCAGGCCCAGACACCTCTTAGCTCAGCAAGGCAAGGTGATCTCTTGGCCTCAGAGCGTGTCTAGCTGCCTCTCTTTGGGCTGAACAACATGCAGCCAGCCATGTAGCCGTTCCCTCTTGTGGCCTCAGTTTCTTTGACACCAACTCAGCCCTTGAAGGAGTCATAGTGGAAAAGAGTGATGGAGCCGGAGAGGCAGTTACTTACCAAGGCTGTTCAGGGGGCTTATCAGAGGAGGAGCCTCAGGCCCCTTTCCCAGCCAGACCCCTGCCCTTTGCCTGGCCTGGCCCCCGGCACAGGGCCCAGCCAGCTGTCCCTGGGTGGGCAGGCGGGCTAGCTGCATTAGCAAATGTGTTTGCGGTTATGGGCCGCTCCCGAAAGCAGAGAAGTGTTGCGTGGGGGAAGGAGGGGCGATTGAAGACAGACCAGGCTCTGGTTCCCAGCCCTAGCCAGGGAAATCAGAACCAGGCTGGACTTCTGCCCCTCACCCTCAACAAGCTTCCTCACTGTCCCCTCCCAGCCTCCCCGGCCTGGGGAGAGGGCTGGGGGAGGCCAGGCGTCAGCAGGGTAGGAGCGCAGGGCAGGTTAGCCCCGTGCTGGTCAGGAGGCGCTGCCTTTGGGTGATGGTGGGGGGATCCCTGCATCCACCCCCTCATTCCAGGTAATGCTCCCTCTCCTCCCCCGCCTCTGCGGTGGAAAAAGCTTATGAAGGGGACAGACCTCAGCCGAGACCTTGCAGTCTGCACACCTGAAGCCACTGAGACCACAACAGGAAGCAAGTCTTCCTGCTCTATCTTTCTTTTCCTGAGCCACCCCCTAGCCCCCACCCTTAGGCTCAACATGGTGTGGATGGGCAAGAAGGGTGCTAGTTGCCTTAAAACCTGCCAGGAGCCCTCTAGGTCCTGACCTTGTGGACTTTATCCAGAGCCAAGCCAGAAGGCGGTTGAGTCGGGGTGGGGCTCAGGGAAGGAACGGGAGCAGGAGGCAGGGCGCAGTAAGAGCAATAGGAAAACTGGGGAGCAGGTCAGGCAGAACAGGGTGAGGATGAGGCAGGGACAGTCTGGGGTGAGGCTCCCTGTAGTCCAGGTCATCTGAAGATGAGAGTTTTAGTGAGAATAATGATAACGACAAACAACACTAATAGCCCCTGAGCATTCCACACTAACTAGGTACCCACCACTCAGATCAAGGGACTGAGCCTCAGAGAAGCTTGGTCCTTTTCTAAGGCCACCCAGCTTGGAAAGAGCAGAGCAGAGATAGCGACCCAGGCTCTTCTCATTGCTTCCTCCTGGGAGGAGGGTGGAGGAAGCTGGGGGCCCCACATGCCTGGGTCTGCTGGTACTTGCTCAAGTTGCATCCTTCTATTCAGGATGCCATTTCCTCCCTTGTTGGCTTGGCAACTCCTACGCACCCTTCAAGAGCCAGCCTAGAAGTCCCAGCCCATTAGGCCTTGCCAACTTCCATTGTCCCCGGCAGCCCCATCCCTGTCCTTGCCATGTGGCAGGAAGGTTTTTCTGCTCCCCTAGATCAACCCCTACAGGGCTGGGACCAGTGCCGAGAAGCCTCTAGGCCACTGTCAGCCTTCTCCTTTGTCATGCAACTAGAATGGCTTATATGTTCTCTGTGTGAAACATGGAGTATCTTAGCGTCTTGGTTATAAGCACAGGCATTGGCATTAGACAGACAAGGGTTCAAAACCTGCTTCTGCCACTGTCTAGACAGCCGGCTCCATGTGGGCCAGAAGCATGTCAGCCTTATCCACAGGTGCTGGGCATGAAATATGCACTCAGTTAGGCATGTCCCCCCTGCCCCCAGCTTCTGTGAGACTCAGTTTTCCTGTTGGGTGAAAAAGAGGTAAGACCCTCTCTGCTGGCCTCACAGGGATGTTAAGAACATTCTAAGGCTTCCCTGACTGGCATGCTCAGCGGGTTGAGTGTCATCCCACAAAGTGAAATGTTGACATTTCGATTCCTGGTCAGAGCACATGCCTGGGCTCCAGGTCTGGGCCCTGCGTGTGATTGTGCGAGAAGCAACCAACTGATATGGTTGATGTTTCTCTCCAACATTGCTGTTTCTTTCCCTTTCTTTTCCCCTCCCTCCCCCCTATCTAAAAATTAAAAGAAGAGGCATCTATGTTGTGCTCAATGGGCACACACCCCATTAAGAGATCGTCATTATAAATAAAATAAAAAAATATATTTTAAAAGTTTTGATTTTTAAAAAGACTTTATTCATTATTTTTAGCGAAAGGGAAAGAGAGGGAGGAAGAGAGGGAGAGACACATCCATGTATGGTTGCCTTTTACCTGCCTCCAGCTGGCTACCGAGACCTGGCTTGCAATCCAGGCATGGGCCGTGACTGGGAATCGAACTGGTGACCTTTGGGTTCGCAGGCTGGCGCTCAATCCACTGAGCCACACCAGCCAGGGAAAAATATCTTTTTAAAAGAAAATTCCAGCTCAGGGCGAGCTGGTTCGAGACCTGCCCTCCCCAGGAGTGAAGAAGGAATCAGGAAGCAGGTGCTTCAGAGAGGGAGCCGCCTTACCCCTGTCCTACCCAACCTGGGGCACAGACGGACTGAGGGGCTGTCCTCTCCGGACAGAATCTGGGAAACGAAGTGAAGAGGAGCTTGCAGCCCCACCACGTACTACTCAGGGCCACTCTCTCCACGGCCGGCACGCAGTCTCAAGTCTCGCCTGCCTTACCTGTTGAAGGAGCAGCCTATCATTCCCCCAGAAGTCTGGCAGCAGCTTGGGGGTTGGGCGCGTTTGTGGCCCGGGTGAGCTGTGGAGCCCTGCGCCCCACAACCAGGAAGCTCCTGAGCGGTGGGAGCAGGGTCCAGGTGAGAAGCCCAGCCGAGGGGGCCTGGGGCGAGCTGGTTCAAGACCTGCCCTCCCCAGGAGTGAAGAAGGAATTAAATGCGCTCAGCCCTGGGCAGAGCACTTGCTTCCTCACCTGGGCCCTGCCAGACACTCTCTTCTATGGATGAAGAAGAGTCTGGAGCTTTCCTGAGGCTACTGAGTGAGTACACAGCAGCGCTGGAATTCCAGGCAGCATGTTCTTCTGCTCCCCTCGGCTGTCTCCAAGGGACCACATGGCAAGGAGCCAGGCTCAGTGAGCACTGGGGCTCCTACTTTCACCCAGGGCACACACGCCGCAGGCCCTGCAGGCTGCACGGGGGCCCGCCTGCAGCCAGAGCACGAGAAAGGGATGATAGTGGAAGAAGATGCAGAAGAAATAGATGGATGGGACTGGGTTCAGAGGCAGGCAATGAAAATGTTTAAGGGAAGAGAGGGATTTATTTATAATAGCAGATTAGAGGAGCAATACCGCCCTGCTTGGGTAAGGGACAGCTGGAGGGTGGGTGGGCAGGCTGGAGGGCGTTTGGGAGGTGTGGCTGTGAAGGGTGGGGGGCCCACTGACTCAAAGGGGCCCACCAGTCCTGGAGCCTGGGCTGCAGCACCTCCATCTGGGCTGTACTGTCGCCTGCCAGGATGACCTCGAGGCTCTCCAAGCACACAGCAGCTCAGCTCCTAGAGTGGCTCCAGAGACTCCCACTTGCTGTCCTCCCTGGCGCTGTGGAATGACAGGGGAGACTCATTTGGGCAGCTGCAGAAGCTCATGAAGATACCTCATGACAGCTTCGAGAGGAGAGGAATCCTTCCTTTCATTGTATAGATGAGAAACTGGAAGTCTGAAAGGCGAGCGAGCAGACCCTGGGCTCTGTCTCACCATAGTCCAGGGTCATTCCACTGCTCGAGACCCCCAGGGCAGGATGTCAGCTGCCTTCCTGCTTCTGCTGTAATAGGATTAAAGGTGAAGCTACAGATTCTGGTAGGCATTTCTTTGCATAATAACCACTTCACTCCTGGGAAGTTCTTTCTTATATCCGATCACAATCTTTCCACTCTTGTATGCTTCTTGGGAAGAAGGGGTGGGCAGAGAAGGAGAAAATGAGAAGGGGGGGGAGAGAGACAGAGAGAGAGAGAGAGAGAGACAGAGAGAGAGAGAGAGAGAGAGAGAAGGAGGAGGAGGAGGAGGAAAAGAGGAAGGCAGGGGGAGGGGGAGGGGAAAGGGGTAATCTATTGCACATTGACAAAGCAGAGATTCAGCTAGTTGTATTCATCAATTTCAGTAGCTCAACATTGATTTAAATGTCATTTACACCTCAGGACACTTTTACTCGTATAATATAGATCTTACCACCCCTGTCTCACAGACAAGGAGCTGAGGTTCACTGAGTAGGAATGGCTAGACGGTGGCCAACCTCAGATGGGCCTCCCAAGCTGCCAGCCCAAATGCCCAGCTCCGTGGAGGGAGAAACGAAGGGCTTCAGTGATTTGCGCAGCAGTTTGGGAGGAGCTCCGGCAAGTATTCAGAGGTAAGGGGCTGGTTAGGTGGCCTGGTGAGGTGGAATGAGGAAAGTGAGGGAGGGGGAGGCCCTGGTAGGGTTGGGGTCTGGTGCCCGGCTGCTGGATGCAGAGTCAGGGGCTCGGCCAACCCCAGAAGGGTGCATCTTTCCTATTTACCCCTCAGGACCCCCGGTATGCGCCTCTTGCCACCCAGACTCTAGGCAGAGGGCCTGCGATTGCACAACTGTGAGGCTGTGTACCCTCCAAAGCTGCTTGCTGGTGCAGCACAAGGGCACCATACTTAGAGAGGTTGTCTCCGTAGGCCTGCCCCTTCTCAGTGAGCAGAGGTGGCTGAGGCTAGGAAGAGGAGGAGAAGGTCAGAGAGGGGAGGAGGGGTGCTGCTCTTTTTTCTCAGGCAGAAATGAGCTCATGTTTTGTCTAATCTAAATTCTGTCAAGCAAGCGAAAAAGAGAGAGAGGGAGAGAGAGAGGGAGGGAGAAAGAGAGAGAGAGAGAGAGAGAGAGAGAGAGAGAGCGAGAGAGAGAGCTACAGTTAATAAAAAATCTGCCAAGCACATGTTCTTTCCAGCTCAGAGACAAACCAAAAGGAAAAAAAAAAAAAAAAAAAAAACTACCAGGAGAGCTGAAAGGACAGAGCAGACGGGGAATGTGTTCTCAGCTCACACAACTTCCTCTTCACTTCAACCAGAGAGAATTTTACCTTCAGTCAAACTCTTTCCGTGTCCAGCTGGCCAGCTCCCTGCTCCGTGCCCACAGGAGGGTGGAAGGGCCTGGCCCCAGGAGGGAGTTGCTTATCCCTTCCCTTCTTGCCTTCTCTGTGATTGAGGTGTGGAGAGTCAGGGGCACAGAAAAGCAAGGCCGGTCCTTGCCAGCCCTGGGCCCTGGGAGCCAGAGAAGCCATACTGCTTAGCAAATACTGCATAGGGGACCACCTTCCCGCCCCCTAAGGAAGCCAGGCAGCCCCTCATGGAACAAGGTCCTCCTAGGAGGCAGGCTAGCATACAAGTGAACCCAGCTGATGATGCTCTGGCTTCCATGGGGCCATCTTTGCTCTGTAAGCAGCCAGGCTTGGGGAACGTGGGTTCTCCCTCTGCAGCCTTCCCTTCTCCGCAGCCCCTCCCTGCCCACTCTGCCTCCCGTCTGCCTCCCATGTTGAGAAAGGCTGGCTGTGCGGTGTTGGAATGTGGAGCTATTCCTAGGGGGAGACAGGGAAGTGAGGGGAACTGAATTGGCCATGCTGAGCAAGACGTTTAGCAACCCGAGCAATAATAGGGCTTTCATGGAGATGGCCAACCTTGGGTTCTGAAGCTATTTTCCACCCGCAACCCTCCTTCCTCCCACCCTGAACCGCCCTGGTTGAGAATCCTCCTTTGTTGGGCTGAGGCCTGGGGAAAGAGGGGCTGGGCTTTGTGGTGGGGCCCCTAGGCCAGGCTGACTGGGCTCCCTGTTGTCTGGGTAAGGTGCATCTGGGCAGTGGAAGGGACCTGGGGCCAAGGCCCGGGCCGAGACAGCCAGCGCTTCCTCCCCAGAACCCCCCAGGGCACGGGCTTTGCCTCTGCTCCCGGGTGCTGCGTAGCGTTTGCCGCATGGCATTTCCCACGTTCCTCAGTGGGAGGATCCTTGAAGGGCCATATGGACAAATCGTCACTCTTTGTCAAGCACTTTGGCCAGAGAAGCCTGCCCCAAAGCCACCTTTCATGATGGGGCAATAGGGAGACGGCCTCGGGGGAAGGCTAGGAAGGACCCCAGAGCCTGACTTTGCCAGACTGGGTCTGGGGGCCCGTAAAGGCTGCAGGAGGAGCAGGAGCCAGTGGGGTGGGGGAGTCACTGGGGCTAGGGCCTGGCCTGGCCTGGCAGGGTAATGAGATCCAGCTGGGAAAGAGAAGGAGGAGGAAGGTGGGGGGAGGAGGAGGAGGAGGTCTCCTTTATCTCTCGCTCCATGTTCTCAGGGCCCACGTTTTTTAATTTGTGTTGGATAAACAATATGGGATTGTGTACGCAAAGAAGCTCTAATTATCCCCTGAGGTTGTGTTTCCTTAGAGGAAATGAACTGGGCATGGCATTCGCGTTGGATCGCAGAAACGCAGGAGCCCAATAGCTTCCAGATTGCTGCTCAGGCGTGCCATGCTGGGAGCCCCTCCAGTGGGGCTGTCTCTCCACACCCCCATCTGGGGCTGGAGCCCAGCCTGCGCCCTGCCTGACCTGGCCTGGGGAGGGCAGAGGAAGGGCTCCTTCCCCACCCCCACCAGCCTCACCACTGTCTCTCTGCTGTGGACAGTCAAGGGCCTGGGACACAGGCCTCTGGGACAAGTGCCGGAGATGGAGGGGACTCCTGCTGCCTCTAACCCCTGACACTGTCCTCGCTAAGTTGTGTCACTGAGCAGTTCTCACAGGCAAGCTAGGGTTCCTGTCCCATCTGCCACTGAACAGTACCATCCCAAACCGCCACTGCAAGGGACAGTTTCCTTGGAAGCCTCCTCTGGGATGGGTGCAGGAGGAGTTGCTGGGACACAGGCACCATTCCTCTTATAATGAGCCATCTCTCCACCCACCGCCAGTGGGGAAGAGGCTCAGGGAAATGAACGAGTGGTCCCAAGGTTACATCCTGGTGGCAGGCCTGGGATGGGAACTAGGGCCTGATGACCAGTCAATCGAATGGGGCTTGTGAAGGAAAAGGCATGTCAGGGGGTGAGAGATGGCTATGGCTGAAGCATAGACCCACCGTTGAATAAGATCAAATCGTCCTCCTCAAGTATAGCCCCTTCTTTCTCATTAATAATCCAAGAGATCAGGTGGCCACACTGTCAAGGACGATGAGCCAAGTCCAAGTGTCCCTGCTAGTTGATGGGTGTTGAGCACGAGCCAACGCCGGCATTTAAGGCGTTGGCTGGCCTGCGGCAGGTGGAGCCCACAAATGTGGACTCCAGGGTGCTTTCAGGACTTTGGGGGTGCAGTCTTCACCCCCCACCACAGGTGAGGAGGAGAGCAGAGCAAGCAGGCCCCGGGAGAAGCAACAGGGCCGGGCTGGGGCCAGAGAGCAACCCCAGCTCAGATTCGGTCAAGACACTGGTGCGCTCGGAGGTGGGAGGCGGCTGGCGGCCCTGAAACTGGACTGCTCCCACTCCAGTGGAAGGTTCGCCCCCATGTATCCCTTTTATCTTTTCATTACATACAAATTAGGAGTGCGATTAACTTTATTAAAAGCAAACAAAGCTGGTCAGAGAATGGGGCCTCCAGACAGAGCTGCAGGGGCTTGGGGAGGAGAAACCTGGGAGAGCAGGGGAGGTTGTGGTTGCAGCGGTGGAAAGGGCAGGAGGTGGAGGGCCAGGGGAGGGGCCCCCTGCAGGATTCTCCCTCTCCAGAGATCCCACCACTTTTTATGACCGTCTACATCCTTCTGAAGTTACGCCAGCACGGCCTAGCCCCCAGACAAAATTCCAGACTTTAGAAGCTGGAAGGAACTGGGGACCATGGGGCCTACCGCTGTCCTCACGACAGCTATAGATGGGGAAACTGAGGCCCAGAGAGTGGAAGTAATGAGCCCAATGCCTCACTGTGAATGAGTGGTTGAGGGTGATGTGACAAGAGTGGAGGCTTTCTGCTTTTAAAGATGCTCAGGGCTGGCCCTGCCTGGTGTGGCTCAGCGAATAGGTGCCGGCCTGCAAACCTAAATGTTGCTGGTTCAATTCCCAGTCAGAGCACATACTCAGGTCTCCAGTCACATCTCCAGCCAGGTCCCCAGCTGGAAGAAGGCGAAAGGCAACCATACATGGATGCCTCTCTGTCCTTCTTTCTCCTTCCCTGACCTTCTCTCTAAAAATGATGAATAAAAATCTTTAAAGAAAAGACATGCTCAGGGAAGGACATGCACACTCTGCCTCAGGTCCCCACAGTGCATGGAAGGCCCAATCTAAGTCTTGCTGCAGATGAATCCTATGTTTTGTTCCCACCCCACCCCAGTGGAGCTATTGACCCATACTAACCTTTTCATTTTCAACTGAAAGTGTCCTGCCCTCTTGGCCTCCTCTTCTCCTGTGGCTTTTATCACTCTGAGAGCTCAGGCTCCAATGGCTTTTGGGAGCCTTGACCACAATCCTGGACGACACCCGTGACAACCCCAGGCGTTTGTTCCCCATGCACTTCAAGTTCTTGGAAAGAATTTTCATAAGTCCTCATTGTTTCCCCCTGGAAAGTGTGATTGTGAGGCAAGGCAGAACTTGCTTGTTTCGTCTGCTTGCTAATTAATTCATTCAGAAAACATTCATTGAGGGCTTACTTTGCACCCAGCAATGTGGTAGTTGCTATGGATTTGACGATGACAAGGTAGATGTGGTCCCTGACCCGATGGGGTTTAGAGCAAAGGAGATTTGGAGGGACCATAGCCCACCATAAACACCACACGTGCACAATGCTTCCTCCTTGAGCCATTCTTTACAAATCTGAAGACCACCGAAGAGCTGAGATGGCAGCCACGCTGCCACCTTCCTTTCTATTCAGATTTCATAAGGCGTGGTGGTGTCACAGGGTCGCAGACACCATCTCCAGTGACCCCTGCCTTTCAGCACCTCCAACGTGCCACCAATATCCTTGATTACTCACCACTCATCTTCAGACATCTAAAAATAAAATGCCCCCCTCCCCTTAAAATCCCTCTTGGCTTTAAATATCAAGGAGTCTAATAGTGTAAAATTGGTTCCAGGAGGAAAGTTGCAACTCTCAAGGAAGCACAGTCTTCAGGCACTTGAGAGGCAACTACTAGAAAATATTTACTCTTTATAGAAATGGGTAAAATATGCTTAGCAACCTTCTTCAGCTGAGGAGGCAAGAAATGAGTGGGAACCAGCCCTTACTCACCCCCCAAATGAACCCTGCTATTGGGCTAAACCAGATGAAATTGCCATTTTTTCTAGGTAAAAATGTCCAAGCATTGGCAATTTCATTTCATATGGCTCAGCCCGATAACTCCCAACTGTTCTCAGAGATTGGCGAAGCAGAGTTTTGCAAGGACTGCCTGAAGCAATTGCCATATTGATTTGTTAGAACGGGCCACCCAAGCCCTGCTCCTGGGCAATCCCAACCCTGTTGAATGCTTACAATAGGTTCCTGGAACTTCCTACGGGGCCGTTCTTTTTTGGTGGTGGTGGTAATGCGCTAGTTCCTTGTGACATTGAGTAATATGGGCACTGACATCTGCACAGCACTTCCCTGCACCAGACCCTGTTCTAAGTACTTCGCATGTATTAACCCATGTAGTCCTCATAACTGTCCTATGGTGTGGGTGCTGTGATCGTCCCAAGTTTATATGACAGGAAATGAATGAAGAGGGCAATTCAATGACTTGTCCAAGGTCTCACCGCTAGTACGTTAAGCTTGGATTAACGTCTCAACCAGGCTGTCTGAACCACTTGTCAGCTCCCGTGTCTGGGTCAGAGGTTCGTTCCCTCCTGGGCCAAGGGTCAAAGACACAGACTGAGGTTTGCTTTCACCTGCCCCCACATCCAACATCAGGGAAAGTGTGTTTCCTTGGGACTGAAACGGGTCCACAAATGAGCAGACAGGGTAGGGATTGAGAGGCTGCATCATTCAGGCTGGATGGGGCCAGATCTAATCAGTGATCTTGTGAAAAGAAAGGGACTTGTCAACTGGTTCTTGTTTTTCAGTTCCCTTCCAAAGATATTTGTTGGCTATCATGGGCTAGGGCAGAAGCCTGGGGAAGCGGGCCGAAGAGACCTGGGGTCAAGTTGGGTTCCGACATTTCTTAGCTGTGTGGTCGTTAGCATGCTGTTCAAACTCTCTCAGCTGTAGTCTCCTCATCTGCAAAATGGGACTAATGACACCAAATGCAAATTAGTATGGTGGGGTTTTGATGAGAGAAGCAGAGCAATGTGCCTGGCAAAGTCCTGGCCCGCAGGCAGTACTTGATGAGGCTGGTCTCCTGCCCCCATCCTTACCACAAAACTCCAGCTGTGGCTGCCAGTCCCCCATCCCTCCTTGTCCCTCCGCCCTTGGCATGTAGCCTTTCAGAGGCTGCAGGGCCCAGTAACCAGTAGCTGGGAACGGACTATGGCAACGAAGTGAGATCCAGTCAGTTTTATTAAAGTTACAGTTTAATTTTATTCCGCCCTAAAGTTCTTGAATGTTGGTTTCTCTTCTTGGTCCTTTAGTCACCAAATCCCGGGGCCTCAGGGAAGCCTTCCCGCTCCTGCTGCCCCCATTTCAAGCTTGCAAATGTTTTATGTTGGCTCAGTAGAGAATGCCAAGTTCACCTTCTGTCCTTGGCACTCCACCGAACGGCAGGGGGATAAAAGGCCCAAGGAAGAAGTACGAAGGGAAAGAACCATGTCGCAAAGGCCTGCCCCCACCCCCGGTCATGGTGCAGCGTGTCTAGAGCTGACGCTAATCAGCGTGGTTTCCCTCCTAGTCCCAAGTTTATCCTTGCGTAATTTAGCGTAGGAAAAACTAATACTAAGGTGTCAGGTTGGGTTAATAGAGATTTCTTTTTTGAGCTGAGCAAAGGCCTCCATTCCCGGGCTCCTCCCCAAAGAAGGCATCCCACCCACGTGCCACCAATAACACTGCTTCTGAGGGACCAGGACCTTGAGGAGCCTGCGTAGGGTGCTCCTCTCTCTGAGAGCTTTGGGAAAAGAGATGTCCTAGCCACTTCTGTTCACCCATTTCTCTTAGCCCACAGAGCCTGCTGGCAGGTGGTAATTTCTTATCCAGTACGAGCACCTCCTCTTCCTCCTCTTGCTTATCCCCGTCGGAGGGTGTCTCAGGGTGAAAGATCCTCCTGGCACTGTTCCTCTGTTTCCTTCTCTGAGTCACAAGGGATTGGGTTAGATGACCTTAGTGGGCCTTGCAGCCTCAAAGAGCCCATAGCTCTAAGGTTCTAGACCAACAGAGGGAGATGGATGGGTGTCAACCCATCCTGAACCTTATTGGTGGAGGTGTGGCCCCAGGGGCTCCAAGTCCCTTGCCCCTCCTCCAGCATCTTGTGGCTGATGGCCCCTACAATGTTGCTTTGGGCATCTGGGGTTCCACTTCCACTCTGTTCTAACTGTTTGACCAACAGTCCTGTCCCCTTTCCAGACCTTGGGCTAGGGATGGCACCAGAAAAAGAGGAGGTGAGGGAGGAGGGCAGCTCTCCGTAGGCGATTTGGACAGAAGATAGAAGGTGGGAAGGCAGACCGGGAGGAGGCAGGAAGAAAGAGAAGGAGGTGGGAGGGTGGAAGCAGGAGGCAGGGAAGGGAAAGAATAAACACATAATCAGGGTTACTGAGTTTCCTGTGCAGCTGGAGTCATCTTTTGCTCTTAATAAACTCAGCTGCGGCTTCACCGCCCCCTCCGGATGGGTGGCCGCTGCTCCCAGCGCAGCTTGCCTGAGACCTGAACAGGGCAGGAGGTGGGTGCTCAGACCTGGGCCTGAGGCCCCTTGCTCACAGATGTCCGCCGGCAGGACAAGGCTGAGCTCAGATGGCCCGGGAACCATGCCTTCCCTGGAGGCAAAAGGGAAGGGAGGAGAGAAGGAAGGCATTGGAGTGAGACAGGCTGGAGTTCCATTCCCGGCTCTCCACTTCCGGGTTGAGGGGCCTTGGTTTCCCCTTTGAGCCCACGTTCTCTTCTGCAAGAGGGATTCGTGTCTGCACTGCAACCCGTGGTCTTATGTACCAGGTAAAGGGGAAGATGCTTCAGAGGCCCGAGCCCATACCGGGCTGAGCGGCCCGTTCAATACCTTGTGTTTCTTGCTGCCTCCTAGCTCCTGCTCCCCTGCCCCCGCCCCCAGTCCAAATGGACCCAAATCCAGCAGCCGTTCTAGCTTCACCCACCCGGTATCTGGCCTTGGAAGAGAAAGGAAGAGGGTAGAAGAGCCAGATTGGCTGAAGATGATGAGGGACCCCGAGGGACCCTCCCCCCTGTCCCAAATCTTCCTGAATCTTCCTTAAACTTGGCTTGCCAACATGCAGATCCTGGGGAGGGGAAGTAGAAGGAGAAGCAAAGACCACCCTGCCCCCCAACATCATTCCTGTCAGGGCACCTGCAGCCAGACTCTTAAATGCCAGGTCCAGTCTTTAGAAGTTCCCTAACCCCCTGATCTTATATGGAAAATTGGGCAGCTTAGTAGGTTACTCTGGGGTGACAGGCCAGAGTGTTTACTAGGTTTTCAGAGGGATTTACTGAAAATTCAACAAGAGCTACCAGCTATGAAGCACTCACTGTCTGCCAGGGACTATCCTAGTTTAGATTTAAAAAGTATTAAGATTTATTTATTATTTTTAGAGAGAGGGGAAGGGAGGGAGGAAGAAAGGGAGAGAAACATCAGTGCATGGTTGCCTTTTACCTGCCTTCGGCTGGGGACCTGGCTGGAGACCTGGCTGGCAACCTGGTTATGTGCCCTGGCTGGGAATCGAACCAGCAACCCTTGAGTTCACAGGCTGGTGCTCAATCTACTGAGCCACACCAGCCAGGGCCCTAGCTTGGATTTTCGTATCTCAACCTTTCTAAGAGCCCTGGGAAGGGTATCAGGGAGCCTACGTCGGTCACCCAGCTGGTTACCGGTCAAGCCAAGATTTGAACCCAGGACTTGGTGACATAAAGGCTCATGCCTAGCCACTATGCCCTACTGCTTCCCAGGAGCCGCTGTGGAGGCTCAGCTCAATGCACCACTCATTCATTTGCTCATTCATTTATTTATACAGGTTCCAGTTGTCTGTTAAATACCCTCCTTTGTGACAGGAGCTGTGCTTGGTATGGAAAAACCATGACTTTTGTTTCTCCAATTTCCCCAGATGGGTTTGAGGAGAAGGCAGCCAGGATACGGGTGCTGTGCAATCACCCCTAGTCAGGGTGGCCAGAACTTGCCATTACCAATAGGTCAGGGCCAGCTGTATACCAGTGGCAGTCTTTCGCCTCAAGGAAAAAGCCCCCAAGGTCAAAATGAGGTTAAATGCCCCTTGCCCTCTTAGAGGCACAGGAATTGTGATAATGCCCCCATGGCACCCCCTCAAGACTGTGAATTCTTGAAGTTGACAGGTATTTAGTATAGCATAGCACTGATGAGGCTCAACTGCCTGGGGTCAAATCCTGGCTCTGCGACTTACCAGCTATGTCACCTTGGGAAATGGGTTCACTTCTTCGAGCCTTGGGTTCACCACCTATAACGCGGGGATGAGGACGATGCCTACCCAAGGAGGGTGGTGGGGATTAAGTGAGCGCTTCTCTGTACAATGCTTGGAAGGGCGCGCCCCACAGCTGGCCATTATGGTCATTGCTCCTTGCCTCCAGCCTTTGCCTCATGCTAGCTCCCCCTCAAGGGGAAGCCTACACTTCAGGATCTTGACTGAGGTAGGATCAGGAGGAAAAAACACATAGGATGGGCCGGTGGCCAAGCTTGTTCCACAACGCCCCCAGAGCCACCGCTCTAAAACATAAATCTGAGCAAGTCACTCTGCTCACAACCTTGACATGGCTCCCTGTTGTCGTCAGGAGTGATTCCAACTCCTGCCTAGGGCCTCTCAGTGTAACGGAGCGCAGGCCTGGCTGCTTGCCTCTACAAAAGCCAACACTTGCGAGGCAGGTGCCGCTGTAAAGGAAAGTGGTTTGTTCTCAGGGCCGGCCACCTGGAAGAAGGGGGACTCACGTCACAAAGCCCATCTCCCCCTCTCAGCGCCGGCAGAGGTCTTAAAGGAGGGAGAGGGGAGCAGAGCAGAGAGATCAAGTGTTGCAAATGGACGAGCACAGTCCATTCCAATCAGGCAAGTGATGGTCCGCTGTGCGTCATCCTGGCTTTGCCTCATCCCAGATCCTGTCTCCCTGGATCCACCTTTGAAGGTCAGCAAATCCCCTGGAGCTGGGATGCCTGAAGGTCAGACTCTGGAGTTAGTTCCTGGGATTTTTATACACACATGCTGCTCATCTACAATTTACGCATTATTCAGAGTCAGCACTTCCCGAAACAATGTGAAAAAGAATGGCAGGGTGGGTTAGAATTCTGCACTGTTACAATTTTCCACTGTGACACAAGTGCCTGGTCTCATCTGCAGGGTCCTACTCAGCTGGTCTTAAAGCAGGAGGGGGGATCCCCCTCAGGTCTTGTTTCTCATCTTTTGCCATGCCTGTGTTTGAGGCCCAGGCTCCGGCTACCTCAACCACCATTGTTAAAGTAAGTCCTCTTTGTTCTGCTTGTGTGCTCATGAGATTCCATCTCTTGGGAATACCTTTCACCTGCTTTTATGACTGTCAAATTCTCACAGACCCTTCCCGGGACATCCTTACTGGAATGAAAGCTCGGGGATGACATGGACTTCCTCTTGGTCACTGTTGTACCTCCAACACCTGTGACCGTACGTGATACATAGTAGGTGCTCAATAAATAGGCCCTGCATGCTGGCTGTATGGATGATTCAATGTCAAATGTTACGTCCTTTGTGGAGGAGCCCAGGCAGACTTTTACATCCCTGTCAGAGCACACAACCCACTACCGTGTTGCTGTTCCCTTACTCGTCCTATCTCCGCTGGAGCCTGAGTGTCTCTGGAGGCCAGGAACCTCACTGAGCCCAAGCCTCCCGGAATCCCCTGCGGTACCTTACAGAGCATCTGGTGCGGGTGCTGTCATGAGAATCAGTTGGAGAGCTTCAACTCATTGTCCACACCCAGGGCCCAGGATTGATCAATAAAATGGAGTCTGGGGTGGAGCCCAGGCCACGGGCGTTCTCAAAGCTCTCCACCCGAGGATTCTGACATGCAGCAAGGCTGCAGCAGGTGTTTTGTGCCAGTCCCTCGGTCAAACGGCTCTGACCCCATCATCTCAGGGGAACGACAGTGGCTCAGAGCAATCCCAGAAACAACCTCGAAGGAAGACGTGTCTCCCACCTGGCTTGGTCTGAGGAAGAACACAGAGAAAGTTGCGCTGTCCCCGCCCAGCAGGGAGAACGAGTGATGTCTTCACACAGCCACCTGGCATCTCCTCATCTATAGGCTCCTGATAGGTCACTGCCATTTTCAGCCAGTCAGGCTGCCTTCCCAGCAGGCACAGCAGTCTGAGACTGGAGGGGTAGAATACACCTGCCGATGGGCACAGAGTCGGCTGGTGAGCCCAGGGGTCGGCCGGGCCTGCTCAGTGAGTGCCACCTGGGCACCAGCACCAGTAACAGGGTGCAGTGACAGACCTTTGACATAGCAGTGACCACTAACGTGCGTTACTCTGTACCAAGTTCCACACAAGCACTTTATAATTCTTGCTCCAGTTCTTCCTCTCAACTCTATGAGGCACATATTATCATTCCCACTTTACAGACCAGAAAACCGAGGCTCCTACGAGCTAAGTTCCTTGCTCCAGGTCACATAGCCATCACATGCCATCAAGTGCCAAAGCCAAGATTTGAATCCAAGAAAATGAGTGTTTAGCCACCAGCCTAGACTAAAGCTGTGACCAAAAGGCCAAGGTCACAACCCCTCCTTTGTCACTGTCCCTGCCTCCTCCCTGAACCTTAGTTTGACATTCTTCAGGGAGAGAGAGCGGGCGACTTGGGTGATCTCTGAGGCCCTTCTAGCTGCAACAGCTGTAGGTTCTATGAATCTCTGACAGAGCAAAGAAACTATTCCCAGCCTCTACGCTCTGGCAACGCATTTGCTTGGGATTTCCAAGGCAAGGTGCAGAGCAACACTTGCCCCAGACTTCAGGCTTCAGTTTTCTGTAGCTGTTCGCTGGGAACAGCTGTTCGCTAGGAAACAGCAAAGCTACAAAAACTCAGCCTCTCTTTCCCCAGCGTGTGCTGAAACAGAGCGAGGGTTAGTCCTCTCCCCCAGGAAGGGCAGAAGCTGACAGTGTGGCTTCATGCCCGTAGGCAGGGCCAACAGGAGCGCGTCAGTGTGACAAGGTGGTGTTTGACTGGGACAGCTCTTGCTTCGGTGGCTGCTCAGCATGTTCATTCCGAGTGTCTGCTACTTGGTGTTGGACTCAGCGAAGGAGTAGGGCCAAGATTGTCTCCAGGAGTGACTGTAGGAGAAGGAATAAGAGGGAAAAGCTACCCAATTCACTTGGCTCCAGGCCGAAGCCATCAGCCAGCACATTCTGGCTCTTTCAAGTGACTAAGTGGAGAGGAGCCCTGCCTGCCCTTCCTATCCCTACCCCTCGCCACCTGCAGGAGAGGAGGCTGGCCAAGCTCTTAAGAGCGCTGCCTGTCCAGGCCTAATGCCCAAACTAGGTCAAGGTATACAAGGTCTGTCCGGAAAAAGTCCAGCCATTGTTAATCTAATGAGAACAGTTTGTGCGACACTGATGGAACCTGGCAGCCAAGGAGGGTGGACTGGAACGCGCATGTGTGAACAATGATATGACATCACTGTACTAGCCAGCGGGGCGGTACACGCTGTTCAGTGAGCATGTGTACGGTGTGGCCATCGCATTCAAAATGCTTGAGAAAGTAGAGCAACAGAGCTGCACCCAATTTTGCATGACGCTTGAACAGTCCTCTGCGGAAACGATGACTCGGAAGGCCACAGCCAGGGGCAACTGGTGATCGGCAGCTTCGTCATGACAACACACCCACTCAAGCATCAGGTCTCATGCAGTTTTTTTGTTTGTTTGGTTGGTTTTTGGTGAAATATCAAGTCACCCAGGTGACTCAGCCCTGCTACAGCCCAGATTCGACACCCTGAGATGCCTGGCTTTTCCCAAACTAAAATCCCCTTCGAAAGGAAAAGGAAGTCAGACCACCGACGAGGTTCAGGAAACTAGGATGGGGCAGCTGATGGTGGTTGGGAGAGCTGTGTGAAGTCCCAAGGTGCCTACTTGGAAGGGGACCGAGGTGTTGCTGTCTTATGCACAATGTTTCTTGTATCTTGTACCTTCCTCAATAAATGTCTCTCTTTTTCATATTACATAGCTGGGTACCTTCTGGGCAGCCCTTTATATATCCTCTTAACAGCCCATACCCCTTTTCAGAGTCCTCACATCAAACATCATTAAATCATTATTTCAATACTAGTCACTGAATGTCTGTTCTCCCACTAGACTAAACCTTCCATGAGAGCAGAAATGGTGCTGGTCTCCTCTACCTCTGTGTCCCCAGAACACAGCACTGTGCTTGGAATGTAGTAGTTACCCAAAACCACATTGAAGGAAGAGATAAAGGAGGACCTGCCAGCCTATTGAAGTGGGGGTGCTTAGTGCCTACCTCTCAGGTTTGAATGAGACAGCACCCCCCACACTGGGCCCTACAGCTGAGCTGGAAAGGAAAGCTGGTCTGTGCTCTCCCATAACCTTACAGGCCTCAGGTCTGGGCCCCAGGCCCCACCTCGAGGGTTCAGTGTGCTCACACCTCCTCCCTTCCCGCACAGTTCCCCCAGCACAGACCGATGGGCATCAGAGAAAAGTTGAGTCTGCAGGGCCGAGACAGTATCTGATGCCAGCACAGGCAGGCAGGTACTGGGCTGCTAGATGTCTACCAATCCCAGCTGGCCAGCTACCGCGTGTCCTGAGACCTATACCAGAAGTAGTAGAGAAGTGGGCACCCCTGCGGTTTCCCATGAGTTGTAGGTAAGCAAAGCTCTCAGGGATTTTGGAGGCCAAGGAGGGCGAAGCATCATTACTGCCTAAAGAACTGTATTACCCAAGAGTCGGGGATGATGTGGGGACAGGGGCCCGATGGCTTGAGAAGCGGAGGGGAAAACAGTGACGCTCTATTTCTTAAGCTGAATGGTGATACCACACACGCTCATTTTACTCCTCTCCCTTAAATTGGGCATGAATAATGCATATACTCTTTCACACAGATATTTTATAATTTAAAAAATGTTCAAGTCATCTCATTTCATTATTAAACACATGGATTGTGGAAGTCAGGACTGCCTGGGTTCATTTACGATCTCTGAAACTTACTAGATTCAACCTGCTGAGGGTGGAGAGTCAACCTCCCTTTACCCCAGTTTCCTCAGAAGGAAAAGGGGGTTAATGATAGTACCTACCTTTAAGGATTATTGAGAAGAAAAATTCTGTGAATGCAGGTGAAGTGCAGAGAACAGGGCCTGGCAGAGACCAGGCATATGATAAGCCTTAGCTATTGTTACTACCCACGCTATCAAGTTTATTAAACGGTGTGTGTGTGTAGGTATTAGCAAAGCCACACAGAATTCTAGATCAAAACACAGAAATGATGCCAGGGAACAAACCAAAATGTGAATGGATTCCATCTGGATAGCGGGTGACGGGCAATGCATATTTGTCTTCCTAATACTTTCTGTGTTTCCTGTCTTATAATGAGCTTGATTAATTTTTGCAATAAAAAGTTCTCAATAATTTTAAATGTGCACTAGTAACCCCACCAATGTTATCAAAACATAAAAGCAAAAGTAAACACATTTAGAAGGGGTAGCAAGAGCTGCCACTAAGCCCCTAGACCCCAAACATGTGCCATGGGGAGGCCCTGAGGGGTGCAGAACCTCATGGAGAAACCCCTCTGCTCTGCCATCTCAACCTCCCCCTAGTCCGATGACACCCTCACTGTCTCTCTGTTCCCCTGTGGGTGCTCCACCCTTCACAAGCCACAGTGTCTTCCTTGCACCCTGGCAAGGAGGCTGGCAGGAGGGGCTGATATCTGGAGGGCATCTGGGCATCCAAGCTGATTTTGTTTCTCCCTCCTCTCCTGGCAGGTCATTCAAGATGGCATTAGTACCACCCCAGTGAAGCCTGAGCTGCTTCTGAGCTTGTGGGTGGAGGACAGCTGCAACCCCCATTGGACCTAGAATAGGAGACTGGAGTGGGGAAGGAGAAGCACATTGGGGAAGTCGGGGAGAGAGAAACTTGACGGGTTGCCTCCCATATGCACCCTCACTGGCGATCAAAACTGCAACCTAAGGATCGAACCTGCAACCTTTTGGTGTAAGGGACAACGCTCCAGCTGAGCCACCAGCCAGGACTTGATCAGTCGTTCCTGAATGACCAAGGGAATGACCACCCTTTAACCTGGGGCTTGCGAGGGAGGTAGCGGGCAGGCGCTAGAGGTCATCTCTCATCTCAGTTGATGAGACAGTGGAGGCCCAGAGACGTTCAAGGACTTGTTTAATACCACCCAGCTAGGAGGTGGCAGATCTTAAGTTAAACCCAGGGGTGACAAACCTGAATGTCCTTTTGTTCAGTATTATGCTGCCTTTTTGAAGGGAATCAAATGGCTATGGGCAAACGGACTACAAAGACAAAGTACAGTCCTTGAGGTAGTGAGGCTGAGTGAGCCATGAGGTGGCTCGGGGCAGGGGTCATCTCCACTGCTGGCAACACTTACTTAGGAACGGGCTTTGGTCACTTGGGGCCTCTGGGGGCCCTGGCTCTGCCAAGGGAGGTCTGACCCAGCCATTTCTACTGAGCGGCCTCAATATCCCAAGTTATGAAATGGGTAGAGAGCATGGGGATAGTGCTTCTCCTTAGGCTGGGTGACCAGACTACATGGGCCTCCTTGGGTGCCCAGAGAACAGCTCAAATTGGGGAAGAATGCCAGCCAAAGGCTATGCACTGGGAGGCCTGAAGGCACGGGGAGAGGCTGACATGGACTGCTGCCAGGCCCTTGCATATTCCCCAGGACCGATTTCCCTTCCATGTTCCCCCTGAGCAACCCAACCTTCAGAGAGGGTCATCACACAAGCCTCTGCAGGGAGACACCATGAGGGGGGAGGAAGAGAGACACAGGTCCCCTTTCCCATGCCACCGAGAATGTCCTGCTCTGCCTGCCCCCCAGGCCATGAGGAAACAGGCTTCAGACCCCTTCTCTCACCCCACCATGCCCGGGTAAAGAGAATTCTTGCTTCTGGGTCTGAAGTCGCTGTTCCATTTCACCAGGTGAAGTATCATCCCCAGGCCCTCTGAGGGCAGAGCCTGTCACCGTTTTCCTCACCCCAAAGGAAGGCCCATGGCTGTCTGGGAGTGTACGACTGCTACAGTGCGAGCTACACACCCACCCATGTGCACACATACACTTGCATACACACACATGCCTGTGCACATACACTCTTCAGCCGGAAGCCTGAAACCACCAACCCCTAAGCCCTATGGGGCTTCATCTCCTTAGAAGGCCGGCAAATGACAGGGCTTGTGCTGAGGACTGAGTGGGCATTGTCCTTCCCTGCCAGAGGGCACAATGCAGATGATGAGGGCTCCCAGGATGCGGGATGGCATGAGGAAGTGGGACGGCTGGGAGGGAGGCACCTGCACGGCTGCCTCTGGCTGGATCCGGGCCTGTGACAGACAGCGAGATCCCACCCAGACTGGCCTGATCGGGCGGGGCTTGCCTGGCAGGGGCAAGTGTCCTTGCAGGCCCTAGGGCCCTCTTCCTGGGCTACGGTAGGTGGTAGCCATGGAACCTTTGAAATCTTGGCCAGCAGCCTGGCTTCCGGCAGCCTGCTCAGCTGGGAGGGAAAGATTGGAACTTGGGGTTGCTGGACAGGTGGTGGCCGGGAGGAGGCAGCATGTCAGGTGGCGCAGTTTTCAGGAGTGAAGACAGAGCAGAGGGAGAAGGAGGTGTGCATACAAATAAATCCAGCAGGAGAAGGAGGAAAGGTGACCAACTGCACCTGGAGCACACTGAGTCCCTGGCGGGATTCACGATGGCCTTGGGCCCATTGCCCTGTGGCTTCTCAGCTTGGCTCGCGGGTTGTTGAGATGCTGGGGAACAGGGACCCAAGGACAAAGGGGAAGGGCAGAAGCAGGGCTCTGGAGTCTTCCCTCCCAACTGTGAATTAGCCCTGCCCAGGGCAGCCGAGGTGCTCCAAGACCCCCTTCCCCCAGTTTACCAAACAAATAGTATTGTTCTTCTTTTGTGCCCAGAAATGGAGAATGCTGGGGTGGGGAGGAGGAAGCAGGAATTTGGGACATGAGCCTGCCATGCTGGTGACCCCGCCTGAAGCCTGGACACGGCAGGGACAGCTCAGGCCCCGTTGCTGCTTCCTCACGGCTCCCCGCCACTTCTCTTGGCTCTCCAGGGCCTCTGGCTGAGGTTGCATTTCTCCAGGTCTCTGTCCCTGTCTCCCTCAGTCCCTGTCTTTTTGTCTCCATTTCTCTGTCTCTGTCTCCAAGCCCTTGCTTGGCCTCTCTCTTCCTCTCCCACTGCTTCTGATTCTGTTTCTCTCCAGGCTCTCTCTCTCTGCCTTTTTCTCTGCTTTTCTGCCTCTGTGCCTCTCTCTTGCTATCTGGTTCTCACAGTTGCCTGGGCTCTGGTCCATCTCCACTTTTCCCTGTCTCCAGTTTTCTATTTCTCTCTACTGGGGCTGTCCTCCTGCCTCTTACAGCCTCTCTGCCTCCAACCCTGCGTGGGTGAGACCTGCTCTGCTCTGTACCTGGGCCCGGTTGGCAGCTCCTGGGAGCTGGGCAGCAACTCCACTCTCCTTTCAGTGGATAAAATGGAAGCTCCAAAGGCAGGGCTTGGGCTCAGCATGGTCACCTGAGATCAGGGTTGGGACAGTGCCAGCCACACCTATTGGAAGCAGGGGAGGAGGCACAGACACAAGGACACTCTACCCTCATGGCAGGTCACCCTCAATTTCCCCCAAGTTTTCCCCAGGCCACCTCTTTCTATCCAGCTCAGTCCCATAAGCCATTCAAGTTGTAGCTGGAACCCCTAACTCAGCACTAGTCCTTTGTGGGGTAATGAAAACGCCAGTCAGAGTGATAAGACCCAATGGTCAGGGTGACCTCGTGCTTCAGCACCGATGGGACCCTCAGGCAGTGACCCAAACCGGGCCTTTGAATTCTGGATCTCAGCTCTACCACCTAGTGACCTTTAGCTAGAAAAAATGCCCCTCTGGGCACTGGTTTCGGGCACCCCAGTTCCTACACTGAAGGGTGGCACTGAGGTTAAGGGGGATGACGTTTGGCAAGGGGCAAGCACTATGTCCCCCCTTTCCTTCTCCTCTCCCCATTTAGGGTGATGGCATCAGGATTGGCCCAGAGACTTCTGGGTATCTTTGCACAAGTTAACAAGGCTCTCTTGGCTATGGTTTCATCCCTCATCCTTCCTGGAGGGTCATCAGGAAGGGGTGGTGGCTGCAGCAGCAGAGGTCGTGGTGGCAGGGCCAGATGTGGGGGCCTGGCGGAGGTCAAGCTGGGTGGGCAGCTGGGGTGTGGGGGTGCGGTCCTGCATCTGAGCATGTGTGATCTTTACCCCTAGAGGCTCTGAGTCATAGACAAACATTTCTGCAGCCCTGTCCCCCTCATCCCCCACCACAGACACACTAGGAATTTCCAAAGTTTGGTTTGCGCTCATTTTCATTACTGGGAGTTTCAGAAACGCCCACTGCCAGAGCCAGCCTGGGAGGGTCGATTTCTTTGTCCCCGAATAGGAGAGTGTTGGTGTGGGTGGGCCCTCGGAAGGTTGCCTAGGCCAGTCTTACCCCTGCCCCCACAGCCTGACAAACGGGACTTAGAGACCTGAAGACAGGGACTGACTGTTCATGGGGCCCACTGCAAGTCGGTGACAGACCTGGGCCTAACTCCGGGCCACTGACTCTCACCATCTTCCTTGCTCGTTCAGTGACCGGTGTTCTCTTTGTCCCCTCACCCTGTCTGCCTGTCGTCTGCCACGGTCTTTCTCTCTGCATCCTTGTCCTTCACTATGGAATGATTCTTCCTTTCCCCAACAAGAGTCAGAACAGTTGAGACTCCCATCAATTGCAGCTTCTTTCAGCCTCCTCCGGCCCTGCCCTGCCGCAGATGAGCGGGATGATGGCTGGACCTGCAAACGGGACCCCATTTTCTGTGAAGAAGCCTCTTTCTTGCTCCCTCAACCAGGCAGAGTCAGCGCCAGGCCAGGCCCTCAGGCAGGCATCCCCAGTGCAGCATGGTTGTGGGGTCTTCCAGAAATAGGGCGCCAGCTGACTTTCTTCCCATCTGCCCATCCGCCCCGCCAAGCCAAGCAAGCCTGACAGAACTAGAGCTGCCAGTCCCTCTGCAGAGGGGTGGAACTCACAGGTGTCCCTACCCTACCTGACCTAAACCTTCCCAGATTAGAGAGAGGGACTCCTATTCCTGGGCCTGTCTCTAACCTGAGCAGGTTGAAGGGTGGACAGAGTGGGGAGCAGCTCTCAAAAGTGTAAGTGGCAGGGTCAGTGGGCGGGACTAAAGTCCATCTGTCCCCTAGAAAGAAGCCAGGTGGGAGCTCCTGCCTGGAGTGACACGGTTGGCACCCATACAGCACGTGGCCAGATATTCTGATGTCAACTGGACAGGGATACCTTGTATCAGAGAGGATAGGCAGGGTTTGCCAGCAGGCACCCAGAGGGAGAGCCCTGCAGGAGAGCTTCGTTCTGAGAGTTGACAGATTTCAGATAAAATCCGCATTGGGGCATGGTTGTTGGGTGACCTTGGCCAAGGTGTTTAACCTCTCTAAGCCCCAGTTTCCGCATCTGGAAAAGATCCACCCTCCCACTGTTCCAGGTCCCGGGAACACAGCCGCTACTAAGCACGCACAACTGGGTGACGCATGAGTGCGTGGAGAACGCGCTCCCACGGGGCGGCCGTGCCGTGAGAAAGAGAGCAGGGGACAAGCAGCAAAGGGGCTGGCTGACTAGCAACTTAGTGCAAGTCAGCAGTGGGACGTGGTTGCTGGGGAGAACCGTTAACTGGTGGCTGAGCAGCAGGAGGGCCGAGGCATCCTACTTGCTCAGGTTTGCTCTGGAGGTGGGGTTGGTGGACCATGGAAAAAGTACATCTGTTTAGAGGAAATGGAGAAGGCTGCCATCCCCAGCGCAGTCACCAGCCTCGATAGTGTCCTAGTGCAAATGAACCCAAAGGGCGTCTGCAGCCATGCACCAGGTCACATGGCTGGGCGAATGCAGCATGGGCTGGATTTCAGCTTCCACACGCCTTTCTGGGCTGACTGCCCTTATGGCCATCCTCAAGTCCCCAGCATTTGCTGACCCAATCTTTTATCCATTTGATAAATGCTTACTGAGCTCCTGCTCTGTGCCTTCCTTAAAGTGCTGTTCTAAGTACGGAGGAGGAGCCCCAGGAACTGGAGAAGAGAGGGTGACAGCATGTCTCTAGGGTCCTCTGACCACATTCTGCCTGGACTCTTGCTAAGAAGCAAGCTTCCATCCAGCGGATACTTATTGTCCACAAAACACCTGCACCAGGGTTACTACCGACTGGTTGCTTGCCCTTGCGTGGGGTCACTTTCCCTTTCTGGGCCTCAGTTTCTCCATCTGCAAGTGAAGACACCAAGATAGGTGAGATGTAAGGACTCTTCTGGCTTCCTGCAGGAAATCCTGCCAGGTGGCCTGGGACAAAGTGGAGTGGACATTTCCTGTGTGGCCAGGGCTGTGTACCGGAGACTCCAGCTTGGGGGAGAGATTGGGACAAGAGGGTCTTGGAGACACTCTCAGTCTGGAGTCTCAGCCAGCTTCCCACCTTTCCCCCCATCACGCTCCATAGTCTTGCTCTGGCCACACGAGTGTCACCTGCCCTGCATCTGCCACAGCCTCTAGCCCCAAGCCTTGGCTCAGGCTGTGCGCTTGGCGTGGGTTGCTGTCTCCCATCTCTGCCTCATGAAACCCCACCCACCGAGGATGTGATGTGCAGAAGGGGCTTAAGCATAAGGGGCCTGGAGACAGGTGCTTGGCCTCGATGTCCCCTACCTCCCTTCCAGCCCTAGTACTTCTGGGAAGAGGCTACTGCGGACCAGGGGATTCCAGAGGCCGAGCTATTCTGGCCCAGGCACGTAGCTCTGGGTTCAAAGGATATTTCTGAGGCTGCCACCCAGGGCTTTTCTCCCTCTCCCTCTTTGGGGCATTTTGGAGCATGCGCTCTCAAACCATATTGACCTGTGTTCGTAGCCTGGCCCTGCCCACTTCCTAACTGTCCACCTTTGGCTCTCTTCGGTTCAGTTAAAAAAAATTTTTTTAAAGAGTTTATTTATTTAGAGAGAAGGGAAGGGAGGGAGAAAGAAAGGGAAAGAAACATTGATTGGTTGCCTCTTGTGCGCCGCCAGCGAGGGGCCCAGCAGGCCCCTCACAGGCCGAATCCACCGAGCCACACCAGCCAGGGCTCGGGTCCCGTTTTAAAAGCCTCAGTTTCGTCCCTGTGAAGTGGGATACTAAGTCCCATATCTTCAAGGGAGAAAAGATGGCAGGGAGGGGGAAAACGGGCAGAGATCATGTCTGTGAAAGCTGCCTGACAAAGAGCAGAGGCCGGCTTCCGTTGTCTGCCTGCACTCTGCTGAGCAAGGCGCTTGCCTCCGCTAAGTGACTCCTGATTCACACAGCCAAAGGCTTCATTCTTTTCTTTGAAAGCGTTTCTAGTGATTTTCTACCCAGAATTTCTCTAAAAGTCCCTCCTCTCTAATCCTGCCCTTTTGTTCCCTCTAAGCACTTTGTGTGCCATCCATCTGCCCGGGGCCCATTGGCTCGGTGCACTCAGATGTGGATTACTCTGCCCCGTCAGCCCCACCCCAGCAAACTCAGGGCTCTCCGGCTTACAAAGCCTGGGGCGGGTGCTGGAGGGAACCATCACCATCTCTCCGAGGCCCCTGCACTTCCAGAAAGTGAGCTGGGGCCTTGCCGGGGCCTCCTTCACATTCCCACTGCCCAAGCGGGCCGCTCCCCTTCTGAGAGATGGTACAGGAATGCAAAACATGGACATTTTTGTCTGCAAGCCTGAACTCTGTTTCCAGCTCTGCCACATTCTGTCTGGGAAACCTTAGGCGTGTGGGGTGGCTTAGCATCTCTGACTCTCACTTTGCTCATCTGCAGAATGGGGGTGATGTTCACAAAACCCCTCGTAGGACTTGGTGAAGATTCAAATAGATGGTGCACAATCGCTGCTTTGCCATAAAGCAAGTGCTCGGTGAACAGCAACTGCCTCTTTAAAAAAGCGTTTGCTTAAATGCTGGGCTTATTGTGGACATGCAGCGTATGTTCAATTCAATGAATATTCACTGAGGGTTCACATGAAGCTTGGTTCTGAGCTATGGTCAGGACACAGCCTTTGGCCAGAAAACTTTATAGATACTTGGTGGGGCCCCAAAGTTTGCCTTCTGGGTCCATCCCGTGGCAGATTGCCCACCCTCCCACTGTCACCTGCCTCCTTGCTGGAGGGCCAACGGGAACCCCTGAAAGGACCCTGCAAGCAGGGCAAAAACAGCTGGCTCTGCTCAGGGTTAGGTTTCTGCAGTGCTCGCGGCATTAGTGGTATTGGATGCAGGCTGGCAGGGTGGGAGCCTTGGGCTAACAAGTGGGGTCCAAGGGCTTAGACTCCAGCCTGGTCAAAGGCCTGTACCATGAGACTGACATGGGCTCAGGTCCCAGTGAGGCCGTGCCTTGGCTCGGTGCCTGCAGGGCCATCTCCAGCCCATGAAGTGGGGTAACAGTACTTGCCTTTCTCAACACACAAGCCGGGAGGGAGGATACAATGAGGGAGCGAAAATGTGTGCAAATGCTAGACCATGTTTAGAGCAGTTCAGATCGAACTCTGAACACCGTTTATTACAGACAGCAAGATGACGAAGAGAGCACAGCGCTGGGCTCAAATCCTGGCTCTGTATTTTCCTGGCTGTGTGACCTAGGACAAGTCACTAAAGCCGGCTGAGCCTCTGTCTTTTCCTTTGTAGAATGGGGATAATAATATAGTACCTACCTCAGTGTTGTGAGGGTGTCATGGGGTGATGCATGAAGCGCAGCCTCCCTACTAGGAAGGTGTCAGGATGTTCCAGAGGCAACGCCACGCTAGTACCAAGACACGTGCAGGATGGTGGCTAGTCAGCACACACTGCCTGAGATCCTTTGCCCTGCTATGTCCTGGACTTAGCTCTGCAGCTGCCCAGATGAATAAATCCTAGCCCCTGCCCTCCGGGACCTGTCCCCATGCTGATCTGAAACAGCCTCAGATAGGTCTTGTGTCCTGGCAACTAGGTCAGGTCTGTGTCCTCTTTCCCCAGTAGCCTTTGTCACCCTGGGCCCACCCCATAGTCTGCTCTGACATAGCTCCCCTGTGAGGCACCTGCTGCCTCCTGTCTCTCTGGCTGGGACCCAGAATTTCCCTTTCAACAAATGGACGCAGGTGGCCAGAGCTGAGCAGGCCCCAGAGACCACCATGGCCCTGCTGTGGCGTTCAGGGTCCGGTGATAATGGACACAAGGCCCCCTGCCCGGGTGGAGATGGCATTCTAGTAGAGGAAACAGAGGGTCTCTGACAGGGATACTTCTGTGCAGAAAAGGGGGGACAAGAAGGGGCGTGATAGGACAGGGCAGCCATTTTCAGTAGAGATTCTTCCCATTTGACTTGGGGAGACAGAGGGACAGACTGGCCCAGGGTTGCTCCGCAGGTGCTGGCAGAACCGGGAGCAGAACACAGGGGCCTGCAGCTCCCTTCCCTCCTTGACTGAGGCTGTCCCTGGGGCCTCTTACACTCCCCCGCTTGTCTCGTTCTGCTTTCCAGGGGGCCCGCACCTCCACAGGGCGCCCCGCCTCTTTGCCCTTTCCTCTCTCGGGAAGTAGAGCTCCAGTGGGACAGGGTGAAGGGGGAGAAGTGGCACCCTGGACAGTGGGAGCGCGTTGGGGGCCAGGAACTTGCACAGGTGCCTGGCGTCTGGGGAAACGTTAGCTGCTGGGAGCTCCAGCGGTGGGGCCAACGATGCCCCCACGGCCCAGCCGTGGGGCTCACCACCTCCCTCCGACAGCGCCAGATTCACAAAGAACTCACAGCCCATCTCAGCGAAGCACAAGATCGTAGGGTGGGAAGGAGGCTGGAAAGGCGATCCAGTGCAAGTGACCTGGGAAGCCGGCAGGTTCAGTCCTTGGCTTCTCAGGTTGTGCGGACAGCAGGGGTCACTCCTGGGCTGAGAGTGTCCCAGGGAAGGTGGGGCCACCGCCTCCCTGGTCCAATGTCCTAAGGTTTCTGCCCAGAAACGTGAACCGCGAGCTGAGTCCAAGTGGAGGAGCAGCTCGAGGACTTGAGGGCTCCCGCAGAGGAAGTGAGACCCGTCTAGGCAGGTGTGTGGGTGGGGCCGGCAACCCAGGCCGGGCCAGGGCTGCTGCGTGGAGAAGAGGCTGGACGCTTTTCCCTTATTCTGCTGAGGATACAGCCTCCTCCCCTTGCTCCAGGACTCAGGGTGCTCCGGTCCACCCCCATCTCCAGCCTCAGGAGGGTCTGGAACCTGCTTCCCCCAGCCCTCCCCCTGCCCTAACAGAGTGGGCCCAGCCCTAGGTCTCGGGGGAAACACTCCCACCCCCACCAACACTTCTCCTAATGCATCCTCGCAGGCCGGCTGGGAACCGCAGACGGTGCTGTGACAAGAGGGGAGATAAGGGGGCTCTCACATTTCCCCCGGCTGGGCTCCTGGGCCGCCAGCATTCACGCTGGCTGATTTCAACATGAAAGGGCCCCTTGAGAAGGCGAGCCCCCCTCCCTTTCCCCCTTCCCGCTGCTAAGCCCCGCTCCTAAGCTAACCACTGTCTGAGCTGCCCCCCCAGCTCTGCCGCTGGCCTGCCTGCCAAGCCTCCCCCCAACTGCGTCAGCCTCACCTCAGGACCCCGCCCTCCAGAGCGGGAATCCCGGGACTGGAGGGGGGCGCACACTGGGCTGTCCCTTCCAGCGCTCAGCTGGAGAGGAGGAAGGGAAACTTGCGGCCTCAGCTGGTGACACAGGGCCCAGGGTCTGCTCCAAAGACACAGTCCAACTGGCCCTAGGCCACTCACTATGTTGAACAGATCTTTGGGGGTGCGGGGAGCCAGCTTGAGGGGAACCCCAGAGCATGTTCAGGATCTCCGAGTGCCCAAGGTGTCAACTCTCAGGCCTCTTCCCTGGCTCTTTTCAACTGCCTGAGACAAGCACCCTTCAGAAATCTGCTGAAACATCTCATGTTTCTGCCACCAGAGGCCTTCCATGTATCTGCTCTCGATCTATTATGCTGCCACTTTTGAAACCTTTTATTTTTAACTAATTTTAGACACAGCGAAGATGCAAAAATTAGAACAGAGAGCGCCTGTGCAGCCCTCAGCCAGCTTCCTCTGATATTAACATCTTCTATAACCTCAGTACAATGATTAAAACCAAGAAATTAACCTTGATATTGAGTTATGAACTGAACTACAGATCTTATTTGAATCTCACCAGTTGCTCCACTAATGTCCAGGACCCTCTCCAAGATCCAAACATCGCATTGAGTTGTCCTGTGTCTTTAGTCCCTGCCAGTTTGGGACAGTTCCTCAGTCTTTCTTGTCTTTCATAATTTTGGCCCCTTTGAAGAGTACCAGTCATGCATTTTATAGACCATCTCTCAATTTTGGTTTACCTGACCTTTAAAAATTATTTATTTATGTTTAGAGAGAGGGAAAAGGAGAGAAACATTGATCAGGTGCCTCTCACACACCTCGACTGGGGAGTGAACCCACAATCCAGACATGTGCTTTAACTGGGAATCAAACCAGTCAGTGACTTGCTTTGTGAAATTATGTCCTACCGAGTCACACCAGTCAGGGAATGGCCTGATGTTTTCTTATGACCAGAGTAAGGTTATACATCTTGGGCAAGAATATCTCAGAAATGATGTTGAGTTCTTCCCAGCTGATCGTGCCAAGAAATCCATGTTGGTATGTCTTATTACTGGTTATGTTTTCCTCTGAGCATTTCCTTGTTTTATGGCACCCTAAGATGATCCAGGTATATTTTGGACTGTCCTTGTCCCAGACCTGATTCAACTATTTCTTCATTGAGTATTGGCTCCCTCTATTGGAAGATGGTATTAGAAACCAAGATCTGGTCATTAGATGTGCTCACTGTTACCGAGGTGCCATTGTTTCTAAGTCCTCTCAGCTGATAGAGGCAGGAAATAAATGTCTGCATACCAAGGCATTTTGCTGCAACTAAAAAAATGTTATTTAGCCCTGGCTGGGTGGCTCGTTGGTTGGAACACTGTGCTATACACCAAAAGCGTTGCATGTTTGATTCCAGGTGAAGGCACATACGTGCCTAGGTTGCATGTTTGATCCACAGTTGAGGTAACTGATCGTTGTTGCCCTTTCATGCTGATGTTTCTGTATCCCTCACATTGATGTTTCTCTCTTCCCTTCTCTCTAAGTCAGTAAAACATCCTCAGGTGAGGATTTAAAAATGTTATTTACACTTGTTCTGTCCTCAAAAGATTTACTTCATTTACTATAACTGCTTCATGATATTCCTTGAAAGGGGTGCACCAAAATCTTCTTTAACCAGTGTCCTATTGGTGCCTATTCATAGTATTACACATTTTATTTTATATTATCAAAATGTCGTAATCCCTGTGTATAGTCATGTGCGAAGTGTTTTCCCAGGGCAGACAATGAGCTAGAAACTGCTGTGTCAAAAGACCTGGGCATCTGACATGTTCATGGAAGCTGCCAATGTGCCCTCCAAGATAGGTGTTCTAATGAACTGCTCACCATTCAAACTTGTTCATATGCCATTCAGGGTCCAACTGTCCCCATGTTCCATCTCTTTCCATCTCACTTTCTCTCACTCTAGTTTATCACTTGGTCTCAATGAACTACTTGCCATTTTCTCTCATGCCTCCAGGTGTCTGCCAATGCTGTTGTTCCTTCTACCTGGAGTATCCTTCCTCTGTTACCAGAATAATAAACTTCTCTTTACTTTTCAAAGCCCATCTCAAAGGGTGCCTTCTTCAGTCATTCTGAGCTATCCAGGCAGGCAATTGGTGACTCTCTCCTCAGTGCTCCCACGGTGACCTCTCTGATCACATCTTGACAGTTTGAGGAGGTGGCTGTATGTCTCACTAACGTCTATAATCTTTAAAAACTGTCCCAACACAGACTAGGTACAGAGAAGGCTCCTAGGAGTGTGTACTGAATGAATGGATGAACTCCCTTCCAATGATGCCAGACAGCTTGTTTCTATGGGCCCTTAACCAAGAGTTTGGTCTGAGACCAAAAATTTTCTAAAGTTGACACTTAAAGCTTCCATTCCCTTTTATACTCCATTCCTGTGTGTACACACACAGACAGGCATACATAAACACTCAGGCATCCTCCCAAGTCTGTGTGGGAAGTCTCTGTAAGGGTGTGTGAGAGTGTCTGCATGTTAGACAGAGGGGGTGGGGAGGGAGGGAGGGAGAGAGAGAGAGAGAGAGAGAGAAAGAGAGAGAGGAATAGAGAAAAGAAAGAAAGATAGGCAGATAGGTGGAGAGAAAGAGGAGAGGGGTGATTGTTCAGAGTGAGAATTTAAATTTAAAGCCCAGTTTACTAAGGGGCTATACATGAAGTTGTCTTAGCAGCTGACACCTGTCAATGTGCTATTACCTCTGTACTGAGCAGGACAGAGTGGAGGAGCTATCACCTCAAAGAAAGAAAAAAGTATTTATTAACAATGCAGGCAAATGCTGAGCAAGCTGCCCTGAGAAGGTTGAAGCCCCCGGGTACTCCCTCACTCCCCAGTTGCCCAAAGCAGAAAACTGGGAGCCATTTTTTACACCTATCTCTCTCCCTCACTCCCATGGCCATTTGACCACCGCAGAAAAGTGAGTCTACCACTTAACTACCTTGCGATTCCTCCACTTGTCTCCATTCCTACTGAAGCCACTGAGGTCAGTTGCTCATCACTTCTCATGTGACAGATAGCTTCCTTCCAACCCTGCAGACACCAGGGACTGGGCAAGGCCGTTCTGTAAAGCAAATCTGATCTTGTTACACCCCTGTTTGAAATGACGTGGCCACAGGCTCAAGGTCAAACTATATCCAAGGTCCTTCTGCACGCAGCCTTCACAGTTCAGGAAGAGGTCAGCAAATATTAAGTTCCTATGTGTGAGGCACTGGGATCAAGGGGTGAGGGACCAACACAGTTTCAGCTCTCAAAGGGTGCATGCCGCAGCCTTTGCCATCCCTTCACTTCCTGTGGCAGCACAGGACATGACCAAGACCGCAACTGCTATTTGAACCTTAGACTGCAAGCCCTGTTAGTACCCTGCTTTCCTCCAGAGCTCATGGCCTGTCGGAGTGCCTGGTGCACAGTAGGGCTTCATCCGTATGGACGCCTGGATGGATGAATAGATGGGTGGAAGCACTGATGGGTGGGTGGACAGATAGAGGGACAGTTTGAATGGCTGAAACAAGCTCCAGCAAGATAGGTGAAGATTAATTATAGAGTGTCTGTAAGTTGGAGAATACAAGAGAAGGAAACAGACTCAGAGGCTTGTCCAAAGTCACACTTCTGACAGCAGCCATGAGAATTAGGGATGACTATCATTTTCATTTTATGATGATGAGTGAATAGCAGTTCACAGACATGAGTGAACTTGCTTGAGGCCGTATAGTCACTGGTGGAACAGGGACAGGAATTTGAACCTAGACTTGCTTTGTTCCAAAGATCATGTTCTTTGTACATTCTCATATCAAAGATGGTACTGGGACACCTCTTAAGAGGTGGAGGTTGAATATAAATTGTGTGTCTAATGGACCTCAGTTCAAGCCTGAATTTTTAACATTTTCAATCCTTTATTCATTGCAAAAGTCTTTTCAGAGCACATACTGTGTGTGTGCATGTGTTCGTGTGAGAGAGATTATAAAGGGTATGAGGTTGTCAAACAAACTGTGTTAGAATCTTGGCTCTACCATTGGCAAACCTAATACCCTCTTTGCGGCCTTAGCTTCTACGTCTGTAAAATGGGGATAATAGCAACACCTACTTCGCAGGCTTGATGTAGGTATGAAGCAAGCATATGCCTGTAAGCCACTTCGTACCCCTCCATGCGTACACTAACACTAAGTGCCTGTTCGAGAGCCAAGCACTGATACATGGGCTGGGCCGAGTCTGTGTGCTCCCGCCCTTGCCCTCGGGGAGCTGACTCTAGAGAAGGAGGCAAAAGTCATAGAAATCAACATTTGGTCTTTGGAAAGTGCTATGTATGGAACGAAACAAAATAAGGAGCTATGAGAGAGCAAACCAAGAATGACAGATCTAATTTAGATAAGGTGATGGTGCACTGCATGATCTTTCTGAGAATGTGATGTCTCAGCTGAGACCCGAAGAAGGAGAAGAAGCCAACCATGCAGAGCAGAGAAAGAACATTCCAATGCAAAGGTCCCAAGATGGCAATGAACTCGATGGGTTCACAAAACAGTGGAGCAGCCTGGAGCAGGTGGGGATGAAGGCAGGAAAGATCATGGATCGTTGCAACAGCAGGTAGGAGCCAGCTCACCTGGGACGTAGACTCTTCTAAGTGTCACGGGAAGCCAGTGGCAGGGTTTTTTTTTTTTTTTAAGATTTTATTTATTATTTCCAGAGAGAGGGGATGGGAGAGAGGCAGAGAGGGAGAGAGACATCCATGTATGGTTGCCTTTCACCTGCCTCCAGCTATGGACCTGGCTGGAGACCTGGCTTGCAATCTGGTTATGTGCCCTGGTTGGGAATCGAACCAGCAGCCTTTAGGTTCGCAGGCTGGTGCCTTGTCCACAGTGGCAGGTTTTAAATAGGAAAGTGACAGGGCCTGATTTGCATTGTAAAGGCATCCCTCTGGCTGTTGAGTGGAGAGTAGGGGAGAAAAGAGGGATTGAGGAGCCCCAGCAAGAAGGCCATTGCCGAGGTTGGTGCATGATCAGGTGCTTCAGATCAGGGCGGTTGCAGCAGAGGTGGAGACATGTGGGCTTTATATTGTATGGTGGTCATTGACTCCTTTGCTTCTTCAACCCCACATCCTATCTGTCAGCAAAGCCTCCTGTCTCTATTTTTAAATACATCCCCAAATCTGAAACTTTTCCCAACCTCCACTATCTCCACCCTCCAGGCCACCCTGCAGCCTTTGTCCCCACAGCCTCTTCTCTACACCAGAGGATCCAAGCCTAAGAAGTCTTGTTAAACCCAACTCCAGTCCCCAGGCTCCCCATGTCTCTAGGAGTAAAGACAAAGTCATTTTGGTGGCCCAAAGTTCTCTGAGACATGGCCCCTCATTATCTTTCTGCTGCCATGCCCTGCTCCTCTCTTCTTTGCTTCTGCAAATCCAGCCACACTGTCCTCTGTGTTTGAGGAAAGTTTTGTTCCTTAAAACTTTCTGACACACAACCAGCTGAGGCTGTTTGCATGAGCTGTTGTTGCTGCCTGGAATGGTCTTTCCATAGGTACCTATAGCGTTTGCTTCCTTCCTTATCTTCTTTAGAGCTTTCTCAAATGTTACCTTCTCAGGTGCCCTTCCCAGGCAGAAAAACTATAACCTCACTCTCAGCCACCCTGGCTCTTTCTCCTCCTGTTTTATTTCTTTTCCATAGCACTTTTCATCATTGACCATATGATATATTTTATTTATGTTGTTGGCTTTTTTGTCTCCTTTCACCGGTTTATGGATTCTATAAGGAGAGAGACCTTTGTCTCTCTATTATGTTCACTGATGTGGCTCAAGCATTGAGAACAGTGATTGGCACATAGTAGGTGCTCAGTAAATGTTTGTTGAATGAATATGTGGTGAGAAAAAGTGAGATGATAGACAAGAAAAATGCTTCTGTATATGTTTTAAAGATACACACACACACAAACTGGTTATTGCTAGTTTTATTATCATATGTGTGTGTGTGCGTGCGCGTGTGTATGTGCATGCGCATGTAAGGAGCTGTCAGTGTCCTGACCAGTGTGGCTCAGTGGGCTGGGCATTGTCCCACAAAGTGAAAGGTCACCATTTTGATTCCCAGTCAGGGCACATGCCTGGGTTGGGGGTTCCACCCCTGGTGAGAGCGCATACGAGAGACAACTAATCAATGTTTCCCTCTCACATCAATGTTTCTCTCTCTCTCTTTCTCCCTCTTCCCTCCTCTCTCTAAAAATAAATAAATAAAATCCTAAAAAAAGTACAAGCTGTCAGTGTGCTCAGGGTATGGAAGGCTCATCTATCATTTCCATTAACATCCTTCTCAGCAAATATCAACTTTCCAACCCCTTTTCATGGTGGGTGGTTTGTGTAGAGAGCCTGCTTTAACCTTGCCAGCCAACCAGGCCTTGTAAGGATAACTGTCGTTGCCTTTCCCTCCCCTCTGCGTGTGCGCGCGCATATGTGTGCGCGTGCGTGTGCGTGTGTCTGGCCTCTCCAGCCCACAAGCCCCTGCCATGGGCACTCGCACCCACGCTGAGGCGGCTGGATGCAAGGGCAGGCTGCGCCCAGGAGCCTGGTGCCTTCCCTGATCTTACCAAGTTAAGACGATGCAGCCCAGACTCCAGAGCCAGATGCTTCTGAGCACTAACAATTCTAACCTGAGTGACTGTGGGCAAATGACCCAAGCTCTCTGAGCTGCTGCTTTGTCACCTGTACCGCAGGATTGCGATGCTTCTCTCATGGACTTGCTGGGAAGGCGACACAAGCAAGTGCAAGTGGACATGCCTTATGAACTATAAAGTGCCAGACGCAAAGAGTTGAGTTTTCATCTCTCCGTCTTGGAAGGGGGATCGGATTCAGGATGCTAAACCTTTCAAGTGCGAGCCAGGTAAGTTGCCTGAGGTCCTCTGAGGGGGCCAGGGGCCGGGCTGCCCCTGGGGACGACCTCATGGTTCTGAGTGCTCCCTGGTGCTGGCTGCTGGGCTGAGCACCGAGCACACTAGTTACACGGCTCAGCCCACGTACACCCACAGTGCTGTGAGCCAAGTACGGCTCCCACCGCCGCTGCCGAAGTGAAAACACGAAGGCCTAGAGAGGTGGCCTGATTTGCTCAAGGCGAAAAGCTACTCCTGGCGAAGCAGGGACTTCACCCCCAGCTGGCTCTGATTCTAGAGCCTGCGTTGTTTCTCCACCACAAGGAGTCGGCCAGACCGAGGAGGGGGGTTAGGGGGTCAGGGAGAGAGGGGCACAGGGGTGGGGACAGGCAGACTCCTACCGCAGGAGCAGTGTCCCAAGAGGAATGCAGACAGCACCGGAAACCCCCAAAGCAATTTTCTAACCCTGGGAAAACGGCCTGGAGTTTTGGCTGGCACGCTCGGTGTGGGGGCCGCAGAAGGAAAGCCTTCGGGGCCACCCCTCCCCTCTGCCCGAGACACCCTACGTTGGTCCCAGCGAAAGTCAGGCCGAGGAGCCCGCACAAGGCCTCTGAGACCACACTGCTCACTTGAATTCCCTGGGAATTCAGCCACCCAGGCCTAAGTCCGCACCCAGAGATTCAGGTTTCACAGGTTTCGGACAGGGCGTCTGCATTTCCCCGCTCTCTCAAGAAGTCCCCCCTCCCCCTGCACTTCACACACTCACCATTTGGGAGTTGGAGAAGCGGAGACCCAGGAAGGGGTTCCAAGCGCAGGCTCTGGCTCTTGTTAGGGCTCGGCCACGTGGGAACGCCTTCCCCAGGGTGCCAGGGAGGCAGGTCGCAAGGTCAGGCCACTGCGGGGAGTGGGAAGACAACATGTGAAGAGTGGCAGCTAAAAGCCCAGTAGTGTGCTGGGACCCCTCCCCCCACCTAAGCCACTGGGCATGTCGCCGCTCCCTCTGCAGCGGGCCACAGCACAGGGAGCCCTGAGTTGGGGTTCCACCTCGGCCACAGACTCCTTTTGGACCTCAGACAAGTTCCTTTCCCTCCTTGGGCCTCAGTGTGATCCAGGTACGAGATGAGATGAGGCTGACATGTCTCCTGAAAGAAGACTGCTTCCAGCTTTGATGTACTTTGGTTCCAGAAAAGGTGACATTCAGGAGATCCGGGCCGTGAGTCTAACTCTGCATTGGACATGCCCGAGTCATAGCTCCTTACTCTGTAGAACGGGAGCCCTTGTCGCCTTGGCCACAGTCCTAAACTCTCCAAAACTGAAGTGCATGGGGACAGGAGTGCAGTCCCCACTCAGGAGGCTCTGGTTCTTGTTCCAACTGGTTGCTCCAGCTCCACTGAACCTCAGAACAGGGCCAGACGGAGGGGCGCTTTGGGGCCAGTGGTCCCTGCCAGGGTGGAGGAAAATGGGCTGCAGCCAGGCCCTATCTGTCCAGTTCCGGTGGCTATCAGTCAGGGTGTGGGCCACCAGCCGGCACAGCCCTCCGAGCTCCTCAGGGTCACTCTTGTGGCCTCAGTGCTATGAGAAGAAGATAGGTTGTCAGGTCAGGGGGCCAGACTGGGGACAGGAGCAGAGAGGCCCAAAGCCTGACACTTGGGTGGCTGTCCGCCCAGCTCCTGTGGGCAGAAGTAAGGTGCCAGTCTGCAGGTGTGAGGGAGTGGAGCCTGAGGGGCCGACACCCTGGAGGATGCCTATCTGACCTCTCTGGACAGCAGTTACAATAGCTCCGTTTCCTCTCGCCGAGGCCTTCCGTGAGCTGGGTGATCTGTCCACGTGACAGCGCTGATTTCTCAGCAGCCTCAAGGGCAAGCCTCTCATTTACACATATTGCAGATGACGCTGCCGGGGAGCAAAGAGGGAAGGGACTTGCCCAAAGCCACACAGTAAGTGCGACCATCTGAATTAGAACACAGGCAAGCTAACTGCTGAGCCACTGTTATTTCTGCCTCATCCAAAGACTTCCAGTAACAACAAGAACACCAATATAGTGCTTCCTAAGTGTCTCATATATGCATCCATATTGTACACACACACATAATCACACACACACACACTTACACTTATTTTATCTGTACAATAATTATACCAGGTAGTTATTACGATAAGGCACAGGTGAAGAAACTGAGGCCCAGACTGTTCAAGTAACTTGCTCTAGAGTCACAAGTCAACACATGGAGCGGTCGGGTCTCATGGTCCATGCTGTACAGAAGAATGCTCAGTCTATAAGTACACACATCCCCTTACTCACCCCACGCCCTACACATCTCAGTCTGGACTCTTATTCATCCCCACATCGCTGTTGATAGTTGTATGGTCTTGGACAAATAAATCACTTCATCCCAATTTCTCTGGGCCTTGGTTTCTCCCTAGAAATAAGGGTGACTGGACCAAGTGCTCTGTAAGGACCTTTTCTGCCCATGGGAGCTGGGCAGACAAGCGCCCAAGTGTCAGGCTTTGTGGCCTCTCTGCTCCTGTCCCCAGTCTGGCCCCCTGACCTGACAGCCTCTCTTCTTCTCACAGCACTGAGGCCACAAGAGTGACCCTGAGGAGCTCGGAGGGCTGTGCCGGCTGGTGGCTCACACCCTGACTGATGGCCACTGGAACTGGACAGATAGGGCCTGGCTGCAGCCCATCTTCCTCCACCCTGGCAGGGACCACTGGCCCCAAAGCGCCCCTCCGTCTGGCCCTGTTCTGAGGTTCAGTGGAGCTGGGGACTAGGCCCTCAAGGCATCACAGTTCTTTTCTAGGAGTTAGTAGTAGCTCAGGCCTGGGATTTCTAGGGACAAAGGAAATGTAGTCCAACCAGACCTAGTCAAGGAAAGTGGTTTGCATGATGGAGGGGTGGAATTGCCATCCCCCACATTCCAGCTTCCATTCACCTTCTTACCTGTCAGCTCATCTCCCGATGTGCGCGTGTTGGTCTGCCAATGCACCGTCCAACCTTCCAGCCTCTGGGCCCAGTTTCCAGAGCCCTTCTCTCCCCGCTGCCCAGCAGCTCGCTCCCCAGCTCTGTCTTCAGCTGTGATTCATTGCTGCACCTGGAACCGGGAGCCAGCAGCTGTCTCGGCCATAGTGACCCCTCCCTTCCCCTGAGCTGCTAACAATGACGGCAGTCACTGACACACATGGATGCGCTCATTGCCACGAGAGGAACATTCTGGCCACGGCACAAAGAACACCCTTCTGGCTGAAGAACGACAAAATGCAACCCTGGAGCCCAACTTGGCCACATTCTAGACATTTAGCTCTGGACAAGCTCCTCAACTTCTCTGCACTTCAGCTCTCTCGTCTCCACAATGAAAAACATGAGTACAATTGCTCTGAGCTGCTGGAAGGGTTCAGTGTTAGAATGGATGACCACATCAGAGCACAGTGCTTGGACTAGAGTAGTAAGGTCACCAAACAAGATTTAGTTTTGAATCTCACATCTGTATGATCTTAGGCAAGTCAATGACTCTCAGTCTTCTGAGCTCAGAGACAAGTATAAAAATTCTTGTCCAATGAGAGTTTTATAAGGAAACAATGAGATAATGAATGTAAAATTCCTAGCATGGTGTCTGGCAGATTGTAGGGGATCAAAAATATGTTACCCTGCTCCACCTAGCTCCATGCACAGAAATGAAACTATTTGCTCCCAAACATACATAAGTGAATAAAACTTTATTGCCTAATAACATCAATATTACACAAATCCTTCCAGAGAACAGAAAAAGAAGGAAACATTCCCAACTCTTTTTATGAGGCTAGCCAAATAACCAGCCAAATTTTGATACCAAAGCTACATGACGGCATTATAAGAAAGGAACATTTCAGGTCAATCTCTCTTGTAAACATGAATGAAAACTTCAAAATCAAAATACCAGAAAATAAAAGAGGGGGCAGGGAGAAACAGGGGAAAGGAAGAGAAGGGTCTAGTCAAGGAACATATATGAATGACCCATGGACATGGATAACAGGGTGGGGATTGACTGTGGGAGGGGGTAAGTGGGGCAGGGGAGAGCAACGGGGAAAAATTGGGACAACTGTACTTGAACAACAATAAAAATTTTAAAAAGTAAAAAAATAAAATATATTAAGAGGATAATTCTTTATGACCAACTGAGGTTTATGCCAGAATTTCAAGGGTGAAAATTCAATGCAACAGAAGACCTCATTCTTTGAAAAGATCAATAAAATAGATAAATCTCCAGTAAGACTGACAAAGAAAAAAGAGAGGAGACACACATCACCAATATCGGGAATAGAATAATCATTCAAAGGACAATAAGGGAACACTATAAACAACTTTACACAGAGAAACTTGTCAACTTAAAATGAAATGGATCAATTCCTTGAAAAAGCACAAACTACCACAACTCATTCAATATGAAACAAATCATTTGGGTAGTCCTATAACTATCAAATAAATAGAAATTAAATTTGTATTTTAAAAATGTACCCAAGAAGACATCTCTACACACAGATGGTTTTACTAGAGAATTCTACTAAAAGTTTAAATAATGAACACAAATCCTATATAATTGCTTTCAGAAAACAGAAGAGGAGACTTTCCAACTCATTTTCCACAGCTAGTGTTACTCTGACACCAAAAACTGAACAAATACAGTAAACAAACAAACAAACAAAAACCCCACATCCTTTATGAAAATAGAACAATTCTCAACAAAACATTAACAAATATAATTCAGTAACATATAAAAAATTATACACACAACCAAGTGGTGTTCATTCCAGGAATGCAAGGCTAGTTCAATGCTTTGAAATCAGGTGATATAATGTACCAAAAATCAATAAATTTATCAATGATATAAAAAACATGCTACAAAAATCCCTTTCATAAGTAAAAGACTATCTATGAAATTGTACAGCTGACATTATATCTGATGGTGAAAGACAGACTGCTTTCACCTTAGATTGGGCAAAAGATAAGGATGTCAACTCTCATCACCCTTATTCAAAAATAGTTGTAGTTCTAGTCAGTGCAATAAGAAAACAAATGAAAATGGAGAAGAAAGTACAATTAAAAAGAAAAGGTATACATATCGAAACAGAAGCAATAAAATGGCTTGCGTTTGCAGATGATACAATTGTCTAGATAGGAGAGGGATCCTCCCAAAACTGGAATTAGCTTCTGGAGGGCGGACCCCTTGTAGTACTGGCTTCCCCCACTAGGTGAGTGTTCTAGGAACCCATCTGGACCAGTGCACCAGCTGGCGCTGTTGTGAGAGGCTGCGTTCAGCTTCAGTGAATGTTTTTAAAGACTCTTGCAATGCATTTGTCCATTTCACAATGGATGGTTTATGAGCACACCTGCTCACATCACATTGAGTGTTCAGAAGTTTTTTACCAAAAATGGCATGACCCCATGTCCCACCCTCCTTATTCACCTCATTTTATCCAGAGCAACTTTTTTTTTGTTCCCCCAGATGAAAAAAGTCCTTAAAGGGAAATGTTTTGCCAATGTGGCAGAGGTGAAACAAAAAACAGTGGAAGCACTACAAGGAATCAAAATAGATGAGTTCAAAAGTTGTTTTGAAGCCCTGGCTGGTAGCACAGTGGGTAAGGTGCCATCCTGCGAACCCAAAGGTCACAGGTTCGATTCCCCAGCCAGGGCACATAACCAGGTTGCAAGCCAGGTCTCCAGTCAGATCTGTGGCTGGAGGCAGGTAAAAAGCAACCATTCATTGACATCTCTTTCCCTCTCTGCCTCTCTCCCTTCCCCTCTTCCTAAAAATAATGAAATAAAATCTTTAAAAAAAAGTTGTTTTGAGCAGTGGAAAAAATGTCTCAATAGGTGTATTGCATCAAATGGAAAGTTCTTTGAAGGTGACTGATGTTTAAACATGTAAAAATAAATTCTTAATAAATAAACCTAGGTTGCTTTGAGTCCTCTCTCATAGAAAATTTTAGGACATCTACCAAAAAACATCTCCCAGAACTAGTAAGTAAGTTCATCAAGGTCACAGCATACAAGATGCACATACAGAATTAATTATATTTCCATGTACTAGTGATAAACATATGAACACCAAAATTTTAAATGTAATGACATTTATAACCTCTCCAAAAAAAAAAAAAAATTTAAAAGATAGCTCTGGCTGGTGGCACAGTGAATGGGCGCCAGCCTGTGAACCCAAAGGTTGCTGGTTCGATTCCCAGCCAGGGCACATAACCAGGTTGCAAGCCAGGTCTCCAGCCAGGTTTGTAGCTGGAGGCAGGTGAAGGGCAATCTTACATTGATGTCTCTCCCTCTCTGCCTCTCTCCCTTTCCCTCTCTCTAAAAATAATAAATATAATCTAAAAAAAAAAAAGAGAGAAATAATTAGGTGTAAATGTAACGAAACATATAGGACTTGTCTGTTGAAAAAGAAAAAATGCTGATAAAAAAATGAGACATACCCTGGCGTTCATGGATTGGAGGACTCAACATAGTAAAGATGTGAGTTCTCTCCAAATTACAATATAGATTTAATGTAATTCCTATCAAAATTCCAGAAAGCTTTCTTTGCAGATATAGACAAAATTATTCTAAAATTTATACAAAAAGGCAAAGGAACTAGAATAGCTAAAACAATTTTGAAAAAAGAATACAGTGTAAGGAATCACTATACCTGATTTTAAGACATTCTCTAGCTACCATAATCAAGACTGTGTGGTATTGGCAGGACAGATATATAGATCAATGGAAAGGAATAGAGAACTCAGGAATAAATCCACACCAAATACATCCAATTGATTTTTGACAAAGGTGCAAAAGCGTCTTAATGAAGGAACAATGGCCTTTTCAACAAATGGTGCTTGAGCAATTAGATATTCATAGGCAAAAGGACAAACCTCAGCCTGAACTTCATACCTTACATAAAATTAACTCCATGAATCAATAATACACTTAAATATAAAACATAAAAGTATAGACTGTTTAGAAGAAAATATGTAAAAGAAAAAAACATGAAAAAAAAAAAAGAACCCACCAGGATTCAGATGTTGGTGAGGAATTCTTAACTATGACACCAAAAGCATGATCCATTAAAAATAGATAAATTGGGCCCTGGCTGGTAGCACAGTGGTTAAGGCGCCGGCCTGCGAACCCAAAGGTCGCAGGTTCGATTCCCCAGCCAGGGCACATAACAAGGTTGCAAACCAGGTCTCCAGTCAGGTCTGTGGCTGGAGGCAGGTGAAAAGCAACCATACATTGATGTCTCTCTCCCTCTCTGCCTCTCTCCCTTCCCCTCTTTCTAAAAAT
>PVIW01000560.1:0-290610 GCA_004026585.1 Noctilio leporinus | reverse complement strand
AAAAATAGATAAATTGGACTTCATTGAATTAAATACTTCTGCTGTTTGATGAAATTCTCAGACAACTGAAAGCTAAAAGAATTTGTCAGTAAAAACCAGTATTACAAGACATATTAAAGGGACTTCCTTAAGGAGAAGATGAAAAAAGAGATAGAAATATGAATATAAAATGGCAATAGCTACATACCTATCAATAATTACTTTAAATATAAATTAATTAAATGCTCCAATCAAAAGACACAGGTTGGCTGAATGGATAAGAAAACAAGATCCACACATACTGCCTACAAGAAACCCCCTTCAGATAAAAAACTGGGAGAAAATATTTGTAGATTATTTGACACAGGAATTGTATCTAGAATATACAAAGAGCTCTTAAGACTCAACAGTAAAGCAAAACAAAAGAAGACAAAACAAACAATTTGATTAAAAAATGGGCAGAAGACATGAGGAGACATTTCACCAAAGAGGATATACAGATGGCAAATAAGCACATGAAAAGTTAGTCAACAACATTAATGCAAATTAATGCAAATTAAAAACACAACGAGTTATCACTACATAGCTATCCAATGGCTAAAATTTAAAACAAAATGTGACAATACCAAATGGTAGCAGGGGTACCGAGACACTGGATCCCTCACACATCGGTGGTGGGAATGTAAAATGGCATGTTCACTCCGCAAAACAGTTTGGCAGTTTCCTATGAAACTAAACATGCAAGTGCCATATGACTGAGCAATTGCACTGTTGGATGTTTCCATCAGAGATTTTAAAAGTAACATTCACACAAAAATGTATACATGAATGTTTCAGCAGATTTCTTTGCAACAGGCCCAAACGGGGAACAGCCCAGATGTCCTTCAACGGGTGAGCGGTTAAACAAACTGTGGTACATTCATACCATAGAATACTACTCAGTAACAAAAAAGAACAAACTATTGACGCATGCGACAGCTTGCATGAATCTCCAGAGAATTGCGCTCAGTGAAAAAGCCAACCCCATATGGTTGCATATTGTATGAATCTATTATATGATGTTCTTGAAATGACAAAATTATGGAAATGGAGAACAGATTAGTGGTTGCTAGGGGTTAAAGAGGATGTGGGGTGGGAGGGGAAGTGGGTGGGGCTATGAAAGGGCAACAGGAGGGATCCTTGTGGGATGTTCTGTATCTTGGTTGTATCAATGTCAGTATCCTACTTGCGATCGTGTACATATTTTTGCAAGATGTTTCCTTTGGGAGAAACTGGGTAAAGGGTACAGAGGATCTCCCTGTATTATTTCTTACAACTGCATGTGACCCTATAATCATCACAAAATGAAAAAAAAAAAGTTTAATTTCAAAAATCAGGAAATGGAATTCAACAATATATTAAAAGAATAATTCATCACGACTAAGTGAGTTTTAATCTGGGAATTCAAGGGTGATTTAACAACAACAAAAAAAATCATTGTAATTCATCTAACCTGAAACAGGAGAAAAATCATGATAGATGCATACAAAGCATTTTCTAAAACTCAACGTCCATTCATGATAAAACTCTCAGCACACTAGGAACAGGAGAGAGTTTGTTTTGTTTGTTTTAATCAATTTGACGAAGTGCATCTATAAGAAACCTTTAGCAAACAACATCCTTAATAGTGAAATATTGAAAGCTTTCACACACTGAGGCTCGGAGCAAGACACGGATGCCCACTCTCACCATGTCTATTCAATGTTGAACTGAAAGCTCCATTCACTGTAATCAGGCCGGCAAAAGAAATCAAACATGTGAAAGAAGTAAAATTGCCATGATTTACATTTGACATGATTACGTACATAGAAAGTCCAGTATAATCTATAGACAAACTATTAGGAGTAATAATTGAATTTAGAAATGTCACTGGATATAAGATCAATATGCAAAAATTAACTGTATTTCTATAGACTAGAAAAAAAAAAAAAAGAGAGAGAGAGAAAGTAACTTTTAAAAAACCCTACCATTTGTAACAGCAGAAACATCAAATGCTTAGGGATAACTCTAATGAGAGATGTGAAAATCCTCTACACTGAAAACAAAACAAAACATTAAGGAGAGAAATTAAAGAAGACAAATAAATGAAGGGATAAAGCATATTCGTGGATTAGAGAACTCAATATTATAAAGATGTCAATTCCCCCCAAATTAATCTACAGAGCCAATGTGATCTCATTTTAAAATCCCAGCTTTTTTATGTGGTGGAAACTGACAAATTGGTTCTAAAATTCAGATGGGAATGCAAAGGGCCAAGAATAGCCCATTTAATCTTAGAGAAGAACATAGCTGGAGGACTCTCAACTAACAGATATCAAGACCTAGAAAGCTATAGTAATTAAGACATTGTGGTATTGGCACAAGAGTATAGAAACTGACAAATGGAAAGAATAGAAAATTCAAAAACAGACCCACACGTATACAATCACCCAATTTATGACAAAAATGACACTGTAGTACACTGAAAACTTTTTACAAAAATAAATGGTGCTGGGTCAGTTGGATAGCCACGTGGAAAAAAATTTATCTTGACCCCTACCTCACATCACACACAGAAATCAGTTCCAGATGGATTGTAGATATAAATGTGAAATGGAAAACAATAAAGCTTTCAGAAGAAAATGTAGGGGAACAACTTTGAACCATTGGAGCAGACAAATATTTCTTAAATAAGATGGGAAAATGCTATCCATGAAGAAAAAAAGTTGATAATTTGGACTACATAAAAATAAAGAATTTCCGTTAATCAAAAGACAGCCCTCAGAATGAGAGAAAATATTTGCAGTACTGTAGATACCTCTGACATGGAATATATTAGGTGACCCAATAGAAAAATGGGCAAAACACTTTGACAGACACTTCACAAAATAAAGAATAGCAAGGTAGCCAATCAACATGTGCAAGGGTGCTCAACTTAATTGGTCAAAAGGAAAATGGAAATGAAAACTGTAATGAGATGCCATCCTATACCCACCAAATGAATAGAATGAAAGGAAACGGAAATGAACAAGTAACTAGCAAAGATGAGGAGCAGCCGAAAGTCTTCCCACGTTGATGATGGGAGTGGACTTTGGTATAACCGCTCTGGACAGCTGTGAGGCCGTATCTGCCCAAGCTGAGCTATGGGTTTCTTTCCCCTATGACCCAGCAATTCTGTTAGCAGAAAACATGCACCTGAATGCTTAGAATAGTCTTATTTGTAACAGCCCAAACCTTGAAGTTACCCTGAAGTCTACAAATTGCAGCCTTGTGGGCAGCCTTGTGGAGGTTGAATGGGAGATGGTGAGACAGACGAGAGCAGGAGGAGGAGGTGGCAGGAGTCCAGGTGGACACTGGTGGTGTAGCAACGACAGCAGCGGTGGGGAGGGCAAGAGCAGCATGTGGAGACAGATCCCCGTGGCTCTGAAAGAGCTGAGATCTGGGAGCTGATGGGGAAGTAAGCACCCAGGAAGCCACCTGGGAGGATGGCTGTGCATCCACTGAGGAAAGAAACTTGGAGGAGCGAGAGGTGAGGGATGGGTGTGGGAGAATGAGTTTGGTTTAGTTGCTACTGGGACAGAGGTGACTGTGGCACCAGGAAAGAAAGCCATTCAGAGATGTGCAGCACACCCTAACCTGGACCCCTTTACCTTTGAGTCACTAGCGGCTAGTGGACAAATGCCATAAGGAGAGGAGAGCTAGGCTCAGAGAGGGGCCATGTGGTCTCTGGCCTGATGCAGGGCTACGTGGAAAGCAGATCACAGGCCAAGGAGCAAGACTGGGTGCTCTGTGCTCTAGTTTCCTCTTGTCTGTCATTGCTGGAGCAGTGCTGCTTCCTTTCCAGACCCCAGGTCCCAGCTCTGTTCCTCCAATTCTCTGGACTGGGTTTTGGCACCAGTCAGAGGAGGGCCCCCCCATCTTTGTCTTTTTCCATAAGCCCCCACTGCTCACAGAGTCAACCACTGATTGCCTTCCCTCCTCCAGTCAGACGGCATTTCAGGATCATGCTCCCTGAAGAGCATATCTGCACCCCACCCCCCTTATCCAGAGCAAGGAATCAATATTCACAAGATCTTCCAGCTTAGAGCTCAGAGGTCACATACATTAGAGCCTTCTTTGTGCAGGTGGGGAAACTGCAGCCCGGAGATGGGAAAGCACCAACTGAAGGTTTACTCCGGGAGAGTTAGTGGGGGAGGCTGGCCCAGAACTCAGGCCTCCGAATGCCCCAGCAGTTGATTTCTTAGGAGAAATAGAAAAGGGAGAAAGATGGCAAGACAGAAAGAACTACCAAGAGAAAGAGGCACAGGGAGGCAGGAAAGGGATAGAAATGAACTCTGAGAGAGATGAGAGAAACGGAGAGGGGCAGGGAGGGAGAAAGAGAGGAAATAGGGACATGCAGAAAGAGAAAGCGGGAAGCGGGGCAAGAGAGGAAAAGAGAGAAAAGAAAAAGTGGAAAGCAAGGGCTAGAAGGAAGGCGGGCGGGCAGGCCCCGTCGCTCCCGCACGGCTGGCAGGAGCTGAGCTCACAGCCCTGTACGTGGCAGAGATGGGTGGCCCCAGAAATCCGTACCTGCCAAACCCCATCAGCCCTCGGAGGCCCAAACCAGAACTGAGCAGTAGATCTAAACAGAAAACAAACAGAGCAAAATGAAAACATGCTGGCCGCCCACCCCCACCCCCCCTGACTGGGGCTCTGTGCATTCATTGGTCCCCAGGAGGCCACTGGGAAAGCAAGGCACAGCTTTTGTAGCCCTCCTCTCTCTGTGGCCCCCCACCCCACAGCCACCCCCCACTAAGAGCCATAGACTCAGCTCTGTTCAGATGCCATGGTGGGGAGGGGGCGAGCTGGCGGGCCTGGCAGGGAAACAGCAAGAGGTGAAGCAGCGGGGGGACAGTGCTTCGTCCCTTCCCCCACGCAGGGCAGGGAGTTCTTAACCAGCCCAAAGCCTGTCCTGGGTGTGGTGGTGGTGGGTTGAGGGGTGAGAAGGCAGGCAGGGAGGGCAGGCGAAGCTGGGTGGCAGACCAGGGTCGAGAAGGGGACACACCAAGCACTTGTCATTAGCACCATGTGTTACTCTCTGTCTCTGCGGGGCTCTGGAGCTGCAAGTGATAACTAACAGTGGTCTCGCGCTGTGCAGTTGCTAACTGCACAGACAACGCGCTGAATCCTGTAGCCCTACCTGGCAGTACGGGGAACAACTCTACACATTTTACAGGAGGGGAAACTGAGGCTAGGGAGGTGAGCCGACTTGGCGCACGGCTGGGGGTGGGTGAGCCGGGGCAGGTGAGAGCAGATGGGCAGGCGGTGGCTGAGATGTAAGGACCAGAGCCAGTGTTCAAGGATGAAAAAGTGCCCCTAAACTCAGGGACATCGCTCAGCCCTACGACCTTCTCACATCATTCAAGAGAGCAGACAGATGTGAGCAGTGCACGCAGGGGATGCCGGGAGAGGGGGCATTGGGGGGTAGAAGTGACTATGGGCAGGTGGCAGGAATCCTGGAGCAGGGGCTGCCCCCAAACAGGTTAAGAACACAGATTGCCTGGGTTCAAATCTCAGCTTCACTGATTACTGTGTGACCTTCACCTAGTGATTTCACTTTTCTATGACCCAGTTTCCTCATCTATATAGTGGGGATGATGATAGGGTTAAAGAACAAAAATGCAACCAAGTCCATTTGAAGATTTAGCAAGCAGAACAGTGCTCCGAGGGGCCGCACAAAATGGAAGGCCTTTATCAACCAAACCTGGGCAGGACAAGAAAGTTATTAACAAAACCAAAGAAAAGGTTGTTTCAGGCTGGGTTACCTTTCCTTGGGCAGAGGCTGTTGCAGGCAGATTGCCTCATCTGCCTGTGGGGCGTGGTGAGGACACAATAACAGGTGACCTTATTGCTAGTGACCCGAAAATTCCAGACTGGCGGATTAAGATGACACTCCTGGAGAAGATTGAAACTGCAATTAGGTCAGGTATCAAGTCTAGCTTCGGGGTCATGGGCATTAGCACAAGTGGCTCCATATTGGACCTGTGGTTTTTCCCTTTAACAATAGTAAGTACCGCATGGAGTTTGTGAAGATTAAATGTATTGTTTGAAGTAAAGCAGTTAGAAGAGTGCCTGGCACATGCTAAGCCTCAAATATTGCTTCCTGATGTCCTTGTCACTGTTGGTTATTTGCCACGTCTATGCTGAACACTAGGACACATCAGTGAGCAAAAGCAGCTGTGGTCCCTGTCTGCATGGAGTTCTGAGTACGGCAGGGAAGGTAGCCATGAATTACAAAGTGCACAACAAAAGCAAAATGGCAAGAGTGAGAAGTGCTGTGGAGGAGAGGTCTATGGGGCCATAGGAGTGAAATACTGAGACCTAGCCAGGAAGATACAGAGAAGCTTCTCTGAGAAGAGACACTTGAGCTGTGTGCTGAAATCACAGGAGTCAGATAACAGAAAAGGGAGAGAAAAATTGTCCCGGGCTGAGCACACAGCACGTGCAAAGGCCCAGTGGCAGGAGAGAGTTTGTTTACAGGATGCAAACAGAGTTAGGCAGGGGCCGGACCAGGGCAGATGCCCTAATTCATCCCCGGGAGTCTTGCCTGTATTGTAAGAACAAGGGGAACCCAAGGAAGGATTTTAAAGAACAGAGTAACATAATGAGAAAAAGAAAGGACTACTTCTAGGTTCAGAAGGGTCTCCAGCTGGGAGGTGGGGAGAAAGGCAACACAGAGCAGGATGGTCAGAGGCTACTATTTCTATTCTCAATGTGTGACCTTGGGCAAGTCCGTTCCCTACTCTTGGCTCCGGTTTTCATCTGTATCCTAAATGGTCTCTGACGCTTCCTTTAGGGGCATCTTGTTCTTTTCTGTTTGTCCTTGGTCCCTACCACCCATTAAGAGGATGAGAAAGCAGGGAAGATATTCTGAAGAGAGCGCAGTCCCTCTTCTGTCTTTCCCTCCTCCCTGTACCTTCATAATGCTTGCACCCCCACACCAGGCTCTAGGAAGAAAGGCCACTTGAGGGTCAAGTTCTCTCCTCTTGCTCCTCACCCACTCATGGCTCATCCCTGTCAGCCTCAGGCCATTAGAGGATGGGGTCTGCTCAAGCCTGGGTCTGTAGGAGGCTCGGGGGACCCCCATAGTGGTTGCTCATTGCGTTGGAAGGCCCAGAGCTACAGGCAGCTGAGAGAGGCTGCCCCGCCAGGATGATGGAGTGGGTGTGACATAAATTTCTCAGGACAAGCAGCAAAAAAACATTGACAGCCCCTCCTTGCCAAGTCTGGTTCCAATCAGGCCCCTGGCCGGCCCGCTCTGCTCCCTGCACCCGCCACACCGGGCTGGCTCCACCAAAAGCCGGAGTCATTTAGGGCTTTTGTCTGTCTTCCTCCTCTCCTCACTGTTTAAGAAACATGCACAAAGACACACACACACACGCACGCGGCCCCCACCCTTACAGACCTCTGTGTACCCACACGAGTGTATACATACGCACATATCCATACACACAGATGGTCACCCGGGGTTCTGTGTCCCCACACGCATATACAGATAGATAGACACACACAAACACACACAGCCTGCACTCACACTGGAGACCAGCGCTGGGTGGGCTGACACAAGCAGGCATGAGCGCTGGACAGGAACATTCTCTGAGGCTGGGCACCAGAGGACCGAGAAAGTACCTTCCTTCAGTAAAACAACCCCCAGGCCACTTCTGTCCTGCTCCTCTTAGCACCCCTGCCTGTCAGCTCTACCATCCCAGGCCCAGGAATGCGCTCACTCCCCGGGGCTGGGTTGGGCTCCGAGCAGGCATGGAGGGAGGGTAGCTGGCCCGACACAGGATTCCCAGCTCCTTGGAAGCCCAGCACCCAGGGGCCTCAGGCAAGCCCTCCTCCAGCTCAGGGTCACCTTTCTTCCCAGGGTCCTCTTGTACTCCACCCTGTTCCTACCCTCAGCCTAGGCCACCAAAGGCCTCACCCGGCCACCCAAGAAGTATGTTACTCCTGATTGGAGCCGAACAAGCTTCCCCTTTCACGTGCCTCTCTTGTCTACCTGATCGCTCAGGCCACGGGGTTCCTCCCAGCGAAGCCAGAAGGGGGCCTCTGATGCACTCAGGATCCAGCCACTGCCCAGCAGACCTGGGAAAGGGTCTCACACGTGTGGGAGACTGGAAGGTACTCCAAGCATCACTTAGGGAGGACTTGGGAATCCAGGGACGGCTTTGCTCCCTGTCTCCCTGAAACAATCAGAATGGTGGCTCTTCAGAACCTTAAACAAGAGGCCGCTTTGTGCGAAGAGGGTCACCGGCCCTCCCAAGGAGGCATTGTGATGCAGGGCCAGATTCGGGCTGGGGGAACCAGACTTGGGTTCCAATGCCCCCCTCCCCTTGTGCTGGCCCTGGGAACTGAGGACCTACAGATTGGGTTCTTGTCAAGATCTAATGTGCCCAGAACATGGGCCACAGCAAAGGCTGCATACATCGCCATTCCAACTGCTTCCCACTAACGTTATCCACGGAAGGTGGCGCACCCCCAGGGGAGAGGCCGAAGGAGAAAGCGACAGCCTATCAGTTACATTCCAGCTTTCACATCCATTGCTTCTTTTAACGTTCCTGTGTCTGCCTGTGAAGTAGCTGCCCTGAGGGTCCCAGGTGGGCTCCTGAGCTGACCTGGGGGGCACTATACCATGCTGAGGAGACTCAGAGAGGATTTGGAGTTGTGGGTGGTGCGGAGGAGGGTGCTTTAAACACTGGTTTTGAGGGTATGGCAGCCTGAGGGAAGAGGGCTTGTCAGGGACCCCCAGCTGCCTCTTTTCTCTGTGGATGCAGAGCAGACCAGCTGGCTGCCAGGGCCCGGCCACATGCTGGCTCCAGAGTATCTTAGAGGACAACTTTACGAGGCAGAAAACCCAGCACCTACCCTTGGGAGCAGCAGCAGCAGCAGCAGCAGCAGCAGCAGCAGCAGCAGCAAAGGAGCTGGCCTGGCTTTGGGTGGAGGAGCCCCCCTCCCTCCTGCCCAGATCAATCCGAGCTGAGCACACCTGGCCGGGGCTTTTCTCAGGCCCCCTGGGCAGGGGAGCCTCCAAGACACGCTCCAGGGAGGCAGGTTTTGGCTGAGCTAAGCTGCGAGGTGGGCCGGCAGCTTGCAGGGGTGGTGCGTTGCCCATCACTGCACGCGCATGAGCAGAGCAGAGGCCAGCTAGAGCAGGTTAGCCATGCACACAGGGCGGGCTTCTTAACCTGGAGGTGGCTCCTGAGAGGGACCTGTGACCCTGCAGGGCTTCCTGGAATCACGTGAAACGTTTGGTGTGCTTGTGCGCTGTGCTGGAAACCGGGCTTGTTGCCTTGGTCGGCTTGTTCCGAGGCACACCAGCCCCACGGTCACACGGATGGGGCCCGGCAGAGAGTGGAAGTAAGCCCCCCGGCTTTCTAACCAGACCTCCATTCCATGCGTCTGTAACACAAAATGCTGTGCCCTGAGAGTGGAGGTGTCTCCGGACAGTCCGGTGGTGAGGGCCCTTGTGTTTTCCCTTTTCTAGCAAAGGATTCTGGGGTCCGGAGCAGCACAGGCCTTTGCTGAGGTCTCACAGCCAGCGAGAGGACAAGCCAGGACTAGATCCCAGGTCTCCTGCTGTTTGTTTCTCCCAAGCAACTCCATTTTGTGCTTCCCCTCTGGAGAATAACAAGCAAACATGCCTACACTGGCCTGCTCTCCGCATTCTGTGGGCCAGCCTCCCCGTCCTGCCCCACAGCTGCATCTGGGACCATGTCCAGGGCTCGGAGAGGGCATGGGAAGAAGGGCAGGAGAGGCAGCCATTCCTTCCCTGCAGAGAAGCCAGGCGCTGACGCGAAGACTCTCACAGAGTGTGGGGCACCTGCGTAAGCATTCGTCTCAGCAGGAGGCTGGAGCGGTGGTCTCTCCAGGGTAAAAAGCTCTCAGCGCAGTTGTAAGGAGCTTCAGCTTTCTCCCTAAACTCTGTCACCTATCTGTTATAATAAAAAACCCAGCAGTTGTGGAACCCCCCAGAGACAGATGCCTGAGGACAAATATCCCCTCCTGTCCCCCCTCCTTTACTATGTCCCTGAGACAGGGCTGAAGGGTGAAGCCTGACCACTGCCAGCCGTTGCAGTTCCAGAGGTGGGCCGTGGGGCTGTGCATCTGCAAAGGAGCGGGCAACGCAAGCCTTCCATGCAAAAGGCCAAGGCCAGGAGGTAGGGACATAGGCCTTTAGCCAGGAGGCCCATCAGGCAGTTGTGGGGGGCCGGGGCAGGCCCTGAACAGGGTGCCTTGGCTACATAGGCTAACAAAGAGAAGACCAGAAGGACCAGAGTCGCACCCCGAAGGCCTGGAGTACCTCAGTTAAAACAGGCTGTGCAGTAAAGCTATTTCCAACTGAGCTGGGAAGTCTCTGTGACTCAGTGGTGCACTTTGATGTTTCTCACAATCACTGTGCATTTTTGCTCTGGTTATAAAAGCCAAGTGAACTCATAGTGGAGAACCTAGAAAATAATGGCAAGTACAAAGAAGAGAATGACTAATTGTGTGGCCTTGGACAAGTCACTTTAACTTCTCTGTACCTCAGTCTCCTCATGTATAAAATGGGGATGACACAGCATTTTATTCGGTACAATAGTTAGTTGTAAGAAGTGAATATATGTCAAGTGCTGAGGAAAGTTTCTGACCAATCATAAATTCTATACAAGTGTTAGCTTTTATTTTTATAATCCACTACAATCCCACTCCCCAGAGTCGGCCATTGTTAACAATTGCTTGATTTCCTTCTGAGCTTTTTATTTGAATATTTATAGTTTGTAAAACAATAATCTGGATTATACTATATCTATGAATTGGTACTTTGCAGATTTTAACCTATCATTATAACAAGAGCATATCCCACATTATTAGATATCCTTCAAAAAACATCCTTACAGGTTGGCCCTGACTGGTGTGGCTCAGTGGATTGGCACCAGTCTGCAAACCCAAAGGTCGCTGGTTCAATTTCTAGTCAGAGCACATAGCCAGGTTGCAAGCCGGGTCTCCAGCCAGGTCTATAGCAGGAGGCAGGTGAAAGACAGCCACACATTGATGTTTCTCTCCCTTTCTTTCTCCCTCCCTGCCCTTCTCTCTAAAAATAATAAAATCTTTTAAAAATCCTTACAGGTTGTATATAATTCTATTTATTTCATTTCCTAGTGTTGGACATTTAGCTTATCACTGTCTTGTGTGAAGAGCTTTTACATACATTTTAATGCAAATCTGCAAAAATATCTTCAGTACAGATTCCTCTAAGGGTAATTACTGCTTCAAAGTGTAGACATTTTTACAGGTCTTGATATTTCCAAATTGCGCCTAAAGTGCTCTACCAACTGACACTTGCACCAGGAATGTACAAGACTGCCCATCTTACTGCAACCTCTCTGGCATGGACCACTATTTTTTTTAAGCTTTGCTAAGTTGATGGGCAGAGCATCACATTTTTAATATCCCACTTGACTGGAGTCAGGAATGGGGTAGCGTACCAAGAGAAGGCTGTTCAGTGGAGTCAGCCCTGTAGGCTAGATAGCTGAGTGAATGGGCCAAGAAGCAACAGGCCACGACCAGGCCCAGACAAACTCCCTAGCTGGGGAAGGGACAGGAATGAGGAGAAAGCTGTGAACACGTGAGATCACGCTAAGAAACAGAGAGAGAGAAAAAAAAAAAACCTAGTGCTAGGGGAATGAGGCCCAGGGAGACATGATTGCCAGCTCCTACAGATGGCCAGAAGTTTTCTCCAGAATCTGTCAGGAGTCCCCTAGCTTGGCTAGACACGAATAATTATAATGTAAATCGGACTTTGGCAATGCAAATGTCAATACAGAGCTAGAGGGAGGGATACCGGCTTCTGAACACGGGAAGCCCAGATGATGACTACTCTGGCTGAACAGAGATCCCAGAGGCTTTTGGAGTAACAGAGGATGGGAAGGCCCTTGTGCTCTGAGAGCAGCAGGTGAGCTGTGGAAGGCAGGCTGGCCACTGGGAAGGAACACGAAGCTGGAAGGGCCAAAGGAGGTCCTGAGCAGGTGAGGGCTGCTCTCCGGCAAAGGCAGACCTGGAGCTCAAGGCTGGACATGGAGGTGCAAAGTGGCTGGCCTGGGAAGGGTGTGACCCGAACAGCACAGAGCCCTCAAGATAAAAGACGAGTTCAGTTTGTGAATTCGATTCCACATATGAGTGAAATCTTATGGTATTTGTAATTCTCTGATTGGCTTATTTCACTTAGCATAACTTTCTTCACATCCATCCATGCTGGCACAAAGGGTAAACTTCCCTTCTTTTTTAAGGCTGAGTAGTGTTCCACTGTGTAAATGTCCCACAGTTGTCTCATCCACTCATCTACTGATGGACACTTGGACTGCTTCCATATCTTGGTGATTATAAATAAAGCTGCAATGAATAGAGACAGACTCGTAGATAGAAGGATGACAGCTATGTGTGGGGGAGAGGTTAGGGGAAGAGAGATGGAGCAAAAAGGAAAAAGGGCCCATGGATATGGACAACAGTGTGGTGATTGCAGTGGGGAGGGGGATTATAGGGGGCTAAATGGTGATGGAAAAAATACAATAAGAATGAAAATCTTCCAAAAAAAGATAATAGGCTAGTATCACTAGACTACAGCTCTGTGTGTGAAGTGCCAACTCTGTCAGGTGCCGAGGACAGGGCTGTTAGCGCCACGCTACCTGGGGAAAGTGGAGCATAGAATGACTAAGCAACGTGTCCAAAGCTGCACAGCTAGTAACTGGCAGATTCAGAGGCTGAGCCCAGGCTCTGTAGGCAATGAATCTGGGCCCTTCTCACTGAGTTCCTCGGGTACAGCTGGTGGCAAAGTTTCCTCTTTTTCTCTTGAGTAGAGGAGCATTTCTGGCTAGTGCTCCTAAAGGGATGTTACCTAAAGGATAGTGAAAAATTGTTTGTTTATACAGAGGCCAACAAACCTAGAAAAAAATGGGCTTAGATAGCAACAAGAACTTAGGTTAGACACCAGAAAGAACTTTTCCAGTGTAAGACTCTTTAGATACAGTGGGTAATCAAGGAAGGTCAAAGGACCTCTCTCTGATAGTCTCAGCAGTTCCCCTTCGCACACTCAGTGGTCAGTGTCCTGTGGTCCCCCACAATGCATGCTCGCCAGAGGCTGTCCTGCTCTCTACTAACTAGCAGGCTTGGTCAGATGAGGTCACTTGTAGACAATAGGATAGTGGGGATCCAGCTCAAGCCATGGGTGATATCTATCTAGCTCAAGCGAGCATGGCCCAAGCTGTGGTTGCCCCCTGCCGCTTACCACTGTTGGCCTGCTGGGCTCTCCATCTGATCCACAGTTCTCCCCAAGCATCAGAGAGCTGGGCAGAAAAGTATCAGAGAGGGTGAGCTATGAAATAGGCCAAGGGGTACAATGGAAGGTGAAAGAACTTGTGTTGCGCAGACACCGTCCCTTCTTGGCTACTATATAGCTTGTGTGACTTGGGGCAAATGCATTCATCCCCTAAGCCCTGCTTCGCTCCCTGTAAAATGGGGGATGGTGATAATAACCATCTCACTGCGTTGTTGTGGGAACACCAGTAAGATGGTCTATTTAGTTACGAAGCGTTGCCCAAGTGACTGTGTCCTGCCACTCCCGGTTGCTAGGCACAAAGACAACAGGAAACCCAGCCCCGGTCCCAAGGAGCTCTCTGTGCAGCGAGGGAGCTAACGTGTTTAACTGTGCACCGAGCCAAGACAGCCCGGAGCGGGGCCTTGCTGACAACCCTTTCCTGGCTTTGTCTCACATATGTGGTGTCCACAGTCTACAAAGCGCTTCACGTGCATCAGCTCATTTGATACCCATGACCACCCAGACCCTCATGCTTCAGATAGGGAAACCAAGGCCCACAGAGCTTAAGTGTCTTACCCACATTGTACTTACAGATGGTGAGCAGCATGGCTGGGCCCAGGATTATAAATAGGGACAATTTCCACTGAAGCTCTGCAATCACCTCCTGGTTTTGCCCTCCGCCTTAGCTCCATTGAGGGCCTCCTAGTGTCCTGATCAGTCATCCAACCTGTCCCCAGCTTGATTTTTATAAAATCATCAAGCCCCATGTAAGCTACAAGACAAAAATGCCCCTGGTGTCAGTGAGCTGTGAGCCTGTGGAAGGAATGGGGACTAGGAGACTACTTGTGTCCCCAGATTGGCCTCTTTGATGAAGCCCTGCACACACACACACACATATATATATGGCATCTAGACTCATAAGATGAGATGGCTTAACCTTGCCGTGGCATGAAGTTCTGGGTAAATCTTTTTAAGTCCCTATCTTGCCCAAATGCCAGAAGCTGGGTTGTACATGTCCATAGAGAGCTTTCTAGGTGTGCGGATAAGAGCTGTTAGGTCATCCGGAGCCAGTGGCGTGAATGACAAGGCCTGTCACTCAACCACTGGAGTCCAGGGCCTATCATTCATTTGTTCATAAACAAATTGAGAAGAGTCCAGCGAAGGCTCCGGCATGGGTATAGGGCCCGTCTTGATCCTTTTTGCTGAGGAGAGAGAGAGAGAGAGAGAGAGAGAGAGCTTCTGGAGCCCCAGATTCTTGATTCGAATGGAGATGGCTCTCAGTGTCCGACTACAGAGAAGGGGGAAGAGAGTGAGCCTGCCCAGGACTGGGCCAGGTGCATTCACGCACATGGTCTGTTTCCCTTCGCCCTTGTAGGGCAGATGAAATTCCTATTTTATGAAGGAGACTGAGGCTCAGTGATGTGTGGGGTGGGGGTTGGGAGGGAGGGTTGGGCCTCAGGTTCCAACGTAGGAGGTTGCCGGAGCAGGGACTAATCCCTAGATCTCACTAGACTGCAGAGGCCTTGTTGTTTCTTCTACAGGTTGCACTTGGCAGAGATGGGATGCTGGGAGTGCTCTGAGCACCAGTTGCTTCCTCGTGACCTTTCCTCAGTGGTCCCTCTCTTCCCTTCGCAGAGTAAGGCTCAGAGGAAATGCCTCACCATCCTCAAAGCACTTTCGGGTGGCTAAGGATTTGTGTCTAGTAGGGGGAAAAGGAGGGCTGCTGACCTCAGCCTGGAGGAAAGCCCCTCCTAGAGGTCGTCCGGCCCTCTCAGCACCCTCTCAGGGCTTCCCTGAAGCCCTTGCCAAGGCTCTCCGCTGGGGCTTTTCCAGAGGTTTGGGGAAATTCCAGGAGTCAAGGATGTCAACGATTCTCACACGCACAGCCACAGAGCCCATAAATGTGCCTAGATGGTCCCACTCGGCTGCAGTCATTCTTTTGAATACAGGGGTGTGAGGGGGTCCGTGCGTGTGCGCATGCGTACACGTGGTGTGAGAACTAATTCCACAGCCACCCACAGAGCCCCATATCCTCTCTTCCTGTTTATACTTCAGCAAGTCACACCTCCAGGAGCCCCGAGTGTGTGCAGGGGTCACAGCAACGCTCTGAGGAGACTGGTTTCTGCCAAGTATAGGCCAGGAGGTGCCAGCCACTCCCTCCCTTCTCCTTGGTCCCTCCTCTTTTTCCTCCCTTTGCCTCCTCCCCAAGTTTCCTCCCTCTTTCAAAGACCCCCAGCCAGCCTTCATCTCAGTCCCATCCTCAAAAGAATAAAGACCTGAGCCTGCTGGGGTGTGCGTAGCTATAGGCTCAGGGAGGCCAGGAATAATACCCTGTTTGGCCAGTAAGTTGTAGGGAAATGGGTGACAGGAAGCAGTTAAGGAGCAGCAGGGCAGGCCGGAGAGTCCGCTGGGTGCTCTGGGACCAGAGAAGATGTCTACTTCCAGAGGATTCTGTTAGAGGAGGACAGTTAGAGACAGTGCAACGCAGTGGCTAAGAGTTGGCTGGAGCCAGGCTACCATGTGACATGGGACAGTTACTTAACCTATCTGTGCCTCCTTCTCTTTCTCTGTAAACTCAGAATAATAACAATAACCTACTTCAGCGCATGCTTTTGAGGACTGAATGAACTGATAAAATGCCCGTACAGGGCTTGATCTGGGGGCAGCACTATATCAAGACATCACATCAGCCACCCGATCTCCAAGCCCTGGCGGAAACTCATGACTGACTCACCCTCCGGGCATCCATCTGCTGCCATTCACCTTCGCCCTCTTCCTGGCCCTGCACACTAACGGAGCTCTCCTGTTGTTCCTGTCGTTGGGGCTCCCTCCATCCTCCGTTCCTTGGTCCCCAGCTCAGCACTTCAGCTCTCTTCACCCTCTGGGCAGTCCCTCTCCAAGAACTAAACTGATGTTGACCCCAGACCAGGGTGAGGCTCACAGGGGCCCCCGAGCGCTGCTGGTACCTCTTTCTTTCCAAATCCATGTTTCATCATGTCATGTTGATACTTTGAATTCAGACATCGTGGGAGTATTCACACCACGGTAATTGGCAAATGCTGCAAGTAGGGGCCTTTTTTTCCCTTCCAGAGAGGAAGTTATTACCAGCACAAGCCAACTCGTACCAACCGACTCATTCCAGTGTATTGCACCCTGGGGCCCCTCCTTAGATGATGGTTGCTTTTCTCCCAGCCACTAAATCCGCCTATAGCAGACTCCGCAGCGACGTTCCTGGTCTGATCACTATCCAATGGCTATTTCCTCTTGGAAAACCTCAGGGCCCAATGTTGACTCACTCCCTATCCTCTGGCACCAAGTTCGGCCCATTTGGAAGCTCCCCGCACTGCCAGCCAGGTCCCTGGCCTTTTCCCCTTCTCTGCTTGCCCAGTGTCTTCCCAAGAAGCCAGCAGCCTCGTATCCAAGTCCCAAGCAAGCCAAGATGAGGCAGACGCGGTAGTCTGGAGGGCAGAGCCTCAAACTTAGCCAGCCTCGTTGTTGCTGGGCTGGGGCGTGGGAGGCCGGGAGATGCTTGATGTAGGGCCCTGGCCCCCTTCTGTGCCGGGCTATGGGTGGGCCAGTTTGCTGTGGTTCTCAGTGTTTTATAGTGCTGGGCATGTTTTGGGTTGGGCAAAAAGTTCGTTCCTTTTTTTTTCCATAAAAGACTCTCATTTTCACCCATAACTTTATCAATTTAGATATTTTGAGTACGTCAACTATATCCCACTATTAGCTTCTAGCGGATAAAGGCCAGGGGTGCTACTAAACATCTTCCAATGCACAAGTCAGCCCCACAGCAGAGAATTATTTGGCCAAAATGTCAATAGTTCCAAGAAACTTGAAAAACTACTTCTGACAATGTTCGATCAGTGACAGCACCTTCTCCATACACTGCACAAATCTTTTTTGTGTTTCAGTTGCTTGCGTATCTTTCCTGAAATAATATATAATTTACACAAAATTGTTGCTTATTTCCTTCCATCTTCAATATTAAAATGGCTGCACAAAAATACACTAATTTTGACATGGTTTTTAAAAAATTGCACACTGAGATGACAGCTGTCACAATATAACCTAACAAAAATTTTCAAATGAAATTAAACACAAGTAAGCACTGCTAGAGCCATCGTATGAAAAAAAGAAAACAAGAAACTAATGAATTTTGGGGCCAATCCAATACTATGGGCTCAATAAATATAGGATGAATGAAAGAATGAATGAACAAATTTGGTCTGCAACAAATGTTTCCCTTACTCTCTACCAGGTTGTTTTTTGGATTAAAAATAAATCAAAAAGACATGGCCCAGACCTCCAGGAGCTCTAGTCCTGCATGGGTGCTAACAAAACTTGGGGCTCACTGCAGGACGGCTTGTGAGTGCTCGTACCGATCAGAGTGGGACAGAGGCTTGTGGCTTCCAGGCAAGAGGAGGCTCTGTGTGGGCCAGAGGAGCCCTGGTGTTTGTCTGCACTTGCTCAGTGGCTGCTGGCTGAGGTGGCCTTCCAAAGCTTCTTGGCCAGAACACAGCCCCACTCTCTCACCGTGGCCCCACCCACCCAAGGAGGTGGAGCTGTTGGCCAGGAGGGAGGATGCAGGCAGGGAATCCCGGCCCCTCCCTGCCCCGGCTGGGCCCAGAAGGGCCTGGCATGCTTCTAATATCAAGCAGCAAATTCAATCAGGCAGATGAGAATTCCTATTATTTTAATATATTTAGAAGAGAGTTTAAGGTGGATTTCGTTCCACGCTGTATATTTTTACAACATGAGGTCAGGTCACTTTGATAAATGCTGTAGTGCCGGCAGGAGGGAGCCTTGGGAAAGGGCGAGTGAGAGAAAAGTCAGAAGAGGGGGGAGTGAGAGCCAGAGCCAGAGATAGACAGAGACATGGACTGAAGGGAAGCCAGAGAGCGCGCCGAGGGGGGCCGGGGGAGCAAGACTGATTCTGCGTGTCCGTCGATCTGTCTTTTACACATGTGCCTTTGTGACTTCATGTGTGTTTCTATGTCTGTTTGTTGTTGGAGTCGACAAAACCATTTGGGGATAAATAGGATGATTTTTCCACCTGCAGGAAGCGGGGCAGCCAAAGGCTGATTGGAGCTGCTCGACTCTGTGGCTCTCCGAAGGCCCTGGGCTGGAACTCAGGCTGCTCCCGAGGCCAGGACCCGAGCTCGGCTTAGAAACTGAGACGCAGGCAGGCTGCCAGAAAGGCCAGGGAAGTTCCCTGGAGCCTGAAAGGCCCTACTCTGAAGTAATCCTTAGCAGCAGAGGGGCCCCGGGCCCCCCAATGCCCTGTTAGCTATACCATGTGGCCTCTTACTCCGCCTCCCTGAAGGGTCCCCAGTCTGGTTCTCAGAAGTCAGCACGCGGGGCTCCCAAACCTTCTGCAAAGGGGGCTGAGGTAGCAGCCCAAGGCCAAGGCCACCAGAGCACAGGCCTTACAGTGCTTCCCTTCTTTTCTGGAGACTGGAATGCATGAGCATGGCAGGAGGGGGCTGGCTACCAGGTTGGGAGAGAAGTTTTCTAGCCTGGAGTCTGGGGGCTGGATACCTTGGGAGGGCTTTGTCACTACAGAAATATTTGGCAGAAAGTTTTCTCCCACTTTCAAGATCGGGGGAAATGGACAAACTGGGATTCTGTTCTGAAGAACTTTCCCTAGCTCAGAGTCCCAAGAAAGGACCCAAGTGTTTGACGCTGTCAGCGAAAGGCCCCGGGCCCAGCCCAGGCCTGACAGGTGACCTGGGGTGCCTGTGACCCCATCCCTCTGCTCCTGGACAAACCAGCGCAGTGTTTGTTGGCTCCTGGAGCCTCATCAGGGAGTAGAGAGTGAGTTCCACTGTACCTGAGATGGGGTCAGCTATGTAAACCTTCCCTCTAGGGAGGCAGACGGCCCCCTGTCCACTGCCTCTGTCTTGGTCCCGGTCCCCACAGGGTGGCCAGCTCACAGATGGACAGGTCTGCCCCAATTCCCTCTTCAGCCTAGCTTGGTAGCCTCTTTTTTTTCCTTTTTGGAGAAGGGCCAGAAAATTGCCACATCAAGAAGGAGAGGGCAGGGAAAATGAGAAGGAGAAAAATAGAGAAGGAGAAAGACAAAGGCCATATTGTTATATCTTCCAAAACTCTGTAGACACTTCTTCAAACAGGATGACTGGCTGGCTTGTGGTCACCTCTGACTCTGAGCACAACCTTGGGATAGGCTAGGCGGCCTGCAAACAAAGCATCAGAGTCAAGGAGCCTGTCTTTACTGCTACCACTCACCAGAACGTGTCAAGATGTCCTGTGGCTTGCCTCCACACACATCTGCCCCACACCATCACCCTCTGGATCAGCCTTAACGACTACCACCTTCAGGGATGGCCTACGTACCAAGGTCAGGCGATGGGGCCATCTCACGGCACCTTAAAAATCTTTCAGCTGTCAACGTTCAAGGGCTGGGGAATCAGGAGCTACTCAACTTTATCTCTGTGCCTGTTGAACCAGCAACAAGTGTGTGTCGGTGCCTATGGTGTGCACTGGGGCATCAGAAAGGGGGACTTCAGTAGAGAGGGTAGAAAATGCTCAAGGACTGGGAATTCCTAAGGGAAGCCACTCTGGGCAGTGGAGGAGTCTGGCTGGGGGCTTCCTGCACAGGCCTGAGGCTGAGTCCAGGGCAAAACAGGAAAAGGCCATGCCGTGGTCTGGGTGGCAGAGTGCTCATGAGCTGCAGCACAGGGCTTGCTCCGGGAGCCAAAAAAACAGACAGAACGTCCCCTGGGAAGGAACCACTGGGCGGGGCAGCAGAGGAGGCTGGGGTACTCTTTACCCTGGGCTGTTTTGAAGGTAAGTAGGAAACCTCCCTGCTCCCACTGTGGCATGAATAGCAGAAATGGGCTCCGGTAATGCCAGGTTAGTGAGGGGTCTGTGCAGTCTGGTTCAGACCAGGAACCAAGGACTCCGGGCTGGGGGTGCCCTAGAAGCACTGTAGCCTCTGACACTGAGGCCAGAGGCATTTTCCTGCGCGGAGAGCGCATAGGCCTTCCCAAGAGCGCATGTAAGCGAGAGGGCACACGTGGGCAACATGCCCGCCAATTTGCAGCTACCACCTGGAACAAGTAAGTGTCTCTCTTCTGCGGACTCCTGGTCACCTTGCCCCTCCCCACCCCTGTTCCCACCCCCTGTCCTCTCTTTCTTCTGCTCCAGCTAACAGCGATTCTCAACAGCCATTCAGCCGACAGCCAGGTGTGCTGCCACTATTTAGTTTGGTGCCCCCGTTTCTCTCAATGGCTCCCCATACTTTCTACCCTTTCAGAATCACCTCTCAGTCTCTACACTCGCCCCAAGTTCCCCATGTTCAGTTCTCCCAAGATCATCCATGTATTTGCCCTGCTAATTACTGCTGCCGTGGTTAGCCTTCCATCCTCTCTGTCCTCAGCAAATTAGTGTGGAGAAGATTTCTCCCCACGTTGGGGCAGAGGGAGTCCCAAGTTATCTTCATCTCTGTTGTCATCTCCTTTCAGTCAGAGGCAGAACTTAGTGCCAGGAAGCCCAGGCCCAGGTGCTGAAGGCCTGGGTGATACTCCAGCTCTACCGCTTCCTGGTCGTGTGGAGCTGGCCGGTCGCTCCCTGTCTCTGAGCTACCTCCTGCCTTCCCAGCTGTCACACGTTGGGACTGAACACCAGCATTTGCCAAAGTCCTTCCAACCCCGAGCTGATCTCAGTCTGTGCTGTGTTTACACAGGGGATGTGCTTGGCCCTTCCTTTGGTTCCACACTGACGGTCTCTGACATCAGTGCCTCCCTGTGACTCCAGCCACCAGGGCCCCTGGGGCAAACCCATGTCACCTCAGAGGCCTGAGGCCCAAGGGAGCCTCTTCAGTTCTAGATTCCTGGTCCCCACCCTCCTGTGCTCCCCCAGCCAGGCTTGGCTCCATTTTGTACGCACCTCCATCCGTCCGTCCCCTTTGCTGGCCCTTCACCCCACAACGTGCCCTCCCCACCGTGCAGATGCTGGGCCCTACTCAGGGACGCATGGGCTCATCTCCTTCTTGCTGGCTATTCACCAGCTGGGAAGTCCTTTGGAAACACAGCCTGGAAAGCCTCCCGTCCTTGGGAAGTGCTGGCCCCTACCCTGGCAGCCCAGCTGCCAAGCCCGGGCCTGCGGCAGGTGTGTGTGTCGGGTGTCTGGCCCTGGAGATTTACAACCTGTGGCAGGAGGGAGGCTCTGCCTTTGGAAGCGTTTCTTCTGTCCTCGAACAAAGGCCTGCGGCCGGGGCCTCGGGGGGAGCAAACAAGTGCGTAGGAAGCAACAGGCCTCCTCTCACCTCTCCGCCTGGCTGCCGGCCACCCCGCCTCTTTCAGCCTTGCCCTGGTGGGCACCTGCCTCCCTCTGGCTGGCCCCGCTTGCTTCTTCCCAGGTGGCAACCTAGTCGCTTACTATGTCGTTGCTGTTGTTTTGCCTTACTTTCTCTGGGTCCCACCCTTTCTACCAGCAACAAGTCTCATCTGTCCCCTCCTTCTGCACGCACCCACTGTCTCTCCTCCAGTCTGTTTCCTAAGCAGTGTCCCCTCACTACCTGTCCTTGCTATTGATGATACTGCCCGACTGGCCTCCCTAAAATGCAAAGTGATCGCATCACTCCCCAGTGCAAAAGCCCTTGAAGGGCTGCCCCCGGGCTGCAGAGTCAAGTCCTCTAGTTAACTCAGTACTGGGGCTGCAGCCTTCCTCCCCGGCATCATCTCTCAGCCCAGCAGGCCCATTGCTAAGTGCCCCAGGCTACCTCGGGCCCATGTCCTGAAGCAGTTGGGCCACCGGCTCAGCTATTCCCTCTCCACAGTGTCCTGCCCCTCAGTGGCCTCCTCTCTCTCCTTCAATCTGACATTCACTTGGGGATCAATTCCTGTCTCTCGTTATGTCTGCCATCTCCTGCCATTCCCCACTGCTGTCACTGCAGAACAGAATAGGGTAAGCCTCCTGCTCGACAAGTCTCCGGGCAGCCCCAGTGAGATTTCAAACCAGTGTCTGATGTAATTCTGTCCCTCCTTGAAGCTGACTGCCCAGAGGACCCATCGCTTCACCAGTCCTGCTTCCCAAGACTCCCATCTGTCCTCAGTCTTTACCTTGCTGAGCTCTTTGCCTTCCCTCAACTGACTTACAATGGGCTATCCCCTGGTCATTGCTCCTATTACTACCTTCACCTGGCATGACCTCCCACCTCTCTGCTGGTTCAAGTTCCCTGCAAGGCTCTTTGAAATTGCTTCCTCCTCCGAGAAGCCTTCCTGAAGTCATGCTCTTGAAAATACCTGTCTCTCCTCTAACCTTTGCTGAGCTTTTGGGCCAGGTTTAGTGAAGCAGTGGAGAGCACAGGCCCCCGGAATGCAGCCCCATTTGATACTCCCTAGTTCCTGGAACAATGTCCATAACCTCTTAGAGTCTCAGTTTCTTCATCTGTAAAATGGAGACAGTTACAGTTCCTGCCTCCTAGGGCTTGTGAGGAGGAAATGATTAATCTGTGCACAGCGCCAAGGGAAGTGCCCGCCACAGGATAAGTGCTGTCATGGTGTCATCATTGCTATTATTAGTAAACATGGCTTCTTTACTGCTCTGCAAGACCCTTGTGGTCAGGAACCAAGTCAGGCCCCTTTGGTCTCGCAAATCGGGGCTGCTCCGAGCCATTTGCTGACTGAACTTAGGTGACCCTGCCACCACCTCAAGCCCCTGCAGAGCCCGAAGGAAGGAGGGAGGCAGAGAGACACAGGAAATGTCCTCCCCACCCCGACGTTAGTGGGCCCCAGGGAGCAGTCCAGCCCGTTGCGGCCCCCAGGCCCCCTGCCTCTCCTCCGAGGCCACTGCGCAGCTGACTGTCCCTGAGCATGGGGGTGATGGAGACAACTTGGAGGGAATCCAGCCGAGTGAAGTCCCTGAGCCCTTGGGAAAGGGCAGGCCCAGCAGAGGAGGGAGATGAAAGCAGTTCCATGTGTGTGGCTTGGCTGAAGGACAGAGCTGGGTGTGGTGGGGGACATGATAACTGGAGACAGGGATTCCAGCAGCGCAAACAAGCTGGAGAGGGGGATGGCGGGGAGCTCCGTGGTGGGGCTGCCCTGCTGAGGCAAACGGGCTCTCAAAAGGCAAGCCTGGAGCTTTCGGCCAGCACCTCCTCCTGCCGGCCTGGACAGAGGACCCTTCCCACCCATCCCAGGGCTGGCAGTCCTGCAGGGCTCTGTCATGGGAAGGGACCCGCCCCTCCCCTGGTGACCCTTCCCTGGCTGAGGCCGGCCTGGAGCGAGCTCAGCTGGGGTCTGAGGTATGTCCTCAGCTCTCCCCACCAGCCCTTATGGCCCCAGTATGAGGAGGTGGTACCTGCCAGCTCACCACAGGGCTTTGGGCACTGGGCCCCACTCCCTACCTTAAAGCTATTGTTTTCAGACCGTTGACCTCTGTCCTGTCCCCCTGGGTACTAAGGGGCATCTCAGGGGCATGAAGAGGCCGGGAGGAAATATTGGAAATGGCCTCTCCATCCTCCCCTCAGATCCGGGCTGTGTCGTCCTTGGGCCAAGATAAATAAAGCGAGCAAGGGAGCGGCCTCCATACACTCCGTGCTGATGGCTAAGCTGCCTGGTCGTGCAGTGGTGTGGGGCGAGCGTCTACCTATGGCTGTTTGCAACCCTGTTCCCAAAGGGATACTGTGAAAGTGTGGCCAGCCGGGTGCCCGGGAGTCGGTGGCACGAGGAGCAGAGCAGAATGCCCTTCCGGTGCCCCCTCCCCTGGGACAGAGCTTTCTCTGGGTGCTGAGTCTGAGACATCTGGAAGGAGAGCAAGGGGGCCTTGGAAAGGGAGGAGTCTGGAGACCCCCAGCCCCACCAAGCTGCTGGTATCTGGCCTTCCCAGGACTCCAGGTCCACTTTCTCAGTTTGGAGAGCCTGAGGGACCTCGGAGTGAGGAACCTGGAGGTCCAAAGGCCAAGAAACCCCCCACAATGAGGCTCCCTGGGGCCTTGGCTGGGCACCTTCCACCCTGGTCCCTGACAGGCCTCAGACTGCACCTCGGAGGTCATGGCTAGGCAGAAGTAGCGTGAGTCTTGGTCAGACAGAGCTGAGCTCAAACCCAACCTCCGCGCTGTATAATTGATAAGGCTGGGCCAAGCCCCTTCCTTCACAGTGAAAGCCCGACTTTTCCATCATGACATGGAGAGAACAGTCCCCACTCACAGGACTGTTGGCAGGAGTTGATGGGATAGTGATGCGCCAGGGCCTGACCCACAGTAGGTGTGAGCTTGCTTTTCCTGTCCCGGCACTGCATGTGGCCCTCAGGCCACTGCTCGGGGCACGACACTGTAATGCTCAGGAGGGAAAAGCTGTTGGCCAGCTATGACTCCTAGGTTGTCCATTTGGTTCCTCTAACCCTAAGGTCATATGCAGTGACTGTAGGGCTACCATGGACCTTGCAACCTGGGCTGGCTGGACACACCTCACTGACCCTCCAGGCACAGGAGCCTCCTAGTACCTGGGTGTCCCTGTTTACAGCCATCGCTGACACTTCAACCTGGCGTGGCCCACCTTGCAGTGTCGAGCATGCCTGTCTGCCAGCTCTCTGACTGAATGCTGGCGTTGCTGGTGGAATTCTTCCTTTGGGTTCCACTCTGACCAGGCCAGTCTTTTTTTTTTTTTTTAACTATTTCACCACGTCCTACCCATTCAAAGCCGAGAGCCCACCCCTGGGCCTGCTTTGTCACCTGTTTCTTCTAGGAAGTCCTTGGAGCAAGGGCAAAGAAAGGAGCCTGGAGTGAATGTCGGGAGAGCCCAGGGAGGGTTTTCACCCCTGAGCTCACTCCTGATGTGCTCTTCACGAGTCACTTCCTCTTGGAGGCGCGTTTTTTCCACCTGCAGAATGCAGGTCCTAATTCTTGCATCCCAGGGCTGTGGGGAAGGACACACATGCTCCTGGAGGTAGGATCACTGAAAAGAATGTTCTCGCCTGGGCACTGGGAATTCAACCCTTTGCGCTTAGCCGGGTTCTGCAGCACTGCCCTCCAGAACACGTAGAACACTCAGGAACCCTGATGCCGACTATTGTCACTCAGCGGTTTCCACTTGGCTACATGCCAAGTTCGCCGCAGCTCACCGCTTCAGCTCAATTCCTTGCAAGAAAAATTGTGCCCCCGGTTCCCGATCTTTATTGTTTCGAAACCTTTCATGTCCACCCTCAAGTCGTTCCAGCTGCTGTTCCAACTCCGACGTCCACACCTGAGGCACTTCCTAGCCTGCCTTCTCTTTCCTCTTCCCCTCCGCTTTTGCCCTTGACTCAGAGGGTGAGAGTTGGGTTGCGGGCAGAGGCTGGCCTTGGACCTGGCCGGAGGGCACAGCCCATGAGTGGTGGCTCTGCTCTTCCAGACGCCCTTCATCTGCCCTGCGCCGTCGGCCTCGCCCTGATCTCACCCTGGCGCGCGCCATCCTGGCTGCAGTACTTGTGGTCTCTGTGCATTGGAACTAGGGCGCAGGCTTGACTCTAATCTCCCCTGGCAGCTCTGTGGCATCGATAAGCCCCAAGTTTATGGCAGAGGAAAAATGAAACCCACGTTGCCCCCACCAGGGTCCAGCCTTCACCCAGCAGAGCCAAGGACGCCCTCCGTTGGGCATCGAGGTTCCCCAGCCACCCCCTCAAGGCGTCTGCAGCTGGAGGGGTGCTCCCTGTACACCCTCCTCGTGATAGCCCAGGAGCCCCCTTGGAGCCCCCCCCCAAGCCTGCCTGTACTCTCTGGGCCAGGAGGGGCTTCCCTAGCATTTCTGATGGGGGCAGCTCCCTCCTGAGTCTGAGGTTAAAGGGGACGTCTTCTCCAGGAATCTGTAGTCAAATTGCTGAGCTGTTCACAGTGACCTGCAGATGATGTTTGGAAATCTGATTTGTGATAACATAATGTTCCTTTTAAGTAACGCTGGCTGGAGAGGGAAGGAGGAGAAAACGACCAAGAAAAACAACCTTATTGAGGTTTAAAAGGGGACGCTGTCGAGGCCGCCTCCTTAATCTCCCAAATCATTTTCCTCTCTTCCCCTCCTCCTCCTGCCCCAGACCTGCTTTTGTTTATAACAATCTCTTGGAAAGAAGATTGAAAGTGAAATCTGTTTCCTTGCTTAAATATATATATTTAAAGGGGGGAAGAAAGCCTTCTCCCCCCCACCCCGCCTGCCCCTCATCTGAGCGCTGTGGGTAATTGGAGGGTTGCCTGCTCTGGGCTAGTCGGTCAGCATGGGTCCTCCAGTGCCCACTCATCACCCCATCACTAGAAGGATCATTACGGCAGAAAAAACAGACTGGGGATGAGATGGGAAGCTTGGAGGAGGGGCACCACTTATTCGCAGACTCCAGGCACTATTTACGTAATGGCTAGTGACCAGCAGTTTGCTATCTCCGGAGGAGAATAACTGCAGCGTGAGCACACAAAGTTAGACACAAGGGAGGACTTCCACTTTCTCTGTTCACTTGACCCAGTAGTGAAAAGAGTTGAGAAAGCTTACCTGCATCCCCAGATGAATGAATGACCCCACTCTCTGCACCTCTCTGGGCTCGGGACTACTTTGTGACAGGGAGGGTTAAGACGAAACATCTGTATCCCAGCAGGAGAGGAAGGGGTGGCAGCTGAGGGAGTCTCAGAGAAGTGATGTTTGTGTGGCAAGATGAACCCAGTTGGGGGGAGGATAGGGGTGTGGATAGCCAGGGAGAGACCAGCATACCTACTGGAAGCCACCATAGCTATTGCCCCACAGTACCACCCTCACCACACATGCCCGCGCACGCACGTATTCACACCACTTCCCTTCTCGGCTCTACCAGGGCATGTGGCTGACCTCTCAGGTGGCACGTCATGCACTGCCCACTGTCTGGCCCTCATCCTAGCGTCCTATTGCTCCTGGCCCGGCCTGAAGCCAGCCAACAGGCCTTGCAGGGCAGGAAAGGGCAGGCTGAAGGGAGAAGGAGGTGCCGAAAGCCTGCCATGCAGCCAGCATGGCTGCCTGCCAGCCCAGGACGGATTCCTCCGACCCAGCATCTCAGGAACACCCACTTCCCCGGGCCCTGGTGCTGGGACCCCTGCCTGCCAGGGGCTGTGCTTCGAGAGAAGGAACAGAGAGGGCTTTTTGGTGTTCTTTTCAGGGGCCCTTGCTCCCCCACCCCTCTCCTCTATCCAGGGCATGTTATTACTATCAGAAATATCAGACGTTTCAACTCAAATTAAAGTCAGGTTAAATGTCTCCACTGCAGAAATTCCACATGGTTCCAGATGGAGAGGAGAGACTCCTTTTCTCCCTCCCTCCCCAAGAGTGGAACAAAAGCATCAATTTATGGCATGCTTTCAGACCATTCAGCCCAACCCTCTCAGCTTACAGATGGGGAAACTGAGGCCTGCAGTGAGGAATGGGCTTGCCCAAATTCACTCAGCAAATTAGCAGCACAGCTACAGCTCTCTCGAGATTTGAGATCCAGGTGTCTTGATTTCCATCCCACTGTGTTTTTTTCTTTTTCTTCACAGCACACATTTGTAATCCTGTTAGACCTACAACTTCCCTTGACCTTGAAAACCTCAAAATTACCACCAGAGATGTCCTAGCATCTGTGATGTTGGGACAAAAGCAGGAGGCAGCTTCTCTTACATCGTGGCCTGTCAAAGTCACTTTAAAGTTCTTGACACACAGGCCACGTAATCCTGAGCTAGTCCCTACCCATCTTGGGGTCTCAGTTTTCTCATCTGTAAAATCAAAAATGCAGGAGATCATTTGCTTCATCTGCTCAACATCCTTTCCTTTTCTTCTAATCACAGCACTCAAGTTTTCCCGGGAACCTCTCCTCCCACACTGTGAACCCATGTGAGTCAGTTTCAACAGTTGCCCGGTGCCCAGGCTGGTTAGAATATCCTGTCACAATGGGCAGAGCAATTGGCTTACGCAGTCATATGACCCCACCTGGGCTAATACCAATCCTCCCTGCAATTTTGATTAAAATAGACGGAGAGAGAGAGACATTGGGGATGAATTAGCCAGAAGGCATATATACCTAGACTTTCAGGAGCTCTGTGAGAAGAGTCTGCCTGAGCAAGGCGCCTACAGAGAGAAATGGGCACCCAAACCATGGATTGACTTTCTTTGAGCCTGGGATCTAGCATTGCCTGACCAGACCACCCTGGTACTTTTTATTTTTGTGAACTAACATGATACCCTTTGGGTTTCGACCAGTTTTAGTTGGATTCCTTCCATTTGCAACCAAAAGGGGCCTCACTAACATAAAAGAGATGGGAGATATCCTATATCACCAATGGTAGCGTTAGGAGAGGCTTTAAAGTGATTGCCCAGTGGAGACATAGAAAAATGTGATGAATGAATAAAGGAGTCTGGGATAACCATGCCCTTCGTGGGCTGGAATAAAACCTCAGCCATTTTGCCAGCTGCATTCCTCCAACACTTGCCCAAAGCAGACAGTGTGTAGGCTTTGGAGACAGATAGACCTGGCTTCTTGGAACACTGGTTTCTCCATTTCCCATCCATATCATCTGGAACATGCTTGCTTTCTAAGCCTCAAGTGTAACCCAAGCAGGTGTCAAAGAGCTGATAGGCCTAATCCAAGGAGCATGGGGATAAGACACCATAACAAGATAAGACAAGACTTGGAACATTAAGACAGCAGACACAGGGCCGTTTGCAAAGGGCAAAGGGATTGGCAAACATACTTGCAGGCAGCTGGGGCAGGGGTAGGCAGGGACACCACATAGGATTGCGGTGCACAATTCCAGAGATGCCATCCACATAGTCTATAACTTCTACACAGTAGCTCTAGGGCTGTAGCACATTGAAATTAAAGCTTGCTTCTATTTCCCTGAAAGCATATTAAGTTTTTTCCTTTTATATCTTTAAAGAAGTGGAATTGCAGTAATGATATTACCATGAAGCTATGGTTAGGCATGGAGTGCATTTAGTGCCCTGTTGTGACCCAAGGGACCTGAGGATACCAGAATATGGCCCCAGACCAAAGCCAGCTCTCTCTACAAGGTTTTCAGGAGACATACATCCACATAGAACAATGGCCAAGGAAAGCAAAGTAGCCCCTTATTGTTAGCGGAACTTTAGGCTTCAAACCTCAGTGCATGCGTGGGTGCCCTGGGCAGAATCGTGTAGTGTAGCCTAGAGTCCCGAGGGATCTCTTTCTATCACAAGGACAAACCTGAATGTCAGGTCTTAACTCACTCCTACTGGCTTCTTGGGGGAAAAAATAAACACGAATAATGGCTGATTAAAAGTTGTCTCTGTGCTGGCATTATCCACATGGATGAAAGAGAAAGAGGAGCAATCCACACCCTTATCCTGCAATGTGATGTAGAGTGATTTGACCCACTTGGTCCAATCGTACTCCTGCTCATTGGCTATGTTTCCTGGTGGGGAGAGGGGATCAAAGGAAAGGATGGCAGCAGGATGGCTTTCCCGGGCCTGGCCCACAGGTATTTGCGAGACTTGGGTTAAGAAACAGATGTGGGGAGAGTAAAATGGAGCCCTGAGTTTACCTAACAGACTCCTCATATCTTGTATCTCTAGAAATGATAGATACTATATATTTTTAAAAATTCATTACCATTCTAGACTATACTTGGTGCACAATACCAAGAGACCCCGAAGAGGGTAAAATAAAAGCATTTTCACACATCTCAGGACTCCAAAATGTTATCAGTCATGGATCCTCTTTGAAGGAAACAATATTTCACTAAGGAACACACTGAATTTAGCACAGGAAGTGGAATGTAAGAAGCAATGAGTAAAGATATGAGCCAATCTGTTAAAAACAAACAGGCCCTGGCTGGTAGTACAGTGGTTAAGGCGCTGGCCTGCAAACCCAAAGGTCACAGGTTCGATTCCCAGCCAGGGCACATAACCAGGTTGCAAACCAGGTCTCCAGTCAGGTCTGTGGCTGGAGGAACGTGAAAAGCAACCATACATGGATGTCTCTCTCCCTCTCTGCTTCTCTCACTTCCCCTCTTTCTAAAAATAATGAAATAAAAATCTAAAAAAAAAAAAAAAAAAGTAAAACATATATAAAATTATTTAAAAACAAAAAAACAAACAAACAAAAAAGGATATTAATACAAGCAGTGATTGGGTTGATAGCATGGCCAAGGGATAGCAAAGAGGGTGCAGAGCTAAGAAAATGCATTCCAAGTTTCTTGCCTTGTTTAGAGGGAAAATAGAGACCAGATTCATGCTAAATGTTGACGGAGAACGTATATGTTTTAGTATGTGTATTAATAAGGTACAGGTAAACCTTAGAAGCTTAGAAATATAATAGATACTTTTAAAACTATTTACAAGACATATGTAAAACAAAATAACAGAAAAGGGTTGAAAATAAAAAAGATTGAAAATATACTCAAGTGCCAATAAAAAGAATACGAATGTAGCAATAGCAATGCCAGACAAAACAGAATTCGAAGCCAAAGCATTAAAAAAATAAAAGATATTTCCTTGATAATAGGCACAAGCCATTACAAAGTTATAACCATAAATCTTTACAACAGGTTTAAAACAGAAAATCAACAATTGTAGTGTAAAACCAGACTTTTTGCAGAAATTGTTACACCAGGTTCTGACTTACTAAATAAGGACATAAATGATACAATTAGCAAACTTGAACACGTATATATTTGTACTAACATACAGAAGGTGCCTATACTTTTCAAATGCACAGTGAATACTTACAAAAATGGATGATGTATTAAGTCACAAGGGAAATCTCAAGAAATGATAAAAATCATGTAGGGTCACATATTAAACACAAGGACAAAAAGTATTACATTTACCAACAAAAGAATGGTTTGAAATGTATGCCATTGGAAGTAAGAAGGGAAAAAGCACTTCTAGTCTAGTCAAAGATAGTATCAGATGGGAAACCACGAAATAATGCAAAATGAAAAACAATAAGATAGTTATATATCAAAACCAGCAGGGTATAGCCAAAGCAGTGCTCAGAGAAAAATGTGTGGCCTTAAATGGAATTATTAAAAAACAAAAATATTGATGATCAAGTTTTTAAGAGCTAGGGAAAACAAACATAAGTTAAACAAAAGTAAAAGGAAGGAATTAATAAAGATAAAAGCAGAAATCAATGAAAGAAAAACATTTAAAACCCTCCCTGGTCCTTTTTGAAAGAACCAATGAAATAGATCAATGTTCATTCTGATAATGAAAAAGAAAGAGAAGACATAAATAATAATAGGAATGAACTTCAGCCCCAGAGAAAATTATTTTATTTTACAACTAAAGTTGAAAACTTAGGTGAACTTACTTGCTAAGAAATAATAAATTACTAAAATTGTCTAAGGAATAGTATAAAAGTGGTTAGACCAATAACCACAGATGGACTTGGCAGGGAAGGATAGTCAAAGATATACCAGTAAAAGTTGTGGTAGACAGCTTCTAAAATGGCCCTCAATAATTCCTACATCCGTTATTTTCACCCCCTGGTTTAATCTCCCCTTCAGTGTGGGCTGGACCTTGTGACTTGTTTCTAGTGAATATAATGTGGCAAAAGTGACAGGGTGTCACTTCCAAGATTAGGTTACAAAAATATTGGGGCACATCTATCGTCCTGGCACTCTCGGGCTCTCCCTTGCTGGTCTTGAAGCATGCTGCTATGTTGTGAGCTGCCCTATGGAGAGGTTCACATGTCAAAGATGTGAGGGAGTCCTCTGGCCAACATCCAGAGAGGAACTGAGGTCCTTAATCCAACAACCCACAAGTAACTGAATCCTACCAAAAGCCACATGACTGAGCTTGGAAGTAGATCCTCCGTAAGTAAAGTCTTGAGATGCCTACAGCCTCAGTCAACACCTTAACTGCAGGTTGTGAGATACCCTGAGCCAGAAGTCTCCAGCTAAACCATGTCTGGTTTCTTGGCCTGCAGAAACTGTGAAATAATAAATATTGATGGTTTTAAGCCACTAAGTGTTGGAGTAATTTGTTAGACAACAATATATGGTGAGTACAAATATAGATAACAGGCCCAGGTGATTTTCTTTATTATAGAAACTGTTTCTGAGCAATCCAACTCACTCTCGGCACTTAGCATAACCCTGCTACTGAAAGTGGACAAAAGCAGGATATGAAAAGAATATTACAAGCTAATCACACCAATGAAAAAGCCATAAAGAAACGTTTAGCAAATAACATTTAATAGCATATTAAGTGAATCTTAACCATATAGAATTTACCTTCCAGAAAGCAATCATTTTTTAAAGTGTTTAGTACTCTTCCTGCCAAGATGGAGGTGTAGGTAAACATGCTGCATCTCCCTCCATAACTAAGAAGAAATACAACTCCCTCAAAACTAGAAACAACCAGAAATTCCAGAAAACTGAGCTTCACGAAAGTCCAGCAAACAAAGATATAAAGGAGAAATTTTCCGGGCCAGGACAGAGAGGACGAGGTCTGGTGGTGGGGCAGCTGCAGTGAGACGGCGGCTGTAACCAGCTGGTGGAAAGCACAGTCACACATTAAAAAAAATAAAAGTAAAGCCCTGGCTGGTGGCTCAGTGGGTAACCGCTATCCTGCAAACCCAAAGGTCGCTGGTTCGATTCTCAGACAGGGCACATAACCAGGTTGCAAGCCAGGTCTCCAGCCAGGTCCGTAGCTGGAGGCAGGTGAAAGGCAACCAGACATTGATGTTTCTCTCCCTTTCTCCCTCCCTCCTTGCCCTTCTCTCTAAAAATAATGAATTAAACCTTAAAAAAAAATTTTTTTAAGTAGGGGCACCTGGGGAGTGCCCCCAGCACTAGACCATACCGCATGGCTCACAGTGTCAGTGCCGGGGACAAAATAAAGCCACGTTGCTTCTAACTATGAAAACCAGTGAAGGTTGGGTGGAGGAAGAAACTGCCAATCTCTCAGCAGAGTCTGTTTGCTTAGAGGCCCCCACCATCCTGGAACATTTGCAGACCCATCCGCTCTGGGAACCATGGCCAGGGCAACAGCTAGAGAGGCATCGGTCTCATACAGGAAGCAGGAGGAGAGCTTGGAAAAGGGGCGAGTCTGAGCAAGCAGCATTGTTCCCTCTCAGAATCCCCACACATACAGCACCACAACCTGGTGAAATGGGTCACCCCCTGCTGATGAATGCCTAAGGCTCTGGTCCTTACAAGTAACAGGTGAGACAGCTCCACCTAAGACACAGAGGCAAACACAGAAGCCTGTCAAGTTGAGCAGAGAAGTATGGCCCACAAGAGGGAGCAGATCAAGGTTCCAGTGGGAGAACTAAGCCATGAGGAAATCAACAGTTTAAAATGCTGGTGATAAAGATGCTCACAGACTTTGATATGCTTGAGTACGGCAAATGCAGAAGGGAAGAAGTGAAGGCTATGTTAAATAAAACAAAGGAAAATTCACACAAAACCAATGGGGAAACTGGGATTCAAATCAATGGTTGGAACATATGGAAGAAATAAACAGTCAACCAGCACAGAACGAAGAAACAAGAATTGAAAAAAAATGAGAGGCCTAGGAACCTCTGGGACAACTTAAGACATGCCAACATCTAAATAATAGGGGTGCCAGAAGAAGAGGAAGAGCAAAATATTGAAAACTTACTTGAAAAAATAATGGAGGAAAACTTCCCAAATTTGGCAAAGGAAATAGATATACAAGTTATGGAAGCATAAAGAGTCCCAAACAAGCTAGACCCAAAGAGAGCCACACTAAGACACATCATAATTAAAATGCCAAAGGTTAAAGATAAAGAGAGAATCTTAAAAGCAGCAAGACAGAAAAAGAGAGTTACCTGCAAAGGGGTTGCTATAAGACTATCAGCTGATTTCTTAAAAGAAACTTTGCAGGCAAGAAGGGACTGGCAAGAAGTATTCAAAGTGATGAAAAGTAAGGACCTACAACCAAGGTGACTCTATCCAGCAAAGCTATCATTTAGAATGGAAGGGAAGACAAAGTGCTTCCTGGGCAAGGTAAAGCTAAAGGAGTTCATCATCACCAAGCCACTATTATATGAAATGTTAAAGGGACTTACCTAAAAAAAAGGTTCAAAATTATGAACATTGAAATGACAACAAACTCATAACTACCAAAAATAGAGCCTAAATAAAAATAAAAACATAAACAAACTAAGCAAATAACCAGAATAGGATCAGAATCATAGGCATGGGGATCCCTGGGAGATTTATCAACTGAGGGGAGAAGGGGGAGAAATGGGGAAATGGTGCAGGGATTAGGAAACATAATTGGTGAATAAAAGATAGATAGGGGGGATATTAAGAATAATACAGTAAAGGGTGAAATCAGGGAACATATGTACAACCCATGGACATGAACTAAGGGGGGATGGGATTGCAGGAGGGAAGTGGGGCCCTGGGTGGAGGGGAGCAAAGGAAAAAGAAATGAGGACAACTGTAACAGTGTAATCAATAAAATGTACTTAAAAATAAATAGAAAACAGTTATGGTATACATTAATCCAACTATATCTAATCACTTTAAATGTCAATGGTCTAAATACATCAATAAAAAGACAGATTGTCAGGATGTATCAAAAAATGAGACCCAACTATATGTTCACTGCCAGAAGCCCACTTTAAATATAAAAACCCATACAGATTGGAATTAAAGAGATGGGAAAACATGTACCATGATAACACTAATCAAAAGAGAGCAAAAGTCACTATAATAATAAATATTTTCACGAAGAGTGCTCCTTCAATGCCAGTACAATTGGGTTTTTAAAAAGATTTTTATTTATTATTATTTCCAGAGAGAGGGGAAGGGAGAGAGGCAGAGAGGGAGAGAAACATCAATGTATGGTTGCCTTTCACCTGCCTCTAGCTACGGACCTGGCTGGAGACTTGGCTGGAGACCTGGCTTGCAACCTAGTTATGTTGCCCTGGCTGAGAATCGAACCAGCGACCTTTGGCTTCACAGGCCGGCACCTTATCTGCTGTGCCACCAGCCACAGTAGATGGATCTTGAGAGTGTTATGCTATGAGAAATAAGTCAGACAGAAAAGGGAAAAAAATCATATGATTTCACTCATATTTGAAATTTTAAAAAGAAATGAATCAAATAAATAAAACAAATAATAAACTCATAGATATGGACAACAGACAGGTGGTTATCAGAAGGGAAGGAGTGGAGGGAGGGGAAATGGATAAAGGGGGTCAAATGTATGGTGATGGATGGAAACCAGACTTTCGGTGGTGAGCACACTACAGTGTGTACAGGTATTGAATTATAACTTTGCATATCTGAAACTTATAAATGTTATACACCAATGTTATCTCAAAAAAAAATACCTAAACACAGACATTACACCTTTGGCAAAAACTAGTTCAAAGTAGATCATAGATGTAAATGTAAAACACAAAACAATACATACAGCTCCTAGAAGAAAACAAATTAGAAAATTGGTGTCCTTTGGTTTGTGGTGCTTTTAGATATAATACTGAAAGCATGATTCATAACAGAAAAAAATTAGTATGTTACACTTTCTGAAAATTAAAAGCATGTACTCTGAAAGACATTCTTAGAGAAATCAAAAGGTAAGCCACAGATTAGGAGAAAAATGTTTGCAAAACACTTACCAGATAAAGAAATTGTATTCAAAATATACAAAGAACTCAAAAAGCAAAAATAAGAAAACAAACCAATTAAAAATGGGTGAAAGATTTGAATAGACACCCTCATTAAGGAAGATATACAGATGGCGGATAAGCATATAAAATATGTTCAACCTCATTTATCAATAAGGAATTGCAAATTAAAACACAACACACTATTCCTGGCTGGTGGCACAGTGGATAAAGTGCCGACCTGCAAACCCAAAGGTTGCTGGTTCAATTCCCAGCCAGGGCACATAACTAGGTTGCAAGCCAGGTCTCTAGCCAGGTCCATAGCTGGAGGCAGGTGAAAGGCAACCATACATGGATGTCTCTCTCCCTCTCTGCCTCTCTCCTTACCCTTCTCTCTGAAAATAATAAAATCTTAAAAAAAAAAACACACACACACACACAACACAACACACTTATTAGACTGGCTAAAACACAAAAACTGACAATACCAATGGCTGGTGAGGACATGGAACAATAAGAACTCTTGGTCATTGCTGCTGGGAATGCAAAATGATACTTCAGAAGACAATTTGGCAGTTTCTTACAAAAATAAACATAGTAATAACATATGATCCAGTGATTGCACTTCTAGGTATTAACTGAACTGATTTGAAAACCTATGCTCACATAAAAACTTTTGCATGGATGTTTGTAGCAGCTTTATTCATAATTTCCCTAAGTTGGGAACAACAAAGTGGTCCTTCAATAGGTGAGCAAATAAAGAAACTGGTCCATCCAGACAATGGAATATTATTTATAGTTAAAAATAAATGATCTATCAAGTCACAGAAAGACAGGGGTGAATCCTCAATGCAGAAGGCTAAGTGAAAGGAGCCATTCTGTAAAGGCTATGTACTATGATTCCAACAATATAACATTTGGTAAAAGAAAATTAAAAAGATCAGTCGTTGCCAGGGACTCAAAGGGAGAAGGTAAGGGTTGAAGAGGTGAAGTACAAGGTATTTTCAGGTGGTAAAAATATCTGAATGGGAAGCCCTGGCTGGTGGCACAGTGGATAAGGTGCTGGTCTGCGAACCCAAAGGTTGCTGGTTCAATTCCCAGCCAGGGCACATAACCATGTCTCCAGCCAGGTCATAGCTGGAGGCAGGTGAAAGGCAACCAGGCAACCACACATTGATGTTTCTCTACCTCTCTGCCATCCTCCCTCCCCCTCTCTCTGAAAAATAATAAATAAAATCTTTAAAATAAGTAAATAACTAAATACCAAAGCAAAGGAAAAAATCTGAATGGTATGTCATGATGGATATATAATTTTTCAAAATCCATAGAATCTTATAGTGCAAAGAGGGAACCTTAATGTATACAATTTTTTAAAAATTAGGAGGTGGGGATCCCAGAATGTAATGCAGAATGTGACTAAAGAATTTAACTGAATTGCAAATGTATTAAGCAATCTCACTGAAAGACAGTGAGGGGAAAGGGTATTGACTACAGTAACTTTGGAAATCAGCCTCATTTGTAAGACTAAAGGTGAAAGAAACTGCACATAAGCACTGCAGTTGATAAAGTTGTTTCCCACAGGGCTATGGGCTAACAATTTTGCTACTACTCTCCATGTATATTGGAATTGAACAATTACGGAAATGCTAGCAGATGGTGAAAACCAGATTTCTCACTATTGGAGTGAGCTTTTACAAGACAGGCAAGCGGGGGCGACTAGAATCACCCATGTGGTAATGGGTCAGAATGGAAGACAGTGATGTGAACTCATGTTTCAGCATGATATATAGCTCTAAATGGTTCCATATAGAAATATTTGTAGGTGTGTGTATGCACATGGGTTAGGACGCACACAAGTCTTTCTTTGTTCTGTCAGCTGAGTGTGCCTAGAGACAATGACACTCCAGAAGCAATGAGCACACCTAGTGCCCACAGCTTGGTTTCTAACACCATACTCTAATAAAAGGAACCAGGGACCCTTGAAGAGATGGCTGATTTTAGGGCTGGCACAGGAATTATACATGAGAAGCCTGAAACATCTCACAGTATATCACCAAGTGAAGAAGTACCACAGAAACAAAAAACTTCACACATACGGATGGGGTGGGCATGGGAGGGAGCTCAGAGGATCAGGGGAGCCAACGGAAAGGGCACCCACTGACCAAAGTAAAAACACGAGCAAGGAAACAAAGTAGTATTAGATTATGACTCAAAGTATAAAATAAATGTTCATGAGTCCATGCTGGTAGAAAGAAGGACTGAATAAATTAACAAATGGGGAGGGGACAGAGTTCCTGTGCACAAGAATTCCAAATATTTTATGTACTCTGCCTTAGGGGAGGCGGAGCATGACTCCCCTGTCATCCCGGCAAAGGGCACAGTACGGATGGGGGGTGGGGAGTAACTTTCAGTGGGGGAGCCTGATAAACGCACCTCAGGCAGGTGACCACAGTTAACCCCAACGATGGTACCTTGTTGATTATTCCCTCCACAAGTTGAACGAAAATTGCACTTCACCTCTGAGGATTTCCTCCCCCAAACCCATAATCCTGACCTGATCATGAGAAAAACAGCAGGCAAGTCCCACTTGCAGGGCATTCTACAAAATACCCAACCAACACTCTTCGAATCTATCAAGGCCATCAAAAACAAGGAAAGTTTGAGAAACCGTCGCAGCCAAGCGGAACCTAAGGGGACGTGACAACTAAAATGAAGTGCGGTGTCCTGGACGGGTTCCCGGAACAGGAAAAGGAGATTAAGGGAAAACTAAGGAATTAGGAAGAAACTATGGGCTTCAATTTATAATAATGTATTAATATTGGTTCATTAATTGTAATAAGTGTATCATAGTCATTTGTTAAATGTTGTTAAGATAGGGAAAATGAGGTGTGGGGTATATGGAAACTCCTGCTATCTTTGGAATTTTCTTGTAAATCTAAAATTGTTCTAAAATGAAGTTGATTTAAAAAGAAATAAATAGAAAGCAGCAACGATGAATTGGCGATAATGTAGATAACTGGGTTATTTTCACAAAGCAACAAAACTATAAAATACCTAAGGAAAACCCAAACAAGAAGTATTCCGGACATATGAAAAGAAGACTACAAAATGTAATTGAAGAACACTGAAAGAGACCTAAATAAATGGAGAAACATACATGTTCCTGGGCAGGAAAACTCAATATTGTAACAATATCAATTCTTCCCAAGCTAATCTATAAATTTAACTCTCTCACAGTCAAATTCCTCAGCAGGAATGTTCACAGAACTTGACAAGTGTTTAGAAAATGCATGTGTGAGTGAAAATGCTCATGGAGAGCTAAGACAATTTTGAAAGGGAGCAACAATGAAAAGAAGGACTTAGACTAGCTCTATCGTATATCAAAATATTTTATACATTTTTTCAGAATGAAAGGTGTTTGCTACAGCTCCTGTGCAGAATCAATAACAATGGGTGTAGCGTGAACTCAGCAGTCAGAATGGACAAGGGCCCTGAATAGCCAATTTGGCCTGAGGCAGGATTACTGGTCTAATAATCAAACCTAGCACAGGGATAGAGATGCCAAACAAAGCAACTGAATAGAGACCAGAAACATGTCCATGGGTATGTGGTAATCTCGTATTTAATGAAGGTGGCCCTTCTAATCAGTAGGGAAATAATGGTCTATTCAATAAATGGTATTGAGGCAAATGGCTCCTTTTAGGAAAAAGAAATAGATCTTTTTTTTTTTTCCCACCACTGAAAAGTTAGGTTACAGACAAATGAAAAGCATAAAGTGGAAAAAAAAAAACAAAGTATAAAGCTATTATAAAACAACTGAAAAGTATGGTTATAATACTGATGTAGGAAAATACAATAAAGATTAAACAAAATAAAATAATACTGATGTAGGGAAAATCTTCTCTTAAAGAAACCACAAAGAGAAAAAGCTCTCAATGAAAAGATTGATAGATTTGCTAGCATCAAAATTCTGAAGTGTCTTTATGACAGTAGACACCATAAACAAAAGTTAAAACGCAAGTGACAGACTGAAAGAAATGATTGGCAACTTTTATCCACGGTGTTTTTCTTTCTGTTTCTCTTCACCCTCCATCCCCCACCCCCACCCTTTTGTGTGTGTGTGTGTGTGTGTGTGTGTGTGTGCGCGTGCGCGAGCACAGGACATCTACAATTGCTATTCTTGGTGTCTGAAATGCTACATCTGTCCCCAAATCCTCCTGAGGCCTGAATGATTCAAATTTCACTTCCTTAGAGAGGCCTTCTCAGGCTAACCAATCTAAAGGAACCATGCCCCACCTTTCACAATCCATCTTGTCACCCTCTTCCCTTCTCCTCAGAGCACTTAATGCTTATCAGAAAGCAGCGTGTCTGTGTACTGGGTCACTTGTTCTCTGTCTGTCTGATGTGCGCTCCGTGAGAGCAAGGACCTGGCTTGTCTTGTTGTCTGCAGTACCCTTAGCACCCAGCACTGCGCTATGTTCAATAAATATTTGTTGAACAAATGAATGTATGAATCTATAATTTATAAGGAACTTCTAGTCATGAATGTTTTAAAAGGCAAGCCACCCCAAAGAAAAATAAGCAAAGGCTGTATGACCAGGAAATTTACAGAAGAGGAGCTATAAATATGGCCAATAAACATGTTAAAAGATAATCGCACTGTTAATTAGGTCAATAAAATATAAACAGCATTTTATCAATGGCCATAGCTTGGAAAGTTTATAACAAAAACCAGACTTGAAGAAAATTCTTTCTTTACACCAATGCTCAAACCTATAAGTAACAATAGAAAGATACGGTCTCTACCCTACTACTTTCTACATCCAGTGCCCACTCCTAGGGGCACATATTTACATCCCTTTTAGTTGACAAATATTTCTGTCCATGTTTCTAAATCATGTACTGCTACGTCTTCATTTTTCATGTTCATATCTAATCTAGTGCCTTCCCACTCTAGAAGACAAGGCTATCACTGCTTTCTCATCCACCTGACTCTCCACACACGCTTCTCTTCCTGTTGATCTGCTCCCTCAATAGTCAGTGTTGACGTGCATGTAACTGAGCCCTGAGGTCTCATAGCAGTCTATCCCCTTCCTTAAATAATTTTTGTTTCCTACAAATAATAATTGTCTCAATTTTTGCATTTGTTTGATTGATTTTCTATGTACCTGTGACTAATCCATCAGCCAACTATCTGCCAGGATGATAAATCTCATCTCGCTCTGTCCAACACATCTTATCCTTGGAAGCACCTCCCTTGGGAGCCTCCATGATCCATTCCAGCGAGCCTGCTCGGGTGCCGGGCTTGCTGCATGGCTGCCTATGGTCCAGGGACTTCCCTCTTCTCACCATCCTGAGGATCACCTCCACCTTCCTCTTACATTAGCTTCCCCGTCTCCTCAGTTCCCGATATGCCTCGATTTGGTCTTCCTCACATCAGGGCAGAGCCTCCAGTAGCTTCCTGAGAAGGTGTGCATGCAACCTATGTTTGACAGCTCATTAGTCTGAACATGTCTTTGTTTCAGCCTCATATGTGATCGGTAGTTCAAGTATAAAATTCTAAGTTGAAAATTATTTTTCCCTAAAAAGTTTGAAAACATTAATCCATTTTTTTTCTAGCTTTCGTTGCATGATAGGGGAACTTAATGCTATTCTAATCCTTGAGACTTTGTAAGCACCTATTTTTTTTTTCTTTCTGGAAACTTTTAGCATCTATTTGTCAAGTGTACTAAAATTTTACAAAGGTGTGACTTGTTATTGGTCTTGTTGCATCTACTGTGCTGGATACCTGATGTACCCTCTCAATTCAACAATTTATATCTTTCCATTTTGAGAAATGCAATTGAACTATTTCCTTAATAGCTTCTTATTTTCTGTTGTCTCTCTTCTTTCTGTCTGTCACTCCTTGTATTCAAGTATTGGCCTCTTGAATGAAGCATTCTGATTTTCTCTATTTTCATCCTTTTGTCTTATTGTCTACTTGCGGTCATTTATTTAATGTCTTATGTTCCCATACTGATAATTTTTAAACTCTTTTTTTTTTTCTTCTTTGACTGCCTCCTGTTTTTGTTTCATGGGTTCTGGTAGGTTCTGGTATTGCCAAAATAGTTGCTATCTTTGTCTATTGGGTCTGTCCTTGCAGCTAAATTACAATTCCTACACCGTTGACATCAGATTTGGACATGTGACTGGTTTTGGTCAATGCAATGAGAGTGAAAATGATGTGTCCCACTTCCGAGCAGAAGCTCCGAGAGTCACTGTGTGATTCCACTATCTAATTTTCCCCCTGTGCTACAGGCCTGCTGATATCCCAGATAGCAGCTCTTCCTTCAGCTCAGATCCTGCAGTGAAGAAAACATAGGGTAGAACTTGAATCAACATGTAGGTTATGTATAACATGAGCAAAAGATAGCCCTTTGTTGTTGCAATCCACTGAGGTGTTATGGTTATTTGTGTTTACTTTTCCTCTGCTCTCTGCATTTTGTCTATTTCTTCAAAATTCACTTTCCTGTTTGTTTTGGTCTCTGTCTTTTACATCTAAGGATTTTCTCAGATGTCTGGGGATCCTTGGTTGTATTGAGGAGGTAAAGCTAAAGAAGTTCATCATCACCAAGCCCTTATTATATGAAATGTGAAAGGGATATATTTAAGAAAAAGAAGATCAAACCTATGAACAGTAAAATGACAACAAACTCACAACTAGCAAGAACAGAATCCAAACAATCAAAACCAAAACAAACCAAGCAAACCAGAACAGGAACAGAATCATAGGTATGGGGATGATTTCGAGGGTTATTGGTGGGGAGGGGGAAGGGGGAGAATGGGGGGAAAGGTACAGGGTTGAAGAAGAGTAACTGGTAGGTACTAAATAGACAGGGGGATGTTAAGAATAGTATACAAAATGGAGAAACCAAAGGACGTATGTGCATGACCTATGGACATAAACTAAAAGGGTGACTGCTGGAGGGAAGGGGGTTATTGGGCTGAGGGGGCAAAGGAAAAAATTGGGACAATTGTAACAGCATAATCCATTAAATGCACCTTGAAAAGAGAGTGAGGAATTTAAAAAGTGTATTTGAATTTTGTGTGCAGAGTACAAGGGTTTTCAACTGATCCCAGTTGAGTTCTCGGGCTCTTTAGGGGACATCCACACATGAGACTTCCCAGAGAGGAGCCTCACATCTTTTGCAGGGGAAGGGAGATGACATAGTATTGTGGCTGTTAGTGTTCCCGAAGCTGGGTGAAGAAAGGATTCGGGAGGCCTTGCTGCTGAGGAGGACGGGAGGTTAGGAAGGCAGAGTGGGAACTGGGCTGCTGGGGGAGGTAGGAGGGTTGGTCCGGGAGGGCAGGGGTGCTGAGAGGGGAGGATGGGGCGGGGGGGTTACAAATTGTTGCTTTTGTATTTCCTTCTGGGTTCTGTCCTCAAATCCTGCCCCCTAGTCAGGACCCTAACTCTGTCCATTCCATTAGACCTGCTTCCCTACTCCTAAAATGGAAGCGTCCTGCCCAAGTGGGAAGGTAAGGCAGCCACTTCTCTTCCTCCCTTTTCCACCCACCGAACAAAGAGATGGTAAACATTTACAGCATGGTCAGTCAGCCCAGCCCAGAGGAAAGGGCCCACCTGTGTCCACACCCATGATCTGCGGCTGTGCGTGCACCCCAGGGGTCTGGCTGAGTAGGCATATTGATTGTGCCCACCCATTGCTGACCTTCTCGCCTTCCCACCATCTGGCTGAATTCCTTGCTCCCTCCTCTAAGGTGTCCACAGCATTTTATTCATTCGCTCATCCATTCATTCACTCGTTCCTTCAGTGCCAAGCAGGCACCAGGCACTGTTGTAGGCACTGGAAGTGCAGCAGTAAACCAGATAGACGAAGGACCCTGGTTTCCTGGAGCTGATGGGCTGGAGGGTCAGCTCGGGTCCTGGGAGCAGGTTGAGATTCAGAGGAGCTAAGGTTATTTCTATGCTGGTATCCCCTGTATGCCTTACTTTCACTGAAGAGAAATGGTTGCCGCAGCTCATTTGGGATTTGGTGGGGGATCTGACCCTGAAATGTTGGAGCAGAAAAGGACTATGGTGCCGACTACTTCCCACACCTTTACTGCCATTCTAGTCCGAGGCCCCATCACCTCTGTCCAGGATTACTGTCCCAGCAATGTCCTAACTGCTGCACCAGCTTTCCTCCTGTCCCTTCCCCCTCCAGACTACTTGCCTGAGAGCAGCCAGAGTGATCCTGTAAACAGATTCTTCGCCACTCTGTTCCAAACCCCGCACTAGGTCCCATTTCACTCAGTAAAACCTGAAGCCTCACCAAGGCAGGGCCGGTCCTACCTGCTTTCCTGTTCACTTCCTCTTAGCCTGCATCTCCACCCCCTTCCCCGTCGCTAACCCTTGTGTGGCCTCTTCTCCACACTTCAACATACCCAACAGACACCCTAGGGCCCAGGGCTGTCGCAGTTGATGTTCCCTCTGCCCGGGATGCTCTTCCTGGAGCTATTCTCATGACTGTCGCTTCACCTTCTTGAAGTGTTTGCTTAAAATGCCACTTTTGTGGAAAAGCCTCCCCTGACCACTTTAGTTGAAATTGCACCATTCCACCCCCACATCCACTCTTCTCATCTATTGTTTTATTTTTCTTGGGAGCGCTTATTGCCATCCAATAGACTCTCCATATTATCTATCTTCTTTATTGTCTGCCTGCCTTCACTAAAACTGAAGCTCCATGGGTGCAAAGACTTTTGTCTATTTCGTTCACTGCTGTGCTCTCATTACTTGATCCAGACCTGCGGGAGGGGCTCGATACAGGTTGCGGAATGACTGAATCCATGAATGAATGAACATGGAAGGTCATGTTGGCCAGCGGCTCAAAGTTTTGTTTGTCTGATCCCACCAGGTCCTTTTGTTGCCCTGGCCCCCTGGCCCGCTTCCTGGCAGGGAGAACAGGGGTGGGGTGGGACACCGGGCCTGACCCCAAGCTGGGAGGTCACTCAGGCCAGGGAACCCCTCATCCGGAGGCCCAGAGGACTTGCCGACGATCGCTCTCCAGCTGGAGAGTTTTATTTCTCTCGTGGAAATGGTTTTCATTGTTGGTTTTCTTTTCATCACAAAAGTAATAAATGTTCATAGTCAATACATTTCAGGTGCCCCATAAATAGGAGTGACCTCCCCTCCCCATCTCTGACCATCCAACACTTCATCCCCCAAGCCCAGCCTACCTGGAGTGGGCAAACCGCTTTGACTCCCCTCACAACTGTATCAGGAATCTCTTTCCATATCAATACCTAAAGAGTGACATCATTGTTTTTCATGGCTGCTGTGTACGAATATGCCATAATTCATTTTAAGCAGCCCTCTGTTTTCCACTGTAATGAACGGCCTGGAAAGGAACATCCCGGTATATACATCTTTGCTCTCTTGACCCATTATTTCCTTCAGATGAATTCCCAGAAGTGGACTTGCTGGGTCACAAGGGCTCCCAGTTGGAAGGGCCCTGAAACTATTGTCCAAAAGCGGGACAACTCCAACTCCAAAGGGATCGGAATAACTCTCTGCCCTGTGTTTCCCCCACACAACTCCCTTGCCTCGCCCACACTCCACCTACCAAAAGAGGCCATAGAGGACAGTGGTGAATCCCCACACCGGACTCCTCATCGTGTACCACATGCTGTTTCAGACCCTTCCCGCATATTAACTCCTCTGATCCTCACAACAATCTTAGACGATCTTAAAGGTACTTACTATTATTAGCTCCACTTTACAAATGAGGAAACTGAGGTGAAGAGAGGTGAAGCAACTTGCCCAAGGTCATGTAGCTGGCAGGGAACAGGTGGGAGATTCAAAGCCATTGCTGGCAGAGACCCTACTGCTTCCAAAACCAGGGCTTTACAGGGCAACGGTCCAGGGTTTGAAGGTGACTTTGCCACTTCCTTGCTGTGTGACTGTTAGGATAACCACTTCGCCTCTCTGAGCTTCGGCTTCTTCTGTGTCAATGAAGTCTGATCACTCCTACCTCATCCAGTTAGCAGGAGGTGTCAAGGTCGTGATGCATAGCAAGAGTCACGGTGAGAAGTCCACAGGGCTCCCCCAAAGTGAGTTTCCCACCTTCCCCACTCCCTGACCTATCACAAGCCTTCTTCTAGGCTCCGTGACTGGAAATCCCACGGGAAAGACCATGCAAGCTTGCCTCTTCCCCTGAGGTTTCCAAGCCTTGTGTTTCTGGTTTTCTCACGCCATGTCCCCCCCTGCCCAACCCCTGTTGGCCAGGCCGGAGCCCAGGAAGTATGCACTGCAGAAACTGCCCCCACCCACAGCCAGATAACCCCGTGGTGGCAGATGGAGGCGGAGCAGGCAAGCTCACAGCCTGTGCAGCCTCCTGTGCTGGAGGTGAGGTTGGGGGATGGCTGGCTTTCCTTTCCCTGCTCCCACCTTCCCTGCTCCCTAGTCCATGGGCCCAGCTCGCCTCGGATTCCGGGCCTCTGAAATCATTGCTCCAGCCCACCGGACTGGGCCCCCGGCCAGCTCCTCCAGCCCCAGGCTCGCCGGCAGAGTCTTCGCCTTTGCTCCCCAAAGACTAATCACTGTCCTGTCAGCTTGGCCCTCTGCCCCTGTATTATTACACAGAAATAGCCCTGGCCCAGCTCCCCTCCCTCCTTGGCCTGCCCTGGCCCAAGCTTCCCCGCTGCCGGACCCATGGCACTTCCTCCTCCTCCCTCTTCTCTCCTCTCGGCTGTTCACTGAGGCTGAGGTTTGACCTCTACCTCCTGGAGCCAGGCACAAACTAGATCATGTCTCCAGGGAAGAGGAGCAGCCTCCCAGCTCTCCGCCAGCACGCCTCCCACCCCCGGGGCTGCCCAGGAGAGGAGGTTGGAGGGAACGCCAGCAGCGGGCAGAGTGCTTTTCTAAGCGCCGTGCACTTGCTCTTGGATGTAGGAAGCAGGGGTTCCCTTTTTGCTCATGGTGTGGTGCCTTACCCCGTCCACAGTCCTCTACACAAAAGACTCTGGAAGGGTATGTCCACAGTCGGCGGTGGAGGAGCTTCAGGGAACTGTGGGGCCTGTGGTCTCACAGGAGGTCCGAAGGAAGACACAGTGACTGGCAAGGAGTCCAGGGCAGGCAATGCCAGGCAGTCTAGAAGGCAGGTGAGGACGTAGTGGCAGGACCCTAGAGGGGAGGCTGGACTTGAGTCTTTGAGGGGACCAGCAGAGGCAAGGCAGAGCCCAGTCCTCAAAGCTTCAGGGGACTGGATGGGTCACCAAGGCGCCAGAGAGAACAGCTAGGGGCCCAAGCTCCCCTGCTGCCATGGGCAAAGCTGCAACTGGGACACTGTCACCAACCAGAGCCCGGAAGCAGGACAGAGACCAGGGTGAGACCCCCGGCCTGCCCCTGCTAGCCTCCATTCTCCCGATGCAGCCAAGCTGTGGCACCGGGCACAGGAGCACAACCCTCACCAGGAGCTCTGGGAGCCTCACGAAGTAGCCCCCATGGTCAGGCCCAGTTGAAGCCCATCAGTGTGGGGCGAATGGGGTTATTCCTGGGGAACAGGGAAATGGAGCTTTCATGTCCCGACTCACTGGAGCCATCGCAGTGCCCCATTTTAGAGATGAGGGCACCGAGGCTCCGAGGGAGGAAATGGTCTGCCCAAGATTCCACACATGGATGGTGAGCAGCAGAGCTGGGCTTCCTGCGGCTCTGCCCTCCTCTGTTGCTCAGATGAGGGACCCCAGAAGTACGTCAGCTAGGTCCTGTGAGGAGAGTCACTGGGTGGCTGTATCTTCATTTGTGTCTGGTCTCTGCCAGTTACTGCATGACTTTGGGCAAACTCTTAAGAGTCCCTACGCCTGTTCCCTCATCTCAAAAACAGATTCCGCGATAGTACCTATGCCCAGAAGGCTTTGGTGAGGAATTTTGAGGAATGGGGCTTGGGGACTTTGGGGAGACATCTCTGCTCCTCAAACCTGCCCAGAGTGTGGGTGAGGAAATACATTGCTTCCCCCAATCCTTCCAGTAATCTCTCGAATTCATCATTCTCTGCTAACAAGAAGGAGCCAGACCACAGTGGTTTGGAGCCAGGTCAGACCCTCACTACAGCTTTGGGGGGCTTTTCCCAAGTCTGTAGCATGATCCTCCTTCCCTAGGACACCCCCTCCTCCACAGTCCCCTACCCTACTCTAGGTCTTCAAGCCAAAACGCTTCCCTCCCGGATCCCCCAGCCCCAGGCCCCGCATCTCTAGATCTGGCAGATGGAGGGCCCCTTGCCCCCGTCTCCATAACAACCTCATATCCAGCAAAGAGGGAGAGGAAAAACAGGGAGGAGGGAAGGCAGGGTGGGATAGGGTGGGGGAAGAGAGCGGGGAAGCCTCAGTAAGAGGGGCTTCCATCCTCCTCCCAAAGCAGCCAAGGGACCTCTTGGTTTTGTGACTCTGGGCTCACAGTTACACAGAATGGGCATGTGTTCCTGGATGGGTTCGAATCCCAGCTCTGCTTCTTCCTAGCTGTGTGCACTGGGCAGGGGACCTACCTTTTCTGAGCCTGGGCTTCCTAAAATGGGCAAACTGAACAGTACATACCTCACTGACTTGCTGTGGGGCTTTTGGTGAGATGATATGTGCTACGTGCCCAGCGCAGCACCTGCGTACAGAGTTAATAAACCATAGCTATTATTGTTGCTGTTCCTATTACCAGACCTTCTGGAATCCGGAACTACCAATACGATTTTTGGCACAATATTGTGCCAAAGGGGAGGATTGTGAAGGGTAGTGGGCAGTGCCCCATGGGCTCCCTCTGCCCTGCACTAGTACATGAAAGGATGAATGACACATGAGGCTTCTGTATGCCTCTGGCCTGAGGAACACAGAGCTAAGGTCCTACATCAGATATCAACCAAGAGACTTGAGTCCCTTCTTCAGGGATAAGGGGCCTTGGCTCCTGCTCAATTGTCCTTGAAGTTCATGAGCCTTCCCTTGGCTCAGCACAGCCCTGTGTCATGCAGCCCCGCCCTCCAGAGAACCAGGCCAGTGGGGGTGGCTTGAACCTCTGGAGGTGGCAGGACAAAGGGAAGGAGGCACCTGGTGTGGGAAATGGGTTTTATGGGAAATTAGCCCAGCCCTTAGTACCATTCCAAATCCCAGGCCCCTGAACCTGACTCACAGTGTCTAGCTGACCTACGCCGGCAACCTCTCTCTCTTGCATTTCTATCTGGGAAGCCTTGTGAGCCCCACAGGATGGGAGAGTGGGCTGGCCAGCTAGGCCTGACCCAGCACAATTTAGGGGGTGGCTAATCCACAGTCGTTGACAGCCAGCCAGCAAGGGAGTGGCCGAGTGAAGACCCACAGGAGACTTGCTTCAAAGGTCTCCAGTTTCCCTCCAGCCTTGAGAGAAATGGGTGGCAGAGACCAGGCTGCTGTCCACAGCCCAGGCACGCCACCTCCTTTGCATTCATCTGAGATTCATCGGGACTCCCTTTTTTTTTTTTAAGAGAGAGGGGAAGGGAGGGAGACAGAGAGGGACAGAAGTATCGATTTGAGAGAGAAACATCGATCGGTTGCCTCTCCCACACCCCTGACTAGGGACAGAATCCACAATCCAGGCATGTGCCCTGACCGGGAATCGAACTGGTGACCTTGCACTTGGAGGGTCAATGCCTCACAACTGAGCCACACCGGTCAGGGCTCATCAGGAGTCTTTGACCACATTTTGGCTTATTTCCCAGGCCCTGTAAATCAGTTTCTCGGTGTCCCTTTAGCATTTCAGGGCCAGAACCTCAACATGCTTGTGCAGCCCCACTGGACATGCACTGGGATGCACAGAGCCCACTGGACTGTGAGCCTCAGGAGAGTTGGGCCCCGCTGACCTAGGTCTGTGGGTGCTGACCTTGGTCCAGGGTCTGGTTCACAGAGGGCTTCTCATTCTCTTTGCTTTCTGTCTCCCCTTTCTAGTCTCGCTGGTTCTACTTTCAAAGTGTATCCAGAGGCTGGGCCACCACCAACCCTCAGCTGGATCACAGCAGGAGCCCCCTGCTTGTCTCCTGGCTCCCCTTGCCCCCCTCCCTCCCTGAGAAAGCTGGTCCCAGCTCAGTATCCCAGGCAATGTCTCAGCCTGGTGCAGTCAGACCATGTCTCTCTCCTGCCTCCAAATCCTGCCCTGGCTCCTATCTCAGTCGGCAGAGAAACCAAAGTGCTCAGAATATGTCCCTACTCTCCTCATTGCTGTGTCCAGCCAGGCGTGCCTCGCTGCCGCCCTTCAAACACACCAGCCTGCCCCCTCCGGGCCTGTGCATTCGCACTTCCCTCTGCCTGAATCGTTCTGCCCTCAGACATCTGAAGCGGCCCCTTCTGGGTAAGACCCCTGACCGCCTCGCTAAAATTGCTCTCCTCCTTCACCGCCCTGCCCCCTGGCCCTTCCTTGCTTTACTTTTCCCTGTCGCCCTTTGAACTTTCTGCCTATTCCCCTGAAGGCTTTTTTTTTTTTCATCCTGTCTCCCCTGGCTAGGGGTCAGTTCCATGAGGCCAGGGGTTTCTGTCTGTGTGTTTGCAGCTGCACTGCCAGTGCCTGTCGCAGTGCCTGGCACATAGTGGTCCCTCAGAGCAGCAGCACCGGTGACTGGAGCCTGGCAGGGAGCAGGGAGCCAGGGTAGCTTTAGGCTCAGACCTTGGCACGTAGCCTTTCATTGCCCTCACTCCCCCTGCCTGCGGCTGGACACAGCCCTTTCATGAGCCCGTTCTGGAGAGTTCCATGGCAGGATGGCACTTGAGAGGGCTCTGCTCCTGAGCAGGGTCCCAACCCACAGCTCCCTTAATGGTCTGGCCTACGGCGATGGCAGAGGGCAGTGCTTTTCTATCCAAGGATGTGTCTGCACTCGGGGATTGCTCTCGACCTTCCTCAGCCCTTCCAGAGAACAACAAAACGTCTCCAACTACCCTTTGGAGTTGGTGCCATCACCCCCGCCTTGATTGCAGTTTAAAGGGCAGGGCAGGAATGCCTGGCTCCAAGGCCTCAGTTCATTTGACTGGCAGGCACTGTCTGGCCAAGACAGGGACCCAAAATTACTGCCCAGTGTTGGAATGAGGCCCATAACCACTTGCCCCAGGCAGAGAAAGCAGTGCCAGACTGGACCTACCAGGGCTCCGCCAGCTGGGTCCGTGAGCACTGAGAGGTAGGGAGGGAAGGGGGAAAAGAAAGAGGAGGAGGTGAAGGAAAAGAAGAAGAGAGAGGGGGACAAAGAAACGGGGAACATGTTCAGGAGGAGGCCGAGGCATCTGTTCATAGACCGCCCTAACCTACAAGGCCAGTGGGTTTGAGACTCCATTCCTTGTAGGCTTCAAGACCCCTCCAGGCTTCTGGGGTGCAGGCGAGAACACAATGGGTGGTACTGTCAGGTGCATTGACTCTAAGCAGAACAAGGCCTCCATCACCTGACAAGATAGGAAGGGGATGAGAGAGCAAAGAACAAGAAAGAAGGAAGCCAGGAAGGGAGGAAGGAACGGAGGGCGAAAGAGAGGAGACAGCGGGTAAGGAGGGAGGGCAGGGGAGGGGAAAGGAGGGGCAGAGGGAGGTGAGGGAGGGATTGGACAGGGAGGCCTCATCTCCGCTCCTTTCCTGAGGGACAGTGGCAACCAGAGAGACAGGACAAAAGCAAGAAGGTGCATTGCTTCTCATGGGGAAGGCCTGGGCAGGGGGTGGGTTGCTGGAAGAGAAACAAGAAGATGTACCTGGTTTTCTGAGCAGCTGTGCAGGATTGACTGAGGTGCTCCTAAGGTTCCTCCCAGAAAATGAAGTATTTTCTACCAAGCTACAAAATTGCCAACAGTGTGAGGAACGTATCAAGTGTTTCTTACCCTCTTTGATTTGCTGGGGCCCTAATTAAGACCTACGCTTTTGAAAAGGGAAAGGAGGATGAAGCAAGCGTGTAAGCTCCATCTGCAGCCCAGCACGCTGGGTGAGCAGCTCAGGGGAGAGAGGCAGTACCAAGGCCGCCCCAGACCCCACTCCTGCACCGCCCCACCCCGTGCCTGGAGCCCAGCGTTAGGGCCTGGGGAAGCGGCCCTGCGCCCGGCTTTGGGGAAGGAGAGCGGGCATTGGCGCTCTGGCCGGCAGTGAGTCCTGCAGAGTGCGAGGCCGTGTGGGTTTGGCTGGAGCTGGGGGCGGGGGTGAGGAGGGCCGGGTGGGTGCACGCGGGGGGAGCGGGGGAGCTGGCTGGAGTTGGCGGGGTTGAGGCATCCAGACTGGCCCTAGAAGGGAGGTTCCCCAGCCTACTGGTTGTTGCTCAGCTGGCCGGCAGGCCTGGCCCCTCCAGCGTTGCCATAGTGCTCTGTGGGTCTTCCCAGCAGCCTGCCAGGCGGAATGTGGCCTGGACGGTTTCCCAAGGAATGTAATCAAGATGTAAATGGGGGGCCAGGAGGAGCTGGTCGATAGGGTTGTCACCTCCTCGGGCCTGTGCGGAGTCGGAGGGAGCGGGGACCAGCCTGACCGGGGAAATCTCCTGGTTGGGCTCTGCTCCGAGGCCGAGTGGCTACAGTGCCAGCCTCGTCTCCACAGGCCCTGGGAGACTTGAGATGCCTAGCGGGCAAGCCCTGGGGTCCCTCGGTGGCCCTCCTGCCCACCCCTCTCCCCCGCACCCGGCGGGGTGTGGGAAGTGGGTTACGGACATCTGGCTCAGGTTGGCAGGGGCCTCATTAGTGGAGTTCAAAGGAAAGCTCCCAGGAGGCCCAGCTCTTACAAGTCCCTGAGGAGTGGGCAGGGGTTGCCCCAAACAGGACTGCCAGCCTGAGACCAAGCCACTGGACCTTACTGCTGGCTGTGTCAGGGGGAGACTGAGGCACACTCGGGGAGCCCGCAACCCTCCGTCCCTTCTGAGAGTGGCACTGCATCGATTCTTGCTCTTCCTGCTCCAGTAGGAGACATCGCTTTGGCACGAGGTTTTAAGAGCCACCTTGGACCTGAGCTATCTCGGACCGAGGCACCTGCTTCCCCTTCACCCCTAGTCTCTAAGAATGACAAGGTTCCAGGGTCAAAATGGCAGCCATGCAGCAGGGATCGCCTAGGACAATCCCACATCCAATGTGTGGTCCTGTTAGCACGACCAAAAAATATCCAACTAAGCCTTGAATGCCAAGATTGGGGAATTCCAATGCTGAACGTCATTCTGGCACCCCTAAATGCACTCTGGAGAGACCCTCATCTGAGTTATTTGTAGCTTCCACTTTCTGTCCTGTCACTTCCCAGGCTTTTTGGTCCCTGTCCCCAAGTCAAGGCTTTTCCCCACTCAGACACCATTTTTCCTATTTTTCAACTGAGGAACTATGTTACACGCTGAATGCCCTGAGGCCACTTCTAGCTGTGACACTCCCTGTCGGACATGCCATGGCGCTAGCCAGGCATGGGGCTCATGGCTCCTTACCCTCCTCCAGGAGCTCATGGGTTGAAGCTATCAACTCAGCAACCAGGCAGAGGTGGACAGAAGTCCCACCCCCTGCTTCCTAAATTTCTGACAGTGGAAAAACCACTTTTGCTCTCTTAGCATCACTTCCTCGACTCTAGGACAACGGAAGCTGCCTTGAATGGTTCTGAGATGGAAACGAAGCCGGTGTGCAGTGCTCTGAATGGGTGCGGGCCCCAGGGCGGGGGCCCAGGCAACGTGTTCGGGAAGAAGAGGCCAGAAGTACTCAAAGGAACCAGTGAGCCTGTGGGAGCCATGGAGATATGACGTTAGGGGCATGGCTCCTACTCTCCCGAGGAGTGGGACAGCCCTGTGCCAGGTCTCAACAAGCATAAAGGCAGGGAGGCCTTCCGTGGGCAGCGGAGCACTAGTGCCTGCCCCCCAGATGGCCTCTAGCCAGTGCCCACAGCCCTGCTTCACCAGTCCTGGGACCAAAGAGGAAGCAGCTGGCTCTAGGCCTCAGATTCCTGGCCTGCTCATTTCGCTCCGCATGCAGACCGACTGGCCCATGGCTTGGGGGGCCTTGCTTTAGAGTGTTTGTTCAGCTTTGCCGTCTCATAACCAGTGTGGGCACAAGCATAGAAGGAGCCAGAGGGGACCAAGGGCACCGCCCGTGGGCACGCACCTGACTCCTTTCCTCTCACTCCCTTCTTTCTCTCTTGATCTCATTCCCCCCACCCCTCCCCTTTCTTACTCCACCTTTCCCATCTGTCTTTCCCCTCTGTGCTCTGCCTCCCTCTCTGCATGATGTGTACTCCCATGTCTCTCTCTCACCTACCGATGGTTCGGGTTTCCTTTAGCCTCTGGTCTTCCATGTCTGGCCCTGGCCTTCCCTTGGAGTGAGTGTGTGGGAAGTGGAGCCAGTCCTGCCCTGGGTGGTGGTACAGTGCCAGGCTCTGGGCCAGCGACCGCCACAGCACAAGTCTCAGTGGCCCACAGACTCCAAAGGATGGCATAAGAAAAACAAATATGCACGGTTTTCTTTCTAGTACTGAGTCTGTGTTCAAGAAATGCAAATTCTTTTCCTACCTTCCTTTTGAAGCCTTCTTTTTCTGGTCTGTTTTGCTTCTGAGCCAGGCTCCACCTTGGTAAACTTGGAGGACTCGCCTTTAGTCAAAAACATCTCAGTTCTGAGCCAAAATGAGGAGCACAGGGCCCTTGCTGTCACCCACTCAACTCTTGGCCTCCTTTGGCATGTGGCCACCACCGGGCACAGGTCCCAGGACTCTACTCTGTCCATCCGCCTCTCCTTCCTTGTAAGCCTCTGCCTTCCCCTGAGGGTGCAGAACATGTGTTAGAAAATTGATCCGGCCCAGGCTGGTGGGGCTCAGAGCATTGAACTCCAGCCTGCAAACCCAAAGGTTCCTGGTTTGATTCCCCAGCCAGGGCATATAATCAGGTTGCAAGCCAGGTCTCCAGCCAGGTCCGGAGGCAGATGAAAGGCTACCATACATGGATGTTTCTCTGTCTTTCTTGCCCCCTCCCTTCCCCCCTCTCTTCCCCTCTCTCTAAAATTAATGAATAAAATCTTCAATGAAAGAAAGAAAGAAAAAGAAAATTCATCCATACAAGCATTTAAGGGGCATCTGCTATGCACCAGGACCTAAGGGCAGAAATAACCATGGCCCTGTCCTCATGGAGCTTCCTGGTGGAGAGGGAGACAGAAATTAAACCAGAAGTTACAGCTGGGTGAGCCTTGTGCTACAGCAAGCCCCGAGTGCCCTGGGCCTATAGCAGAGAACTACCCTAGGCTGGTGTTCGGAGATGGCCTCCTAGCAGAGGCGTTATTCACTCCAAGGCTGACAAAGTCAGCAGAGGCCAGACTGAGAAAACTTCTAGAGTCAGGCCTCTGTCCTAATACTGTCTCGCAGGTGCCAATTCATTTAACATTCTCAGTTACCCTAAGAGCAAGGTCTATTATTCTCCGATGAGGACGATGAAGCAACATGACGTGTTCACGATAAGGGTATACAGCCGCAGTAGGTGCAGAGGTGGGAACCCAGGAAGCCTGGCTGCTCAGCCTGCTCTCTGGGCCAAACACCTCCTGAAACAGAAGGTAAGTGGGAACAATGGAAAGCACCCGAGGGGTGAAGTGGGGGAGGAGTCTTGTCAGTGACTTGCTGTTAAGGGCACACCTTGGCAGTGCGGGCAGTGGTTTGTTGGGTGGCAGTAGGGGAGGCCACTGCAGAGATCCAGATGCGACTTGATGGTGGCTTGAGCTAAAGTGTTGGCAGCGGAATGGGGACCAGGGAGATTGATTTGGGAGTTATTTTGGAGGCAGAATTGACGGAACTAATGGTAATGTTTGCATAGCACTTTCTAGGTTACCTCACACTTCCATAGGCATTATTTAATTTGATTCACTCAAGGTCTTTGGCAAGTGGCTAAAGTGAGGATCAATATGATTCCTGTTCTACAAGAAAGAAAAGTGAGGCTCAGAGAGGAGTAGCAATTGGTTCAAGATCACAATTACAAATGTCTGTTCCCACTAATGCATGTGTTCCCAAGAGCATGTGTGGGAACCTGCACCCCTGCAGTCATGCATGAGAACATGCATGCACCACACAAGCGCATGGTATGTGAGTGCACATGTGTACGCATGTATGTATAAACATGTGTGAACATGTGCATGCCTTTTGCAGGCATGTTCATATGCATCCTGTGTGTCTGCTACCTGAGGTAGGCTCCTGGGCTACAAACTGGGCCCTTGGTGGGCCCTTGGGTGTCTGAGTGCACAGGACAGGCACAGCCATCCATGCCTGCAAATGCAAACACCTTTGGGGGGTCCAGGGGTTGCAACCACATCTGTTTGGGGCTGAGGATGCATGGTCCTTGGGCCTGAATTGGTGGTCCTTGGGCCTGAGTTGGGAAGTTGAACATAAAGCTAATCCTTCAAGTTACTGAGCATCTGCTCTCAGCCCATCACAGTCATTATATCCATTCATCCTTACAACTCTAGAGGAGGCTACCTCGATTTATAAATGAGGGAGCAGAGGCTCAGAGAGGAGGACTAATGTGCCCGAGGTCATGCAGACCTTAGGCTGTGGAGTCAGGCTTGGATACTCATTCCATCGGACTCTGAAGCCATGTTCTTCCAGCACCCTGCTGTGCCACTAAGCATGCATGGCACACATAGACACAGACCTCGGAGTCACACAGGGAGCCAGCAGTCCAGGGTCACTTGGAAACAGACACTGGAGCAGGGGCACGGGGCTGGAGCCTTGAAGGCTGGGCAGTCCCACTCCCCTCCCCCAATCCTGGGCCTGGACCCTGACCCTGATGCTCCTGAGATTGGCTTTCTCAGGGCTTGCTCAGGTTTCCGGCCTCTGGCCTCCAGGCTCCGGGCTCCAGGCGGCCAGTGAAAATTTATGGCTTGAGAAAGTTCTTGCAAGTCCAATCCCTGCAGCCCCCTCTCCGACCTTGCATGGTTTATCAAGATACTTGGTTCCCCCTCCAATTTCTCCAGCAGCTCCTCCTCCAGCCGGCTCCCTGCCACCGCCCTGCCGTCGCCCTTTGTCTCTGGCCAAGGCGTCCTCCCTCAGCTGCCCCTCTCCCTGCCCAGCGACTTGCCTACGTGGGCTGAGCCCACCTCGCAGCCTCAAATTGCAGATGGAATTCCTACTCCTTTCTTTCCCCTCTCCTGGCCATGAAAGCAGAGGAAGTGTCTATGTATGAAGCTGTGTCCATGGGCATGCACATGCTTGCTGTGTGTCCAGCAGCGCTGGGCCAGAGCCATGCAGGGTATGGGACGTTCATGTGGGCTCTAGGAGAGGGAAGGCACAGTGAATATGTGGAAGGTGTGCCCTTTCATGTTTGTGGGGCGGGCACTCAGTTTGGGCTGCTGGTATTTGTCACGTAAGTGTGTGTGTGTGTGTGTGTGTGTGTGATGTGTGTGTGATGTGTGTGCGTGTGCACATATACATTTCTCTTGTGCCTTTGGAGCTGTGAGCTTGGCCCTACTTGCAGAAAAATCTTCGAGCTTTGGTCAGAGAGGCAGCGCATTAGGATGGGTGAAAGACGGAGTCTGGTTTGGACTGCCCTTTACTAGCTGCGTAACTCTGAACCAATGACTTGGCTCTTCTCGACCTCAGTTTCCTCATCTGTAACATGGAGGTGATCATGAAAATGCCCGCGTCAAAGGGCTGTTGTAATGAATATAAGAACAGAAATGCAACCTAGTATAAGGGAACCATGGACATGGACAACAGGTGGGATTGACTTTGGGGGGAATGGGTGGGTGGGGAGGGGGACAGAGGGGAGCAAAAAGGGGATGGATGTAACACAACAACAATAAAATTAAAAAAGAAACACACACACACACACACACACAAAGAACAGAAATGCCACAGTGGTGCATTGCACATAGCAGGTGATCCACAGATGCTGGTTCTTACTGTGTGGATGAAGAGAGAAAATTCCCATTGCCTGCGCACTTGATCCATACTGGTATGGGAATTAGCTCGTCACATTATTATCTCATTTCATCCCAGCACTTAGAACTGTGCCTGGCCCAGAGACCAGGGGTGGACCCCAGTGTGGCCCGTCCCTACAGTCTGGGCCAGTTCTGGAAGAAGAAGGACAACAGCAGAAGAAGGGGCTTCCCAGGGTGTTCCTAGGCTGCAGGATCCCCATGGGCACTGCCTAACCCTGGCAGCCCGCACAGGCCCGGGGCTGCCCTAACCCTTCTCCGTTGACTCTCCCTCCTGCCAAAGGGAAGCTGTTCTGGACAGAAAGGCAAGAGAATGATTTGTCACTGGTTTCCTCTTGCTCCTGCTCTGATAGGGCAGCCAGCAGGGTGGCTTACTGCTCCACACCTGTCCCACCTGCAAGGTCACTGTGTTAACTCATTCCCTAGAGAGCCCAGAACTGCGGTCCGTACCCTGAAGACTCCTGCTCCCCCAGCAACCTCTCCTCTAGCTTCTTGTACCCATGGAGTTGCCAAGCTAGGAGGTACCTCGAAGATCATTGGTTCAGTCACATCCAACCCACTTCCACATCACAGACATGACCAATGACTCAGCTAATGGCACACAGAGTCCCTGGCCAATTTGGGACTGGCAGCCAGGCCTCCGGGACCCCAGGCCGTGCCCCTCCTGCTGTTAGGGCTGACGACACCCTGTGTTGGAGCCACAGCACCTAGGCCAGTCTGAGCCCTGCGAACCAGTGCCTCACATGTCTGCAGAGAGCATGGGAAGGAGCCCAGGGTGACAAGGACCTCGTGGTGCTGAACCAGCTCCCTCTAAGTGGGACCCCCTCTACCACCTGCCAGACACGGGCGCACCTGGGCTGTTCTGAGGGCATTTGGGTCTGGGCTGGGCCAGGTGGGGTGGGGGTACTGTGGGGGTATGGAGGTGGGAGGATACTAATAGCCCAATGTACTGAGTATGTATGTGCCAGGTACAGTGGTTTGCACACATGGCCTCATGTCAAGGCTGATAAATGCCCCAAAACACAACCAAATAATCTGTGGAGTGGGTCTCCATCAGGTCTGCCTGACTCCCTGTCTAGAGCTCTTTCCACTGTATCATATGTTGTGTTGTTATATGCGAGCATACATTCTGATGACTGATGATTTGAAAGTCGAACACTCTGCCGCTGACCTCCACCTAAGTCACCCAATGACACAGAGACTGGGCCCTATCATTCCCAACCGCTGGGACCAGATTGGTGCTGTTTCCACACACCGTGGCAGCACTGTCCCTGCGGGAGCCTTCCAGGAGCCAGCTGAGCCCCAGTTTTCAGGGAGTTGGCATTCTAAAACAAGCCAACCCTGAAACAGAGAGCAAGTGGCAAATAGCCAGTTGAGCCCACCCCTGTGGGTCAGTTTTTGACTGTGGGAGCAGCTCCCTGCCAGCCAAGGCCCTTGAAATCATCCCACCTTCTGACCTCCCCCTCGGTCCTCTGGGTTACCTGCCCCCCCTCCCAGGAGGCTTTAGAAGAAGGGAGGAAGAATTTTACTATGAAGAATTAAGAAGATATTTCAGACCTAGCAAATATAAGAAGGAAGAGAGGAGAAGGTGTTGCTGGTCCCCAAAACATAGCAGAGGCCAAATGGCTCCAGCCGATGGGACAGGGGAGAAGGCCGGAAATGCGTGTGGCTGAGGGCTGTCTCCCAACCTACTGAGTCACAGGGTTTCAGGAGGGGAGGGCAAGGTGGGTTCAGCAAGGCAATGCTGGGTGGATGGATGAATGGAGGTCTTGAAGTTGAGGGGGCATTTCATATTAGGCCATTGGTACCCATTCTCAATGATTCATCTCTTAAGAGAGTAAGACTTCTGGTGGGGACCAGGGAGAAGGTGACCAAGGGGAAGAAGCTTGTCAGAATGAGGCTCACCTGCTGGGGTTCAGATCAGGGCTCCACCTCTAGCAACAGGCCAGGAAGCTGACATCCATTCCTCAGGGGTGGGGAGGGTGCCAACTCTCACCCTAGCCTCAGTGCAGTGCGACAGAAACTCCTGAGAGCCCTGGTCTGCACCCCAGCCCATCCAGCCCCTTTTGGAACCAGTGTTCCCCATCTATGAAATGACAAGAATAAATAGCTCCATTGAGTACTCATCAAACTGCTTGACTTGGATTAAGCCACCCAATAAGCCTCTGAGGTAATTACTGCAGAAGGGACACTGAGGCACAGAGATGTGACATCACTCTGCCCGAGGTCACGTGGCCAGGAAGTGGTTGAGGCTGAGACTAAATATCTGGCTGCAGAATCTGTGTCCCCAACTACCACCCCAGTGCCCTTCCTCATAGTAATCTGGTGCGGATCAGAGGGCGAACATGCAGCAGTCAGCTCCATGCCTGGTCCACTGTGGACTCTGGCAGCCACTGAGATGAGAAGGAAACTGCAGAAGACTAGGGCAGAATGTCCCTGTTTGTAGAGTAGAAACGTAAATGCAAGGAGACATGCCCACCCCAGAGGGCCAGGGGAAGGATTCCCAAAGAACAAAAACAAACAAGGTTCTCTGAGGGCAGAGGTCATGGCTCAGGTGTTGAGACGATGGAAGTTGAGAGTGGCTGAGAGCGCTCCCATACCTGCGGGAGGCCCTGGGGCAGTGTCAGGCCCCGATGACCCAGAGGCATCGGGCAGGTCCCCTAGCCCCTGGGTGGGGAGCTATGCAACCTGCAGGGAATGGTGTTTCCATCCTTGGAGCTCAGGGGCCAGTCAGAAAAATTTAGGGCCGGTCTGGTTCTCAAGAGAGCTGCTAACAAGGCCTGGAGGGCAGCTGTGTCTGTCCTCTGCTGAGGAGGACATCAGGAGACAGAGATGGAGCCCTGCGAGGGAGCGGGGCCCTACCTGCCAGGCCGAGCGCCAAAGGCCCGGGCCAGCCTCACTCCCGCCATTCTCTTCCGTGACCTAGCTCTTGTTTATCGGCTTATTTGGATTGTCCCATTCTAGGATGAGAGCTCTGGTTATCATGACCACTTTTCAGAATAGGAAGCTGAGACTCAGGGTTGCATAGGGAGGGGGTGGCCACGCCAGGAATACAACTGAAGCTTTCTTCCATGCTGCTATCCACCCCAGGGTCTGCTGTCACCGCCCACCCGTAGCCCACAGCCAGCTGCTGAATCAGAGAGAAGCCGAGCATGCACTCCCAGCCCAGTTCTGGGTCAGCAGCCTGACCCTGGGTACGATCTGTTTGCTGTCCGGGCCTCCCTCTCCCAGGTCTGCTACGAGGGAGTTAGAGGCAGTTTCCTGCAGCTTCCAGAGACACGGTGTTCTTCCCTGAGCAACTTGAGTACAGAAAGCAAGGCTGCCGGTGAAAGGCTGAGGCGGGCCCGGAGCAGGCCTTGCCCCCACTTCCCTCTGAGGACGATGAAGCAGGTCATTGTCCATCTGCTTCCCACATGCCTGGCTGTGCTAAGTCCCGCCCTGTGTGCACCCTCCAGCGTGACCACAGGCCTCCAGGCCACGGCGGCGGAAGCCGTCCTAGCACACGGGAAAGCTCCATGCCAGGAGCAAGCACTGGCCAAGCGCTGTCACACCCTCTGTTGCTCAGCCCACATCGTCCCTAGCCAAGGGCCATCGTGGTTGGCTCCCTGGGTGCTTTGGCCCTGCTTTTTCTGAGACTTGGCCACCTCCCACCTGCACCGACAGGTCCCTGGACCCAGCACTGCTTTATCCTACTATGGGATCAGGTTAAATCAGGAGGGTGGGGTAGGGTCCCTGACATCTTTGGCACAAGGTAACCTAAAGGCCTGAGACAGGTCATGACAAATCCTGCCAGTCCTAAGCCTAGGGGCTGAGCCAATAGATAATACCAGAGAGGCAGCCACGCTCGCTGTGGCCTACAGAATTTACACATGCTGAGACCACTGTTTCTGTCTAGCCCTGTCTTCCCCCTGATAATGCCATGTCAGCTTTCAGTTCCCACTTTAAATGTCACCTCCTCCAGGAAGCTGCCCTGACCCCACATGTGGGTTGGGTTCTCTCCACTGAACTCCCACAGTTCTCTGACCAAACAGTGTTGCAGTTGTTTTCCTGTCTTCCCCACTAGATTAGCAGTGCCTTGAGGGGGGTGCCCTGTTTAGCTCACAGCTTTGTCTCCAGCATCTCGCCTGGGGCCCCTCACACTGGAGATGGATGAATGAATGGATAGATGAAGGGATGGATGAATGGGGGGATTAATGAATGGTGCCCATATGGGGAACCTGGGCTTTCCTTCAAAAGTAAGAAATTCCTGCACTCAGATCTTTGCTGGGTTCCCTCCCTGCTTCTGAATTTTGGGTATCTGTTTGTCCCATAGGAAACTGGCAGGGAGTGAGGGGCGGGTGACGGCTAGGCTCTTCACTTGAGGTCCCCTCCTCTTAAAGATCTAAGCCTTGAGCAGGCTAGCTTGGTGTCCCCATCTCTGCTGCTACCTTCTCCTACCCAGAGCCTGATGTCCATTTAGGGCTACTCAACCCGGGGCCCAGAATGGTTCTCCGGGCAAGCCTGAAGGCGGCTGCCCTGCCTCCCACTAGAGTTTTTCTTCTTGCCATCCTGAGTCACTTCCTTGTCCCAGGACAACTCCCTCTCAAAGGCATCTCCCCGGGCCCCACCTCAGTCTCTAAGGCTCATTCACAGACCTCCTTTGGGATGGCAGTTCTTCAGGGGTGGTCCAGGAAATATTGGTGGTGGTCTGTGGGGCTTTTAAGTGGTCCGTGGGCAGGTCCAAAATTTAAGGCATGCAAAAATGTGTGGTGGGGTGCTTGGGTTTTTTTTTTTTTTTTCCATAGTGTATTTTCTATGGCAGATTCAAATTTGCATTAAAAAAATCAACAATGGCTAGCTTTTCGGCGTAGTCACAATAATGGTTATGTACCCAGTCAAAGGGCCATGAGACCATTTGGGATTTGGGGATGTGTCAGGATAGAATCAACAGTGCTTCCAAAGAAGCCCCTGAAATTAGAACATAAAGGCTCCTAGAATATTGTCCCCATTTTGCAAGTGGAAAAACTAAGGCTACAGGCAAAGAGCTGGTCACAATGAACCAAGGTAAGTAGGCCCTATGGTAGAGTTGGTTCCAAAAGCATTTAACAAACATTTCAAAAGGGACTGCAGTGGCCTCAGTGATCCTAGGACTGATAACCAGAGAATAAAATATCTGTGCTCCCACCCACCCCAGACCAAAGCCTCTACGGGGACAGATGTTACATGCTGTGTCCTCTCTTTGGCCTCAGCCCCCAGCTCTCCCAATAACCCTCCAAACTGTGTGCCTTTGGGGGATTCTCTCACCCCCAACCCCCGCTCCAGGCTAAGCAGGCAGGCAGGCACACACACACACACACACACACACACAAAAACACAACCTGCATTCTTGAATAGCTGCCACCACTTCATTGGCCTCAGCTCCAAGAAGGAGTGTGGAATGTGCTTCCCTGATCCATTAGGGAGTGAGTAGTATGGGGTGGGGGAGGTCCTGCAGGGAAGCTGAGAATAAAAAAGACGGGCTGTGGAAGGAAAAGAGGGACAATGCTAAGGGCCAAAACCTCTGTGGGTGGGCGTCCATAAGCTGTAGCCTCAGTGGCAAGGCTGGGAAGGACCCTGGGCCTGGACTTCCCTGCTTCTCCCCTGTGCTCATACTCATGGGACAGAAAAGGCCAGGTCTCAAGTTTCTGTGCTCCAACCAGACATAAGGTAGGCATGGGTAAGGGGAAGGATGGGAGCAACTTTAGAAGACAGAAGGGGGTTGACTCATGCAGATATTGAAATGAAATCACTGTTCCGGTATCCTCTTCCTGATAACCAGAGTCCAGCCCTTCTCAATATCATGTTCAAGACACTGTGAGTGTTGCAAGCTATTTGTCACTCACTAATTACATGTAAAGAGTTGAGGATTGTAGTTCATTTTCTGTATCTTCCTCTCCCCTTTTGTAAATTCCAACTAGAGTGGATTTATGGTTTCCCTGTGGCCTTTCTTAAGCAGGACAGAAAGGTAACAGAGGGGTTCTTCCACTTCCAGGTGAGAGGAGCAGGCACATTTCTTCTTATTTCTCCTGCTAAATACAGCTGAAAACTGGGAAATATATAGAAAACAAGCATAAGAAGACTCTAAAAGGTGGGGAGAATGCAGACCATCTAAGAAACTCAGGACCCAAGGAACAACATGGCAGTGAGTTCCTTGGATGCTGGAGAAGCCAGCAAACAAAAATACCAATATGAACAGCCAAAAACAAACACAAACAAACAAACTCCATCCCCAACAAAAGCCTGCTTTCTTTTAGCCAAAGGACCAGAAAGGAGCAGTATAGCAAGAAAGAAAACATTTAGACAGTAACCACTCTACTCCAACCTAACACACTACAGTAAAAAAATATGGCTTCACTATAAAAAAAAAGTGACTCCACCCCCAGCCACGACAGTGAAGGCTGAGTAAGGAGCCTAGACTTCCTCCCTCATCTGCCTGTAACAAGGTGCCCCAGTTCCTTCTTCCTTAGCTGGGATGGTATCAGAGAAGGCGAGTGGGGAGCCAGGACTTTTTATCTCTGCCTGGCAGTAACCAGGCCTTCCTTGCTCCCAGAGGTCTAGTGGGGAGCCTGATATCCTATGACCTACCTAGCAGTAATGAGGCGCTGCTTCCCACCCCAAGGTAGCAATGGGGCAGAGCAGGAAACCTGGACTTTCACCCCAACCTGGCAGTAAAGAGGTAGTATCTTTCTTCTTCTGCTGGAGCAGTGTTAGACAACTCCTGCTAACACAGAAGATTTCAACAAGATCTAGAACTTCCTCTGATACTACACAAAATGCCCAGTTCTCCATAAAAAGTCACCTGACCCTGGCTGGTATGTCTTAGTGGATTGGCGCCAGCCTGCAAACCCAAAGACTGCTGGTTCGATTCCCAGTCAGGGCACATAACCAGGTTGCAAGCCAGGTCTCCAGCCAGGTCCTTAGCTGGAGGCAGGTGAAAGGCAACCATACATTGATGTTTCTCTCCCTTTCTTCCTTCCTCCCTGCCCTTCTCTCTGAAAATAGTGAATAAAATCTTTAAAAGAAAAAAAAAGGTCATGTGACATACTCATGTCACACTCATGACATACTCAGGAAAGCCTCAACTTGAATGAGAAAAAAAGCCAACCAGTTGCCAAAAACAAGTTGACACAGATATTAAAATTCGCTGACAATGATTTGAAAACAGTCATCATAAAAATCATTCAGGGAGGAATTACAAACATACTTGAAACAAATCAAAAATAGGAAGCCTTAACAAAGAATTAGAGGATATAAACAAGAAGCAAATCCAAGTTTTTGAGTGGGAAAATAAAAGTGAAATGAAAAACTCAATGGATGGGCTTATAAAAAACAGAGAGGACAGAGGAAAGAAGAGAAACTTAAAGACAAAGCAGCAGAAATTAATCTGAACAAAAGGAACGAGTAACATTGAAAAAAAGAATAGGTGCTCAGGGGTCTATGGAACTATAACAAAAGGTCCAATATTTATGTCATTGGAATCACATGTCGCAGAAGGAGAGGAGAATGCAGGTGGGGCTAAAAGCCCACTCAAAGAAACAGTGCCCAAAAATCTCCCAAATTTGGCAAAAGATATAAACTTACAGATTCATCAAGCTGAACAAATCCCAAACAGGAAAAAACAAACAATCAAAAAAAAATCCACACCAAGACACATCTGGTCAAACTTCTGGAAACTAAAGAGAAAGAAAAAAAAATTCTTGAAAGCAGCAAAAGGGAAATGATACATTATTTATTGGTGGGGGAGGCAACTTAAATGACAATGAATTTCTCTTCAGAAATCATGAAAGGCGGAGGAAGTGACATAATATTTTCAGGAGTTGAAAGAAAAGAACTGTCAACCCAGAGTTCAACATCTAGCAGAAATATCCTGCAGCAGCGAAGGGTAAACCAAGCCAGCCTCAGAGGAAGAAAAATGAACAGAATTCTCTGCTAATAAGCCTACACTAAAAGCATGGCTAGAGGAAGCTCTTAAAATGTAAAAGAAGTGATAAAAGAAGACATACTGGACTATCCAGAAAAAAAAAAAAAAGAACAAATGAAAGAGTAGAATATTGGTAAATACAATGGTCTTTCCCTCTCCTCTTGAATTTTAAAGGACGTTTGAAAGTTAAAACAAAAATTATTTTCAAAAAGCAAAAATTATAGCGATGTCTGATGGGGTTCTCAATGTAGGGACATAGAAATGGTAGGGTTTGTACTCTTTACCTGAAGTGGTAAAATGTTCACACCAGTAGACAGTGATAGGTTATGCATGTCTAAAACATTGTACTGAATGGAAATGGAAATACAGCATACCAAAACCTGTGTAATACAGCTAAAGCAGTGCAAAGAGGGAACCTGTCAGCACTATAAGCCTACATTAGAAAAGAGAAAAATATCAAATCAATAATTGAAACTCCGTACAAAACCAGGAGGGGAGAAAAGGAAAGTAAATCCAAAAGCAAGTAGAGAAAAAGGAAATAGTGAAATAAGCAGGAACCAATGAAATTAAAAATAGAGAGTACCAGTGGGACAAAAAGTTGGTTCTTTGAAGAGATCAATAAAATCGACTAATCTCTAGCAAGACTGATAAGAGAAAAGACACATATTGCCCCTGTATGAGGAATAAAATGTGAGATATCGTGGCAACCCTAACTGTGTCGAAAGGATGGAAGGGAAATACTATGAACAACTTTAAACTCATAAGTTTGACAACTTAAGTGAAATGGAGCAATTTCTAGAAAAGCACAAACTGCAACAATTCACACAATATAAAATGGATAATTTGATTAGTCCTATAACTATCAAATAAACTGAATTTATAATTAAAAACTTCCCCCAAAAGAAATCTCTACGCCAAAATGATTTCACTAAATTGTGTCACATGTTTAAGAAAAAATTAACAAGTGGGATTGACTTTGGGGGAGGTGGGTGGGTGGGGAAGGGGACAGAGGGAAGGAAAAAGGGGATGGGTGTAAGAAAACAATGAAATTAAATTAAAAAAAAGAAAACATTAACACCAATTCTATATAGTCTCTGCCTGAAAATAGAAGACTCATACCCAACTCATTTTACAAGGCCAATATTACCTTGACACCAAAACCAGACCAAAGGTAGAACAAAAGGAGATCTACAGACCAACATCCTTTGTGAATATAAAAACAAAATCTTGAACAAAATAGTAGCAAGATGCATTCAGCAATATTTTAAAACAATTATATCACTTGATCAAGTGGGGCTCATTCCAGGGAGGTAAGGCTGGTTCGAAATTTGAAAATTAATCATTATAACCCATTGTATTAACAGGTAGAAGGAGAAAAATCAGTCACATCATTTAATATAGAAAAAGCAATAGGTAAAATTTAACACCCATTCATAACAACTCTCAGATAACTAAAAATATAGGGAATGTCCTCAAATTGATAAAGAACATCTCCAAAAACCTACATCTAACATATTTGATGGTAAAAGACTATTGTTTTCCTCCTAAGATCAGAAACAAAACAAAGATGTCCACTCTCTAGAAGTTCTTGCCTACACCATAATGCAAGGAAAGAATAAAAAAGCATGCCAACTAGAAAGGAAGAAACTAAACTGTCCCTATTTGCAGGTGGCATGATGATTGACATAGAAAATGCCAAGGAACCTAAAAAAATCCAATTGCATTTCTATGTACTATTTATGAATATGTGGCTAGAGAAACTAAAAATATAGCGCCACTTAAAATTAAAATACAGCGAACTTATATGCACAACCCATTGGCATGAACTAAGGGGCGGGGAGTGGGATTGCTGGAGGGAAGGGGGTCCTGGATGGAGGGGAGCAAAGGGAAAAGAAATTGGGACACATGTAACAGCATGATCAATAAAGTACACTTAAAAAAAAAAGAAATACCTAGGTGTAAATCTGACAAAACATCTACTACAGGACTTGTATGTTGAAAACTACAAGATGCTGATGAAAGGAAGCAAAGAAGTTCTAGATAAATGGAGAGGCACAGCGTGTCCATAGATTGGAAGACTCAACATAGTAAAGATGTCAATTCTCCCCAAATTGAAATATAGGTTTAATGCAATTCACATCAAAATACCAGAAAGAGTTTTGTAGATGTATAAACATTCACTTTGAAGTCCATGTGGAAAGGCCGAGTAACTAGAACAGTTAAAACAATTTTGGAAAATAAGAATATGGTGGGAGGAGTCACTCTACCTGATTTAAAAACTTGTATAGGGATAGTAATCAAGGCAGTGTGGTGTTGGTGGGGCGGGGGGTGGGTGGACAAACATAAATCCGTGAAACAAAATAGAGGCCCCAGAAACAGACCCACAAACGCATGCAACTGATTTTTGACAATGATGCAAAGCAACTCAATGGGGGAAATACAGCCTTTTCAATAAATGGTGCTGGAGCAGTTGGCCATTCATAAGCAAAAAAAGATGAATCTTGACCTAAACCTCACACCTTACAGAAATTAACTGAAAATGAACCATAGATTCAAATATAAAACGTACAACTAGAAAACCCAAACCTGGAGTACCTAGGGCTTGGTGGCGAGCTCTTAGATGCAATCTGAAAAGCACAATCCATTACAAGAAAAAGAAAAGGGTAATTTGGAATTCATCAAAGTTAAAATCTTTTGCTCTAAAAAGTACTATAAAAGGGATTAAAACACAAGTCATATTGTGGGAGAAAATGTTTGAAAACCACATATGTAACAAAGGACTCATATCTAGAATATATAAGGAAGTCTTGAAACTGAATAGAAAAAACAAGCACTCCAATTAGAAAATGGACAGAAGACGTAAAGAGACATTTCACTGGGGATGGGTGTGACTAAAAAGAGGTAGCATGATGGAGATCTTTGTGGTGATGAAAAAGTTCTGCACTTTGATTGCGGTGGTAGCTACACAAATCTACATTGATCAAGCAGCATAGATCTATATGAACATATTGTACCAGTGTCAGCTTCCTGGACTTGCCATTGTACTGTAATTGTGTAAAATGCAGCCATTGGGGAATACTGGATGGAGGATACATGGAATCTCTCTGTACTCTTTTTTTCCTTACACCGTTTTTACTCAGATATACTTCATACACCATAATACCCTTTAAAGTATATAATTCATTATTTTTAGTATATTCACAATGCTGCACAAAAATCATTACCATCTAATTTCAGAACATTCTCATTTCCCCAAAATAAAATTTAGTACCCATTAGCAGTCATTCCACATTTCCTCCCAAATACCTCAGCCCCTGGTACTCACTAATCTATTTTCTGTCTCTATGAATATGTCTATTCTGGATACATATAAATGGAACCATACAATTTTCGATCCTCTTGATTGGCTTCTTTCAGTTAGCATAATATTTCAAGGTTCATTCACATTCCAGCACATATTAGTACTTAATTCCTTTTTATGACTGAATAATATTCCTTTGTATGTATAAATCACATTTCTTCTATTCATCAGTTGCTGGACCTACAGACTGTTTCCACTTTTTGGCTATTAAGAATGACGCTGCCAAGGACATTCATGAACAAGCTTTTATGTGAACATATGTCTCTAATTTCTATGGGTATCTACACTAGTAGTGGCATTGTTGGGTTGTATGGTAACTTACGTTTAACATTTTGAGAGATGGCCAGGCTGTTTTCCAAAGACACTGAACCATTTTACATACCCACCAGCAAAGTGTGAGGGTTCAAATTTCTTTCTATCCTCATCAACATTTCTTATTAGGTGATATTTTGAGTCTAGCCATTCTAGTGGGTATTGTTGTTTTGATTTGCATTTCACCAATAACTAATGATGTTGAGCATCTTTTCATGTGCTTGCTGCTCATTCTTTTACCTTCTTTAGAGATGTTGATATTCCAACTCTTTGCCCATTTTAGAATTGTGTTCTCTTTTTATTGCTAACTTTTAAATGCCCTTTATACACTACTAGTCTCTTATTAGATACATGATTTGCAAATATTTTCTCCTATTCTGTGGGTTATCTTTTCATTTTTTGGATAGTATTCTTCGAAGCACAAAATTCTTTATTTGAATGAAGCCAAATTTGTCTGTGTTCTGTTGTTGTTCTGTTTGTTTAGTTGCTTGTACTTTTGGATTCATAGCTAAGAAACCATTGTCTAATCCAAGGTCAAAAAGTTTTAATGCTATGTTTCCTTATTGTTTAGCTCTTAAATTTAGGTCTTTGACCAATTTTGAGGTATTTTTTGTATATGGTGTGAGGTAGAGGTTCAAATTTCTTTTCTTGCATGGAAATACTATTTTTTCCCATTGAATGGTCTTGATCATTGAAAATAAACTGAACATACATGTATGGGTTTATGTATAAACTCTCAATTCTTTTCTTTTCATCTACATCTATCTTTATGCCAGTGTAACACAAATTCAATTTAATGTAGCTTTTTCAGCAAATTTTGAAATTGGGAAGTTTCAAAGGAGCAACTTTGTTCTTTTCCATGGTTGTTCCACAATCAGTCTGTACAATATCCCTATTAAGTGGATATCCCTGGGCCCCTTTAACAGCGTAGAAACTGAGGATCAGAGGATTCCAATGATTTGCCCAAGGTTACATAGCTAGAAAAGATTTGACCTGGCAATTCCAGTCTCTGTGGGTCTACTTCCTAAATTTGCTTTCCCATTGCCTTGATTCCTTCCTGTATCCAAGAAACTTTTGTGAAACACCTACTATGTGCCAGGCACTATTGTAGGTTCCTGTGATACAGCAATGAACAAAGCAAAGCACTATCCCTCATGCAGTTGATAGCCTAGGGGAGGAAGACGGACAAATGATTAAAAATGAAATAAATAGAATATGGCTGGCAGTGATGAGTGATGCGAAGAAAATGAAAGATGACAATGGTCTGAGTGTAATGATGGTGACGGGAGGCATTCTTTTAACTTGGGTGAGCAGGGAAGGCCTGTCTGAGAAGACAACCTCTGAGCGGGACTCTGAATAAAGTGAGGGCTCTGGACGCACAGTTGGCTGGAGAGAAGGCATCCCAGGCAGCAGGAACAGGGAGTGCCAAGGCCCTTGGGTGGGGCTGTGCCTGGGTCATTGGAGGAACAGCAAGGGCAGGCACTGGAGCAGAGGACATAGAGGGGGAGATTCGGAAATTAATTCAGAGGGGTAAGGGTGGTGGTGAAGGCATGTCACATGGGGATTGGTTCTCACCTAGAGTCATCGGGGGAGGGGCTTTCTAAAACCCCAGGCCCCAGACCAATTAAACCAGAGTCTCTGGCCATGAGCCACCCGGTATCAGTATTATTTAGAAAATCCCTAGATGACTCCAATGTGCAGCCAAGTTTGCAAACCCATGATGTGCTTTCTCATTGATCATTTCAAGGCCTTTGGCATTTTACTATGGTTGCTGAGATACAAATGGAGCCGAGGCACGACATGATGTGGTGTATGTTTCTTCAACAGGACCCCGCTGACTGGCTTCTGTACTGAGACCAGACTGCGGTGGGAAAGAGGGGAAGCAGGGAAATCAGTCAGGGTCATGCTCCCTAACATCCCAGCCGGACCTCACAAAAACCTGTGTGTGGTTCAGAGGCCTCATCTCCAAAATGTGGGCCTAGACTGTGTCATTCTATGAATTCAAAATCTGAAGCTCAAGGAAGGGGAAGGACCGGCCCTGGGATTCCCAGCCAGTCATTGGTAGCATGAGAACATTACCAGGCCAGCCACGGGGTCATTGTCAAGCTTCCTCGATGTAGGGAATGGGGGCACCGCTGGCCCACAGTCTGACTGAGGATGCCACCTGGGCAAGGCCATGGGGATCTGGCAAATAAGCTAGAATCCTCAGCGTCCCTGCCCTCTGGCTTCTACGAAGGTGATTGGAAGGAAACTGCCAGAAAGCACCCACTCGGGATGGCCACCCCTCCTCAGTCAATGGCAAATGTCTTTTTAAGAAGCACAAGGGCAGCTGGCTCTTGTTCTGACCACATCGGGTCGCTGCTGTAAGTGCCGGAGGCAGAACCAGTGAAGAACTGGGGGAGGGCACAGCTGCCTAGGCCTTGGATACAGGAAGAGGCCCAGCCACTGATGAAATATCTCTCAGGCCTGAGTAGCCAAGCCTCAGTTTGTAAACACCAGGGCTTCTTTCTAGCTCCCCGGGCCAAAGGGTAGGAAGTGAGAGCTCCCTCCATGTGCCAGAGTCCTTGGCCTCTTGTGCTCCCTGGCAGGTAAGGACTGGTTTACTGCGGCAGCAACTGCGGCTTTGAGAGGCATGGTCCAAGCTCACACCTGACTGGGGTTGAAACTCAAGTCAGTCTGATGCCCAATACCTGTGTTCTTTTTTCTGCACCATTCCACCTACCGAGGAGGGCCTTTGAGGCTACTCAGGAACATACACACACGCTCACTGGTCAGAAAAGACGGGCCAGGAAGCAACAGGAAAGGACAAAGATATTGCTGGTGGGATTCCAAGGCAGAAGAGATCCAGAAAGCCTTCCTGGAGCAAGTAACTCGGGACGGTCTAAGGCCTCGAAGGCTGCGCAGGGCTCAGCAATGCAGAGTGAACTGCAGGAACCCCAGTGAGCAGAAAGATGCCTGCAGTTGGGCATAGATGGGGCAGGTCCACATACTTATTTCCGAGTCTGCTTAACAACTCTGATAGGGCCCTTGCTTTGCGTCAGGCACCGGTCCAACTTTACATAGAACAACGAATTGAATCTTCAGAATGATCCTTCTGAGCAGCAAACCAATCTTTGATGAGTCCAGTTTGGCTGAGACGTCCGATTTATAAGCAGGGAGATGGAGTTGGAACTGGAAACGTGGAGTGGAGCTTTGTGCAGAGGCCCTGGGTGGCAGGCTAAGGACTGTGTAGGGTGTTTGGCAGGCCAGCGGGAGTCACTGGAGGGTTCTGAGCAGGTGGGCAATAGGGTCCAAGGTGTACATTTGAAAGATTCATCCAGAAACCAGTGGGAGGGCTCAGGAAGCTGCACCTGACTGTGGTGTGGATGAGGAGACTAAGTCCCCGGGTGGGGGTGGGGAGAAGGAGATTTGACCCTGGCGGGCACAGAAGAGATGCAGATGTGCTGGTGAACCAAAGGCATATCTAGGAGCTGGATCCACCAGGATGGCAGGGATGAGGGACAGGGAGGAGCCCAAGGGGATGGGCTTTTGAACTAGAAGTCAGTAAACTGAGTCCCGAGCCCAGGACTGCCAGGGACACACAATGTGATGCCGGATACATTTCCGCTCCACCCCACCCCCAAGTCTTCGTCTCTGCATCCATGCCCTGGGAGCGCTGAATACGTTTTTATGGCCACGGCCGATGTCCTTGGCCTGTGGCCCTGGATGTTAGAAGATGGCGCCTATGTCGCACTCTTGTCCACGAATGGGGCCTCCCAAAATAAAGAGAAGCTGCCCCTTGGATAGCAGTTAAGACCATGGGCTCCATAGTGGAGCCTCCTTGAGCTCGATTCCAGCACAGTAAGCTGTTCGATAACATAGGTTCCTCTGCCATAAACCGGGGGCAATAACAGCCACTAGGCCAGAGGGCTATAGTGAAGGCTCCGTAACAGAATGCGATACCCAAGCTGAGCAGCCGCTCGGTACTGACAGTGGCTTCCACCCTCACTAGCTCCCCTTCCTGCGGTCGTGGTCGGGAGGAGAGGGAATGCAAACCAGGCTCAGGGGCATTCAGGGACAAGAAGCCCCCCTGCAGGCGATGGATGACTTCCCAGCCCCAAGTTTCAGGAATCCAGCACATCACTTCACAGTTTATAGAACTGCTTTCCATCCCAACCAGTGTAGGAAGTGATAGAAATGATATTCACCATTTTAGAGAGGAGGCCGGCCCGGGGTGCCGGGGACCATGACCCAAGGACCAGTTTTCCCTCTAAGTCATATGGAACTTGGGCAAGTGTGTCAGAGCACCACCAGGGAGCTCCTCGTGGTGCTGCTGGGGAAACTGAGGCCCGAGAGGATATCTTCCTGGCCATCCTCAGAGCCACTGGCGTGCCGGGGCTCAGGCAAGAGCAGGTGCCACCAGGAGCCCAGGCCTGGCTTTCATTTACCACTGGGCTGGGCGCCATGCAGCTTGCCCAGGGCCATGATTCGGGCCCAAATTGGGGTGTTTGGTTCCTTTCTTTATGTCTCCTCTTGTAACTCCAGCTTAACACTCCCCAGATGGCCGTTCCTGCCGGCTCCCTGCCCACGCCGCCATTCAGACGGGAAAACAATCATTTTGCAGCCCCATTAATTAAAGACTAATTGCTGATTGGAAACACATGCACTGGGCCCTGAGCCGGTATCACGTTGTGGGCCCTCTGGCCCTGGTGAAGGCCTGGCCCTAACGAGCCTCTGGCCCCCCAGCGGCCTGGTCTTAGGCTAATGAGGTGGCAGCTGACTATTTGAACCACATTGACGGAGGAGGCTGGTGACCAGACGAGATAGGAGCTGCCACAGGCAGCAGCCATTAGCTCTGAAGTTGCTCCCTGCGGGCCATGTCTGTCCCCAACCCCTTCCCAGCCCCTTATCTCCCAGGTAGGTCACAGTCCAAGTAGGCCCATGTCCCCTGACACCAGGCACACCAGGCCCCCGTTTCAGCCACCAAACACCTAGTCTGTGCCAGGCCCCAGGGACACAGAAATGAGTAATAATAGCTGTGTTTATTGAGCACTTGCTGTAAGCTTGGCACTGTTCTAAGTGCTTTATATGGACTCTCCTCTTTGTTTCTAACAAAAGCCCTCTGGCAGGTTAGTGCTACGATAATCCACGTTTTACAGAAGGAACCCGTGGCATAGAACAGTAGAGGCATGTACGCAAGTGCATGCCTCTACCAACTGGCAGGATGAGGGTTCCAAGCCAGGTAGTCGGAGCCCAGAGTCTGGGCTCTTAACCACTGCACTCTGCTGCCCCTCTCTCTTGCCTGGGACGAATGTCCAGGATTATAGGTGATCTCAAAGGAAGCTGCTTTTATTATAGGGTACATGGGAAAGGGCCATGGGGGAAGGGAGCCCAGGAGGCTCTAGGAGGCCAGGGGAGGGCCCCCTAACTCAGACAAGGAGAAGGAGCGCGGTCAAGGCAAGCTTCCGGGAGGAAGCTGCATGTGAACTGAGTCCAAGAGAACGTGAGGCGTACACTGGCACTGAAAGGGTGGAAGGGTGAAAGGACAACTGAGACAGACGGAGAGTCTGACTGGGAGCTGTTTGGAGAGTTCCCAGCAAACAAGTGGGTGTGAGTGGGGTCATGGGACAGAGTCAGCTCTGACCTTTTGGAAGTCCCCTCTCACTGCAGTGGAGAGCAGATGGGAAGGGAGGGAGAGCAGGAGAGGGGAGCCATGTGGGAGACTCTGCCATGGTCCAGATGAGAGGTGTGGGGCCAAGCAAGGGATGGAGAGCTAGCTGGGAGGCGGGGTCAAAGGACTTAGAGAGGGTACGCTGTGGGGGGAGAAGGAGGCAGAAGACACTGAGGCTCCCCTCCCACATCCCTTGGACCACCTGCCCTATGGTCCAGAAGGCAAGGCAGCACCTACCACTTACCTGCTCTGTCTCCCAGTGCTGAGGCCAATGGGGGTTCTCAGCCTGGGTTCACAGGACTGCTGCGGGAACTAACCGAGTTCCAGCATGTGTGTCCGCCACGGGTGCCAGGCAGGCACTAGGAGTGGCCAGAGATGAGGAGCCACCAAATGTCCCTCCCCATCTCCCTTTCCCCCACTCCCCTCCACCACCCCAATATCCAGTCACACTCAACCAGTACACAACCCAGATGTGGCCACCTCCCCCTCTTCATTGCTCCTGCCACCAATTCCACCCTTCCTCCTGTTCCATCTCTATCCATCCAAAGCCTGCCTGCCCTTCCAGTCTCAAGTGCAGCCTCTTCCTGGACGCTTTCCCTGATTTCACTCTGGCCAGAAGAAATGCCCATCCTCTGCCACCCCAGAACCCTTGGTCGATAAGCAACAGAAATACAAGGCTTGTCTTCCCTGCAAGATGGGGAGAGAGAGAGAAGCCTGGGTGGGAACGCAGGGGATAAGTGACTCCAGAGACGATGGGAAGCTCATGTGGATAGACGGCTCCCTCAGCCCCAGGGCTTCCCTTGGGTCCACACTGCCTCAGGAGGCACCAGCCCTGATGTCATTTCAGGCCAATCGAAGGATGTAAGTGAAGAGTGAAGAAATAGAGCAAGTGGCAGGAAGCCATGGGACGAGCTGGTTGGGGGATGGTAGCTGGGGCCACAACAGAAAGTACTGGGGTGAAATGGCAACCAGGTGCCCCACCTCCAAGAGCGGCGGGCGCTGGGAGACAGTCGCTCATTGCCAGGCTGGGACGCAAGCAAGCCCAACATTGTCAGGGCTCCTGAATTTTTTGAGGGGAGCTCTGGATTTTTATATAAAAGTGCTCTATTTTGCAATCATGGTGACTAATCTTCAACTCCCTAGACACATTCTTCAAGCTAAACAACACATACCGCTCTGCCGGGTTTGGCCTACGGGCCACATCCCACCGGGCGCTCAGCTCCATGCCAGGCACTGCTGGAAGGAGACGCGGAGCTCCCAGGGGCCTCACATCCCTGAGGGGGAGATAGGCAGGCCCACGGAACTTCAGGGGCCATGCCAGGGTGGCTATGAATGTGGGCCTGGAGTCACACAGATGTGAGTTCATGCCCTGGCTCTGCCACGTACTAGCTGTGTGCCCCCAGGCAAGTTGCTCAACCTCTCTGAGACAGCTTCTGTCTGTAGGGGGAACAAAGAGGTTTACAATCTTGATCTCCCGGAATTGTCATGCCTGCCAAATGAGCTAATGGCTGGTGAGTCCTTTGTGAATCATGAGCTGTTGCAGGTGTGCAGGGATGTTCCAAGGGGCTGGGATTACAGGGTTGGGGCCACGCCTGGAAGGGGTGGAGCCTCTGGTGGGCCTCCAGATATGCGTGTGCATCGGTAAGCTGAGTGAGAGGAGCATGTGGGGCAAAAGAAGGTGAGAGGCCCTATCCAGGAGCCACGCGGCGAGATGCTGTCTACTGCCTATTTCTACCCCTCTCTCGGCAACATGGAAGGATTTCCTGACCAAATGCTTTGGCACGTGGAGCTCCAGAGAGAGAAAAGTGCCTGCCTAAGATGGGGCAGATCCTAAACACCCAGAAATTGCATCTCAGCTCCACAGCCACTAATAACTTGCAGCTACTAATAACAACCCACACGTACACAGTACTTATTATGTGCCAGGCACTGCTCTAAACGCTTTTACATATGTTGGCTCTTTACCCCTCCCTGTGAACCTGGGAGCTACGTACCGTTATTATCACCTCCAGCTTGGAGCGGCAACCCTGAGGCTCTGCGAGGCTACGTGGAACCAGGACCTGACGCCCGGCTGTCTCACTCCTGAGTGTGTGCCACCTGGATTAAATCCCTGGATGAAACCCCCTCTGTTGAACCACCTAGGCTGGTTTCTGTTTGATTACACTTCAACAGACAGTCCCCATGTGTGCCATGGGGAGAGTGGAAGAGTTATCGGAGCAATTCCACATGAACAATTCATGCGGTTCTGATGGCAGAAGCCTACGCCCCAGCCCAGGCCCTCAGGAGCACCATCATGCTGTCTCAGGGGACTGAGCTAGTGTGTGCTTATGTCCCTCATGGTGGTCCCTGCTTCCCCATGCAGGGCCGGAGGCCTTCAGGAGAGGCCCCAAGCCAGACAGGGAGTGACGAAGGCTGGAAAACAAAGCTGAGAACCAGGTGAGCTCTGATGTGGGCTACAGAACTGGGCCAACAGGTGTGGCTGAGGTGGCGGGGCAGGCTGAGGCCAGCCAGATCAGTAGAAGGGCCCAGCGGGGAGCCCCGCGCTTCCGAGCGCCACACCCATCCCCACGTGCGTGCACACGCCGCTCACGCACCACCCACTGTTATCATACCCATGCCCAGGCACACACACACATATATTCTCCCACCCAGCTGCGCTTACACACACAGACATCAATAAATGTGCACACACACCCAGACAGGCACACACAGGAGCTCCTACGCACACTGCTCCCCAACACCCTTGTCCAGCCAGACACACATGTGAAAACACGGGCACACACACGCGTGCCCCTTCCAGGGATGCTCGAGAGAGGTTGCTCCAGCCCAGCCCAGCCCAGCCCACAGCGCTCTGCCCTCACATCTCTCCTTCAGTCTTTGGGGGAACGAAGACACTTACTGAGCGGAAAAATGCCTCCAGCAAATGCCACCCACTTGGCGGCCGCTCAGCCTCCTTTCCTGGCCTCTGCCATTCAGGGCATGGGCTGGTGGGAAAGCTCCATGATTCGGCTTGGAAACAGGCAGGTGGGGGAGGGGATGAGGCAAAAGAACATTTGCCAAAAAAATGAAGATGAAGTCTAAAGACAATAGTCAACGTTCAGAGCCTGTGCGAGCTTGGAGGGTTAGGGTGGAAAGCCTCGGAAATGCAGCACCAATAGGAGCTTCAGCACCAATTTGCTGTGTGACCTGGGGCAGTCACTCCCGTCTCTGAGTTTGGTCTTCCTATTAGTGTACGGATTAAGAGCACAAGTACGGAGCCTGAATGCCTCAGTGTCAATTCCAGCCTTGCCTTTAGACAACTAACTCTGGGACCTTGAGCAAGGTATTTAAACCCTCTGCCCCTAGCTTTATCCCATGTATAAGGGGGATGATAGCAACAGGATGGTTGTTGCAAGGATCAAACACCTCGCTACACGTAAGAATCCGAGAGTAAGTGCCGGCATTGTAGTAAGTGCCATGCCAGTGACAGCAACGGGGGATAGGAACATGTACTGCCCAGGATGGTAGGAGGGGTTATACAAGGCCTGTCCCGAAAGTGCTGAGTGTAAGCTGTTTTCATTAGAGTGACACACTGGCTTGATACTTTCAGGACAGGCCTCGTGTAGTTCAGCAGCTTAGCAAGGACTCCATATGCTCCACTGACGGATGTGCGCAGTCAGCCTTCACCTGGCCCAGCGCTTCTGGCTTGATCCAGGGGCTGGGATGGGGCTAGAGACTTGGCTTGAGCAGAAAAAGCTCCAGACAGCATCTCAGGGCTTCTCCTTGCCCTGTGGATGGTCCCTAGCCAGCTCAGGGCTACGTGCCTGGTCAGCCTTCCTGCGGCCATTCCTCCACTCGCCAGCAGTAACATTACCTCCCCGGCCCTGCCTACCCACCCAGCTTTTCAGGACAAACAAAGCCAACCCCACACCCTCTCCCGTTTGATCCATGTGAGCTTGCCTGGATTGCGTGGTCACGGCCCGCATTGGTTCCTCGCCTCTGCTCTTGCCCCCTACAGACTTCTCCGCTGAGAAGCCGGAGAGATCCTGTTACAACATAGGTCGGGACCCTCCCACGGCTCCCCATCTTGCTCAGAGTGAAAGCTATTGTCTCCACACGGGCCTCCAAGCCCTCCGGCAACACGACCCCCAGCATCTCCAGCTACTCCCCTGGGGACTTCAGCCACAGTGGTCTCCTGGCTGCTGCCCAACCATGCCAGGCCTGCCCCCGCTCATGGTCTTTGCACTGGCCGTTCCCTCTGCTCAGAATGCTCTTCCCTCAGATATGTGCACGGCTCATTCTGTCTCCTACTTAAAGTCTGGGCTCAAATCTACCCTTTTCAATGTTTTCACCAAGGCCAGCCCTGACCATGTTGAGTAACACTGCCTCCTGCCCCGCACTCTACCATCCTGATCCCTGCTACTTTCCTCTTTGGTTTTTCTACAACATCCGCACCACCTTCTAACATGCTATATAACTTACACCTTATATTCCTGTTTACTGTTTGTCTCCCCCTGCCACGCTGCTAGGTAGCTCCATGAGGGATCTTCGTTTTGTTCGCTGATGTAGTTCAAGTGCCCAAAACTGTGCCTGACACACAGTAGTTCCCCAGTGAATTCCGATGAGTGAACACAGTTTCCAGTGAGCCCGCTTGGCTGCAGTGAGGATGGAGGGCTGGAGGGGTGAGCGTTGAGCTGGGGGCAGGGAGCGCTGCGGGCCTGACCCGAAGCAGCTGGGGGAAGCACTGAGGAGAAAATAGGATCCATGAGAGCAGGAACCCAGTCCAGCCTGTTTGCTCATGGCTTCCCAGGGCCTGGCGCCATGCCTAGAAGATTCCAGGCACAATGACTATTTGTTGATTAAACGATTAAATGCATGAGCCCTCGCAATGGTTGCCAACTTGATTGGATGTGGGGGAAGAGGAGGAATCCAAAGATAACACCCTCAGTTTGAGCCTGGGTAACCAAGAAAGTAAGTGGAAAGGTTTCCAAGTGCTGGACGCAGACATCCAGGAGAGATTTCATACACGTTACACCTTCAGACATCAGCTCCAACATCTCTTCCTCTTGACGGGGTTTCTTGGTACCCAGATTAAACCAGGCGCACCTGGTTGACTCTCCTATGGCCCCCTGAACTTGGTCTCAGGAGTGCTGACCTCACTTGGGTTTGCTGCATCTCTAGGGCCTAGACTGGTGTCCCAGGGTTTGGGCAAGCCCTCTAATCGGCTCTCCTTGCTCCACCCTCCCTCTCCTCCTGTTTATCTTTGTCCTCCTCCTCCTCGTTCCCCTCCCCCCCTTTCTCTCTCCACCCCTTTTCCTCCACCTCTTCCCACTCTGGTCATTATAAGCCTAGTAGTCAGGGAACTTCAGCTGATGGTTTGGATTAAAGCACTGGAGCTGAAGGATGGCCTCTCTCGCAGGGCAGGGGTGGGGTGGGAAGCGGGACAATTTACACAAGAATTTGGCCCAATTCACCTGAAATTGGAGACTACTGGGTCTGAGCTATAGGCACTGGGAACTGGGTTTCAGGCTTATGAACCTCACGCCACGTAGGTCATAGCCTCTCAACAAACACATACACCTAGTGACACACAGCTATGCACCAGCCCCGTGGACCCAAGTTTTCAAGCGCACCCATGCTGCACTTGCAGCCCAGTGAGATGCATCCCTCATAGAATTCCCACCTCAGTGAGGTAACACAGCCATCACATCATCCACCAGACCCCAAACCACGGACACAACATACACCATAGCCACAACATGAGTGCAGAGGACACAGAACAACAAGCACACCCATTACCCCCAAAGCATGGCAGCCCTCCAACCTCTGGCACACAGCACACAGGGTAAGTGCATGGCACTCATGCAACATGGTGACAGCCCACCAAACACCTCAGTGGCACCCAGCAATTTCTGACGCAGTGACACAACACATATATTACCACCACCCCAAACACCACACACACACACACACACACACAGAAAGAGATAGAGAAAGAGAGAGAGAGAGAGAGAGAGAGAAGCTCTCCTCTCCTCATCTTTCCTCCCGTCCTCATGTGTTGGCCACTGGGCCATGCCAGACCTGCCTTAGGACCTTAGGACCCTGGCTCCAGAGCACAGCTGAGCTGGTGGGAGCCACTTCCCAAAGGCTCTGGATTTGGCCTCAGCTGATCAAACACATGCTAGGAGGTCCATGTTTGAACGTCAGCTCCAGGGGTGGCTGGAATGTGATCCCCACCAGTGAACTGCAGGCAGCGGCTGGCTGTGGTAGGACGCCCACAGCGAGGGGCACACTGGACTGAGCTTGTGGGTGGGGGCCAGGCAAGGCCCAAGCTGACTTGAGCGGGTGTCCAGAGTTCAGGCTGCTGATGTGGTGGGAGGGGCACGAGAATGCATCAGCAGCAGGGACGGGAGATAGGAGCTGAGCCGTGAGCTGCAAGGGGAGGTGCTGTGATGGAAGGATAAGAAATGGACAGTGGGGAAAGAAAGGGTGGAAAGAGGGTCTCCAGGAAGAAGACAGAAGGAGCCAGAGCCAGAGGCTGGCACGGGGATTGGAAACAAGGCTTTCAAAGAAAAAGAAGAGAGGGGCTGGGTTTGAGAAATACAGGGAACAAAAGGACAAAGAAATGCATTTTGAGGCTATATACTCAGTCTGGGGTGTGTGGCAGGCGTAAGCATCCTTGTCACCCAGAAGTGGGGGTGGACAATGAGACTTTGGTAAAGAAGAGGACCTGCTGATGAAAGCTTGAAGTGTGAAGATGTTGGTCATTCCTGTGGGAAAGAAGCGTGGGTGGTCAATGAGGAAAACAAGGATAGAAGGCACATGCGGGAAAATGAAGAAGGCCACCGGTGGGGGCTGTCAGGCCTCAGACACTGGGCCCACAATCATGTAGGCAAAGGGTACCATCAGAATTCCTAACTCAGTGAAAACCCTACTGTCACTTCAGGTCACTCGAAAGGTCATGGCCTGCAGTTTCCTGTGGCGGGTAGAGGACTGGCTAGTTTCAGACACTGGTCAAGTCAAGTTCTGAACTCAGTAGAAGCAGAAGATGAGAGGAAGAAATGGAGGAAGACCTTTGGCCTTTTGGGGTTGTCATCTGGCTCAAGAAGTCCCCAGGCAATTGACTCAAACTCTTTAATTGACATATTTACATGTGACTTATGCCAAAGGACACAAATAAACACCTCCTGTCCCACTCCACTCAAGCCAAACATGGATGACTTCATGGCTGGGTTCCAATTCTGAACCTCTGGGCCCCTGAACCCCTGAATATCATGGCTCTGGGATCCTCAAGAGGAAAACCCCGCTGAGTTGGGGCACTAGCCTAGCCCCCAGAAACTAATCCCCCTCCCTTCCAGACGAAGCTGATAACACCCACATTTCAGCAGTTTGCACTTCCCAAAGCATGATCTCATTTGCGCCTCACAACAACCCTGCGAGGCTGGCAGAGCAGGGTTTATTATCTCTATTTTCCGATGCAGAAACTGAGGCCCGGAGAAGGTAAGCAATGACCAAGGTCACACTAACGAGTCTTCTGACTCCAAACCTAACACCCAGGCTGCCCCTTTAACCTTATGTAGCCTATCCCGGTCTCATGGAGAATGCAGAGAAGAGACTCAGATGGCACAGTGAGATGGGGAGGGTCTGTGCCTCCTCTCTCCCTTTCTGAATGGGGCGGTGGGAAGAGGGTTGGCATCTACTGCGTGTCAATTACTATATGAGGTATCTTACAGGCATTATCTAATTTAATTTGAAGAGGTAGGACCTCATTTTACAGACAGTGGCACCCTGTAGGTCTAAAGTCACGCAGTGATTAAATAATGGAATTTGAGCTTGGCCCTGGTTTTGATTCTAAAGCCTATGCTATTTGTGCAGCCTCCTGTGCCCCCCTTCCCTGGGCAGGTGACCCTGGCCTTGGTGGAGGCAATGTACCAGTTGCTACCGGAAGCCTGTCCCTGATTCATTTCTGTGAGTGGCCTTCACAAATCAAAAAACTGAGAAGAGGGAGGGCAAAGGAGAACTTCCGGGGGAGGTAAGAGCTCCAAAAGTCTGTGGGAGAAAGCAGATTCCTCCCAGGAACTGTGTGAGCAGTGTCCCTCCCTCTTTCCTTCCTCTCCCTCTCCCTTACCACAGCCTGGCTGGGGGATGGGAGCCATGGCCCTGAAGGGCGGCCTCTTGGCAGATGCAGAAGGGCTGGAGGCAGTGCGACAGAAGCCCACATCCTGGGTCACCTCCCACTCAGAACCACAAGGAATCTGGACAAGAATGCCAGCATTTCTCTAAACCACCAGATTGCATTGCCTCTTCCCTTCCCAAACCAACTCTTCTCATGCCCTCACCATTAGCTTCCCAGGCAGAACTCCAGTTTTCAGTAGACAAATCCACGTTCTTTCCCTGCCTACCAAGGCAAGCAATCGGGCTCCTGAAGTCGGTCTTGACCCACAGAGATCATCATGTCTATCCCGCTGTCTTTAGGCATAATTTGTGCAGGCCAATGAGGTTTCTCTCTACTCTGTACCATGCCTTCTCAAAGGTAAGACATTCCCTAGCCTTCCTCAGGTAATTCTCCAGCACTGCATGGCATTCCTCACCATTAGGATGTTCTTCACAATCCCTAACGTTAGTCCCTGGTGCCAACACTTTGCTGCTTTGACTTTAGTGGAAATGGGAAAGTCACTGCTTGAATTCTGACTCTCCAAACAACAAATGAGAACCAGGGGACCCAGCCACTCTTCTGGAAGCCAGCAGCTTCACAGTATCTTTATTGATTGGTGCAATTTTCTAATGCTCCAGAAAGAGTGAAGAATGGATGGTAAGGTAAAGCTAAGATGTTACTGGATGAAAAATCAGGAGTAATAGAGAAAATAATAGATTTAGTGAGTACAGCTACCAGACTCTTGGCCATTGGAATGGGCATCTTGCCACTGCCATTGTCAGTTGCTTCTGTCTTCATTACCATCACCATTGTGACCGCCACCGCCATTTCCATCCCCATGGCCATCACAACCATCAACATCACCATCTTCACCATTATTACCTCTACTGCCACTATCAGCACCACTGCCTTCACCATTACTCTCAGCGTCACTGACACCTCCCTCAGTCACCACCATCCCCATCTCTAACATCACAAATACCACATCTACCATTCCCACCTTCACTACCTCTACATTAGTCTCTCCACCTCTGTCATCATCACTACTGTTGTCACCTCAACCATCATCACCCTCATCCTCTTCCTTGCCACCATTTCTATTTCCATGTCTAACATAACCATCATTACCTTCACCATCATCATCACCACCTGTATCACCATTACTAAGTGCATTAATGCCATTATCATTACCACACGTGCCATCAGTATCATCACCTCTATTATCATCACCTGTTTTGTCATCTACATCATTACCTTCATTACCACCATTGAGGCTGCCACTGTACTCATTGGCAGTAATGTTGTGATCACATGCCCATTTAAATCATTAATGACATGTATTCTTGTGGTCCTCAACTTGAAGGGCCCACAGACAATTGATGGGGACTCAGGCAGAAAGTAAAGAGGATGAGGGCAGACACCAAAAGTGTGAGAATCTGGAGGTCCACAAATTTCCATCTCCACTGTGGCCAAAGAAGTCTCCCCATTCAGGGAAGCAGGTCTATCCTGGAGAATGCAGGGAGGCAGGACAAGATTCAGATCTACGGTAGCACATGGTAAGTGTAGCCAGCCCCTGACTCCCAGCTGAGCCTCAGAAGTGACAAAGGGCCAGGCTAGGCTACATGATGCCCTGAGAGAAGCCAAAAAGAGAGGGCACAGGAGTAGGTTGAAAATGCCATTGTGGGGGAAGAGGGGGGAGTCAGGGAGCTGTTGGGTGTCTGGTTCCTAGATTCAATCCCTGGTTGAGAAGTATTTCCTCCTATATCCCCGTGTCCCTAAATTACCCTCGAGTTCCGGTCACCTTCTATTTTTGTAACTATGAGCCTAGTCACTGGAGCATGGAATAGCCTTAGAACCAGCCCCTGGGACTCACTGAAAGGCTGCAAAGCCTGGTCTAGAGGAGATGCTGCCAGGCTCAGGGAGAGCTACAGGGTGGTTTTCTCAGTGCCACTGCCTTCCCCATCCACTCCCTCCCCTCTGAGGCCCCTGTTCTTTCCCTCCTCCTCCTCAGAGCCCCAAGTCTTCCAACCCCTTGTTCCAGAATTCCCTGCAAACTTGCCTTCCCTCCCAGCCTCCTCCCGAGCCTGCCTCCAGCACCTGGTCCCTGTCTCCTGGCCGCCCCCTCCCCCCCTCCCCAGCTTTGTCCTCTCCTCTCTTGGGCAGGTAGGGCTTTGAAACGCCTTGGGTAAGAACCATAAGGGTCCTGGGAGAGACCATTTCTTAAGCTAATAGGCTACTCTGTTGGGAGCTGTTTCCTGATTCTCCAGCTAAATTGTCTTGTGCGCACTTTCATCCCATTAATCCTGCTGCTGAGACGGAAAGAGGCTCATTAAGTCGTCAGATCCTTCCACCCAGGTCTAGGCTGCTCTCAGCTTTCCCTGCATGTGCGCCTGGGCTTTGCTCCTGCTCTCTGGGCTTCCCTTCCAGGCGGGCGTCCCCAGGGTCGGCCCCACACCTCCAGTTTCTCCCATCAGCTTTTCCCTCATGCATTCCACCCCATGGTGCGGTGCACACACTCACACTCACACCCCCGCACGGCACACGTGCCCCTGCCAGCCAAGCTCACCATATATTCCTCGTCATCATCATTATCAACAATTAGCATCTGTTGTGCACTCACCACGTGCCAGGTCACGTGCTAGGAGTTGTGCCTACATCAGCACATTTTACACTCTACATCCCTGTGGGTTTGACATTTGTACATCCCCCACCCTTTTTACAGGTGACAAAACTGGGATTTAGATAATGCAGGTCAGGTGCTAGGAGTTTTGCCTACATTAGCACATTTTACACTCTCTGCATCCCTGTGAGGTTGACATTTGTACACTCCCCCCTTCTTATGGGTGACAAAACTGGGATTTAGATAAATTCAGGGACCAAGATAACACCAGGAAGAAGTGCACAGCGGGGATGCAAATCCAGGTCAGCTCTGACTGGTTTGGCTCAGTGGATTGGGCATCATCCCACGGACCGAGGGCTCGGTGGATCGATTCCCAGTCGGGGCACATGCCTGGTTTATGGGCCAGGTACCCTGTTGGGAGCATGTGAGAGGCAACTGATCAAGAGGCAACCAACTGATGTTTCTCCCCCCTCTTTCTCCCTCCCTTCCCCTATTTCCTAGGTTTTATTCAAGAACTCAAACAAAATGTGCCAGATAAAGGCATTTTAGCCCTCCTTTTCTTCCTCTTCTTCATCCTGGCTTATTAAGAAGTAACTCAGTACGTAACTCTCTTTGCTGTTAGCAACTATGGGCAACCAGTCACGTAGATTATTCTTCTTCAAATAATTTTTGGTGAGATATTTCAAATACCTTTTGGAGAAGGCACCTCAGAAGTTACAGTGATCTTACTCTTGCTTCTGTCAATGGTTACATCCCCTTCACTGAGGTTCCCAGCTTTTCTGTTCACTTTGATTCTCGCCTGAAGGAACTGCTCCATAGGAGCCATGGCAGCTTTGGAGACTAAAAATAAAACTTAAAAATATCTTTTAAAAAATAACCCAGGTCAGCCCTGGCTGGTGGCACAGTGGATAAGGCACTGGCCTGTGAACCCAAAGGTCGCTGGTTCGATTCCCAGCCAGGGCACATAACCAGGTTGCAAGCCAGGTCTCCAGCCAGGTCCGAGCTGGAGGCAGGTGAAAGGCAACCATACATGGATGTCTCTCTCTCCCTCTCTGCCTCTCTCCCTTCCCCTTTCTCTGAAAAATAATAAATAAAAAAATCTTTAAAAACTCCATGTCAATCCAGTTCACAGCTTGTGCCTTGAACTCTACTGCACTCTCCTGCCTGCACCTACTTCCATGTAAACATACATAGCAGCATACCATGCACACTCATGTCCACATGCCAAGCATTTGTAGTACACATGTTCACAGAGCACACATTCCATACCCAAAGTGGACACATTTCATACACTGCACAGAAATGCACACACACACACATATACGAAGAGACATATATGAAGAGACTAGGAAGAACACACCTAGTCAGTCTAGTCAGTTGACGAACACTGACTGATTATCTACTAGCTTGGCCCAGTGTTAGGCACTATGGTCACCCAAGGGAGGAAGAGAATGAGCATGTCTTGAGTGACTACCATATGCCAGACCCGATGTCAGAGGGAGTTCATGGCCACAGGAACATGCATGAGCCTGTGCATACATGTATGCACACACACACACACACACACACACACACACACACACATACTCACTTGAGTTAGAATTAGTCCTCTGCCTGCCACTCCTGGTGCCATGTGATCCAGGGAAGACAGTGGGGACAGGAATACTATTTGAGACAGGAACTGAGGGGGAGTTGAGAGGCTGGAGGTTACCAAGCCTGCTGAACTTAGACCTTAAAGACTGCCCAAGCTGGGTGACAGGGACCTCAGAGGCTCCTTCCCTGTCCCTACCAACAACTTACCCTTGCTACCAGAGGAAGCCCAGACTGAGAAGTGGTGAGTCTCACCAGCCTTCATGAGCTCTGGGTCCTAAGCCACCTCTGTGGGCCCCACGGGGCCCTGGGTGAGCATCTCGGAGCTTTCCCACGCTTTCCCACCACTTTTGGCCTGACTTAGCTCCACTTAGCTCCCAATAAGGGAAGTAGACAGGAAATTAAAGATAACTAGGCAGTTTGAGAGGATTAATGATAAGGGAGAGCAACGTAATTATGTCATAGTTGCTATTGGACAGGAGAGCAGAGCAAAGGAAATGTAAATGGCCTCAACCAGCCCATTACAAGAACAAGGGCAAGGCCAGCAAGCAGATAAGAGTCCTGAGCGCAGGACAGAAGCATTAATCACCCAGCAAGGCTGCCACCCCAGTACAGCCTACCAGGGCAATAGACCCAAGGATAAAACGCCAGAAAGGGTCCTGACGGGCCTGCATGGAGCGAAGAAGCTGCGCTGTTGGCCATTGACCTGGCGGAGCCTCTGACACCAGGAGGGAAGGGAGTCCCTGGCCTTGGCAGCTGTTACCCCTTGGCCCTAGGAGCTGTGCCAGCTTCTTCCATGTTCTGAAGGAGTAACTTTGAGCCCAAGGATCCCAAGTATGGGGAAATCCCTGGTTTAAGTCATGTACTAGAAATTTCCTTGGACCAAGAGTGAAGGGGCCTGGGTTCCACGCCGAAATCTGTACTATCCTAGCTGTGTTGCCTTGAACAAGTCATTTCCTCCTCTCTGGACTTGTACCTCCATGTTTTCAATGAATGGCCTTTTAGAAGAATGAAGTGAAATGAAATAATAACAGCTCACATTTATTGAGCAATGCCTCTATGAACGAACAGAGGCTGGGAGTTATTTTGTGTAAGGAACCAGAACGCACAGTCTTGGTTGCTACTACTGAAATCTGCTGTTGCAGCACCAAAGCATCTGAAGATGGTGCTCAAATAAATTAAGCTGGCTGTGTTCCAATAAAACTTTATTTACAAAATCACACAGCCAGATGTGACCTGCAGGTTGTAGCCTAGTGACACTTGAACTGAGCGCTGGGCTAAAAACATTGTTTCCATGATCGCATTTGATCCTCAAACAACCCTGAGAAGGAGACACCACTATTATAATCATTTGATAGATGGGGAAACTGAGGCACAGAGAAATTAAGCTATTTGTTCAATGTCATACACCTGGGAAGTGGCAGAGCCAGCATTTGAACCCTCACAGTTTGGCTTCTGAACCTTTGTATTACGTGCCCCCTCCCAGGATAGGAACAATGGTCACTATTATAACAATACCAACCATTGCTTGCAAAAGGCCTATCAGACACACCAGCCCTCATCCCTGAGGAGCCATGGCCCACTGGTGTGTCACAATCAGTTGCACAGTGTGTCAAAGGTCATTTGTTTCTAATAATAGTTTTTCAAATGATTTACTGCTGTTTTACTAAACTAGAGTTGACCCGATGTTATCCCTCTAATAACGTCCCCTTCACTCACTTGCATTCAGATATGTTTCCTGGAAAGAGAGTGAAGGGGCTGGAGGTCCAGGCGCCTTGGCAGGACTGCCTTGGGGGGAGGATGGCGAAGCGTGGCATGTCGCCTGCCAGTCACTCGGAAAGAAGCAGGGGGGCAGGCAGAGAAGGCCTGCTCTAGCCTGGGAGTAGGGGTAATTATTCCCATTGGGCAGCTGAAGAAAACAAGGCTCATAAGAGATGTAGCTGGAGGCCCGAGGTGACACAGCTAGGAAGTCAGACATAAGCAATTATGAATGGTGCTCGAGAGTGTTCCATTAGAGAAAAAGGCCAGGAGCCAGGCAGAACGGCATTCAAAGCCTGCCTCTGGCACTTTCTGTGGGGCCAGAATCTCTCTCTCTCCTTGGTCCTCAGTTTCCATACCTGTAAGCTAGACATGTATATAGAACCACACCTGATACCTGACAGGGCCTGTTGCAGGGATGAAATGAGATAATAAGGGATGTCCGAGGCTGCTGAGTTGTTTAGCTTGGACAAGATGAGACTCAGTGAAAAGAAAGAATGAGAGAACCAACGTTTGAGGAGCACCTACTATGTGCCAGGGAAGCTCCCAAAACTATGACCCGCCCCCACCACCAGCAACTCGGAGGTGGGAATAGCTATCTCCATTTTATAGACAAGAAAGCAAGTCCCGGAATCGCCTTGCCAGAAAGCAATGGGACCAAAACCCAAGTGGAGGCAGAGTACTGGAGCTTTAGCAGGACTTCCGTCATGGGGATGGAGCATGAGCTGGGAAAGCGGGGGTTCATAAAGTGACAGTCCTTAAGCACTTGCTATGTGCTGGGCGTTGTTCCTGGCACTGGGGACACAGCCCAGAACCAAGCAAAGTCCCTACCCTGGTGGAGCTGAAAATCTAGAGGGTAACTAAGCACACTTTGGGGTCCTTTCCACCTGGTGGTGTCATTCCAACTGCACCATGATCATGGGCAAAGGGTCTGTTCCCTTCCTCAGTTTACCCCTCAGAAGCCCTTCTGACAGAAATGAAAAAACCCACTTCCCCCAAGCTGTGGCATCCTGAGTGGCTGGCTGCCCAGCAGGAACAAAAGCTGGACATGCTGCTTCTCTGGGACATCAAGTGCCTCCTCCCAGAGGGTGGGGACTCAGGACCCTGGCCTGGACCAGACCTGACCCTGGTGAGCTGTCCCTGAGAACAATGGTTCAAAGGCGTCTTCCCGAGGACCCCAGCAAGGATAAGTAAGGCTGGGGACAGGCGGCTTGTGCATTGTTCACAAGGTGGTTTCCTGGCTGGACTGGCTGTCAGAGGCCCCAGGCTACTGCGGTGGGCCCAGGGAGGGGCCTGCATCTGTGCCCCTCTGCTCCTGGAACAAAGCCACTCTTTCTGCTGCCATCTTCGTTCCCATGGAGGATGCCTCAGGGCTGCCCTCCACCTCCTCGGGTCCGGGACAGAACCCAGACTGGCCCACGCCTACACTGCCACACAGGAGCTCCTGCCCTGAGCCAGGCAGTGGACAGGGGGATGTGTGACACAGTTGGGCCAGCAGTGCAGTCCTCCATGAGTCAGTCCAGGGAGCTGGTGGCCGAGGGTCCACAGGACAGCTGGGTAAGGTGGTGATCAGGAGGCAGGGCTTGGATAGCTGGCCAGGCAGGTGATTCACCCACCCAGCCACCAGTGGCCAGGTGAGCAGCCTGCTCTTCGCTGACACTAGGCCTGAGTTGGGGCTATGGGCCTGTGATAAACACTGAGGGTTAGGGGGTGCGGAATACCAAGGCATCCAGGCAACCAAGAGAATGCACTAAACCCTCAGCAATGCCAAGAACTCGCCGCCCTCCCCCTGCCCCACCCACCCTGTGCCTTTGATCACACACACATAGGCCAGCCCTAGCCCTGCCCTCCGCATGCCCACATTTCTTCTGTACCCCCACCCCCCAGCACATCTGGGAAGGGCATTGCACTTTGGGGCCTCACCTCTATGTGAACCTCTCCTTTGATCACCACACCAGCCACGGAAAGGGAGAGAGGTTGGGAGGGGAGAGGGGAGAAGAGAAATTCTCCCTTTCTTTGCCCCTCGGAACACAGCTTAGGGAGGCTCAGAAAAGTCAAGGCGTTTGCTGAAGGTCCTTCAGCAAACTATGCAACCACCGTTCCAAGCCCTGACCTTCCATGAGCTGAGGCCTCAAGGAATCCCATCATGTCAAGTGGAGAGAACTGGGGCATGTGCCCCTGATGACAGAAAAGCGGAGAAGCACCTGCTTCTTCTTTTCCACCCTAGCCGTGCAGATAAATATAACAACCCTCCTGTCACAGCCGTTGGCTGTTTACAGAGCACTGTCTACATGCTCCTCCATTTGATCCTCCCAGCAGCTCTGCGAGAAGGGCACTGTTCTTCTCCCCATTGTACAGATGAGCAAACTGAGGCTCAGAGAAAGTGACTTATTCACCCAGGGTCACTCAGCTGGAACGAGGGGGCACCAAGATACAACGTCAGAACTATTGCTCCTAAAACATTTCAGTGAGCCCTTCATTTACAGAGGAAAACTCTGAGGCTTTCATTTTAAATGACAAAGCCTGGCTTGCTAAAAACAGGGTTTGAAGTTGCAACTTGATAGGTACACATCGGCCCCCTGGTTCTTGAAGTACTATCACGTTGGACTGATGGTGTTAGCCTGCCAGGAGACCTCCCAGTCATTCCTGGCCCTGACACCTGGTCGGTAGTACCCCCTGCCCCTGCGGATGCCACCTGGTTGGCATGAGGAACAGTGGCCTGGGCCCACCTCCCCAGCACTCTGGACTTGAGCTGCCCCTCAAGTCCTCTCCCTGCTCAGCCTATGGCATGGCTCCGGGGCTGGGGTTGGGGTGGTGCTGGGGAGGGAAGCCTGAGTCATCCCCAGGCCAGGAAGCACAATGCTTGGCAGGGTTCCTGGGCCCAGCAAAGGAAGGAGAAGGAGCATTGAGTTACAGAGGCCAGCTAGGGCAGGGAAGAGGCTGTGGGGAAGGGGGTGTCAAGGAGTCCGCAGAGATGGGAGCCTTGCAGCAAACTGGGTTCCACAGGCTCTGGCCAGAGAGTTGGGCCCAGGGATGTTTGGGGGCACCTGGTGGGAAGAGGGGTGCAGAGAGGCCAGAAGGACCTTTATTCTGTCCAGCTCTCTGTCCCACCCCAGGCCCCCCAGCCAGGGCCCTTCCCCTGCAGAGCCGTGTGACAGCTGGGGCAGTTCCAGAGGAGAGATCCCCCTCAACCCCACAGGGGGAGGGCGCCACCTCCCGCCTCCTCCCTCCACCTCTTGCTGTCATGTCCTTGGCCACCAGTGTTTCAAAATAGACCGGTTCTTGGCTGGCCGTTTACTTAGGAATCAGAATCATCAAGTTTCAAATTCATTCCCATAGCTTTAGCTCCCACCTCTCGGCAGAGCGGTCTGGCCCAGACTGGCCCTGGAGCTGCAGAGGCCCACAGAATGACAGCTGACTCGACGTATCTTCTGGAATGACCCACGATACCTCCAGCTCAACTGGGTCTCAGCTCAACTCACCCTTCCCCACTGTTCCCCAGAGAAAATCGATCCTGTCTCTAGGATTATTATCACCACCAACTAAGCATCGTTTGTGATGTGTCCCTCTCCTTTCCTTTCTTAGCCATTTATTAGACATGTGCCAGTCCTGTGCATGGAGCAGGATGACAGTGGTGAACAAGTTAGACGTGATCCCTACCATCCCACGGCTGACAGGAAATCACCATCCAAGCCACTAAGGGTCAATCTGGGGGCAGCCCATGGGGCCAAGGGAGCCCGTAAGAGTCGTGGGGATGATAGGAGACCTCCCAGAGATATGCCACCTGGACAGTGAATAGGCCGGATGCCAGTGAGTGGGGTTGTGGGTGTGGGAAGAGGGGGGATAGGGTGAGCAGTGAATTGATTCAGATAGAGAGGGCATGAGACACGGGTGGAGGTACGGGGAGCGTGCGGTTAGCGAGCAGCTGTGTGGCCCTGTGCGTAGAGTCGCAGCTAAGCATGTGGAGGTGGGGGCCTGCCTGGTAGGAGACGGGGCTGGAGAAACGGCTAGGTACCAGGGCCCCTGGGCCCAGTGGGCCCCTGGAAGTGTAGACTTTATCCTAACAGCCACCAGGAGCCATTAGAACATTGTAAGCAAGCGAGTGAAGCTTTATGTTTCTTAAGAATTCACCCATTCTTTTTTGTTTTTTAAGATTTTATTCATTATTTTTAGAGAGAGGGGAAGGGAGGGAGAAAGAGAGGGAGAGGAACATTCAATGTGTGGTTGCCTCCTACACATCCCCAACTGGGGACCTGGCCCACAACCCAGGCCTGTGCCCTGACTGGGAATCAAACCAATGACTCTGGTTCACAGACTGGTGCTCAATCCATGGAGCCACACCAGCCAGGGCTGATGTGCATTTCTGAAAGATGTTGCAGTCCTCCTCATCCTGGCATTCAAGTACTGTAAGTCCATAATCGCTCTGCTGCCCCTATTCCTTCTGTCATCAGCCACATGGACCTACACCTGGACCATTGCCCTGGCTCCTCCTCTTCAGGCCTTGGACCCTCTCATGCCCCAATCTAGCCTCCAGTCATAAGGTGAAGAAATGGTATATACGTCAAATCTGATCATGTCCCTGACGCTGTTGCATGTCGACCTATAGCTCCCCATAGCTTTCAGGATAAAGTCAGGTTTCTCATCCATCAGGGTACACAGACCCCCACCCCCCATTCTATCCCCACCTCAGCTCCATCCTTGGCCTGCTCACACCATGTGCTCTCTCCATAAGGCCCAACGCAGCGTGCCCCCGACATGGCAGACCTCGGGGCCATTGTCTCGGTTGTGTCCTCCCACTTGGTTCCTCTTATCTGTATTTTGCAAGTTCTCCCTTGTGCTTCAAGGTTTGACTCCAATGTCACACGCCTGCTGTTTTCCAAGCCCCCTTCCGTTTCCCTCACCAAAGCTGGGCAGTTAGCACCTCGCTCAGGTGATCCCAGGGGACTTGACTGTCATTCGTAGGTAGCCCCCACCAGGGTCAACTCCATGCAGCCTGAACCTGCTTCTTCACTTCATTCTGTCCCTCTGATGATGGCTGCTCACCTTAGGCCTTAGGAATTCTGCGCCAAAGCCAAGATCTGGCCTAGCCTACTGGCTTCCTTGCAGGCTCACTGTCAGGCCCCAGCTGAACTGTGACCTCTCCAATCTTGAATCCCAGCAGCCCCTGGGCTGGAGAAGTCTTCCTGGTCAGAGGACCCCATGGAGGCCTGGCCCCGCTCTCTCAGGCCTCCTCTCCTCCCCAGCACTGGGTGGCTAAGCAGTGTCCACTGGAGCTGCCTAGGCTGGGAGGAGCTTGCATGGCCCAGGAGAAGACTGGAGGCCCGGGGTGGGGCTCTCCCAGGACAGGAAGGTTCTTCCCTCTGGGATGGATACCCAGCTCCACCTTAGGAAGGGAACAAACAGGTAGTCAGTCTGGGTCAGCCCCTGTGGAGTTGTGTTTTCAAGGGAGATGTAAAAGTTCGTCCCACAGTGGGAAACCCACCTTCTGTCACCCTTCTGGTGCCTTCCCAGTCCCACCCAGGGGGCCTGCTTGGGCCCGGAATCTGATTAGATTGAAGAGGTCCTGAGACCTGCACACACATTCCCCCAAACTAGGGCCAACTCAGGAAGCTAGGGACTCCCACCCCTCCCCACCAACATCCACGGTACTGAGCCCCTCTCTCCACATCAGCTTGGGGCCTCTGGGTTGCTTTCAGGAAGGGGGTGCTTCTCTCTACAGCCCAGCTTGGAAGGAAAGGGGGAGAAGAGGGAAAGATGGCTTGATATGGATTTTTGTGGTCGGAGGTGATTGGAATCCCAGCTGTGCTCCCCAGACCCTCCCTGTTCCACCAGCACCCCTCCTCCTGCAGAGGTGGGCAGGGGAGGGAAGGGGGAGAAGAGGGGCTATGACCCCTCGGTTCTCACAGATACCCCATGGGTGATTTGGGGCCATGATTTGGGGCCATGTGCAGGCTCGTCCTTGGAAACTTGCCCCAGAAATTAGGCTCCAGCCCAGAGGCTCTCAGCGCTGACTTCCCATTTGAATCACCAGGGAGATTACATACATGCCAATGCCTGGGCCCCAGCACACAGGTTTCATCCTCCCTGCTCTAGACAGGAGCTCAAGCATCAGGTGCTTCTCACCCCTGGCTTCAGAGAAGAATTTCTCAGCCTCGGCACTATGGACATTTTTTTTCTCGGATAATTCTTGTTATGGGGAGAATGGGAGCATTACTAGGGTATTAAACAGCATCCCTGGATGCTACCCACTAGGTGCCACCACCAGCTACCTCCTCTGGCCCCTTGTCTGTCACAACCAAGGATGTCTCCAGGCTTTGCCACATAGTCCCTGGGAACAAAGTTGTCCCTGATGGAGAACTGCTTTAGCCATCAGGCACGACCTGGCCGTGGGAGTTCACACCTTCCACAAAAGAGGAGCCCCTCTCAAAGCAAGGTCCTGCTGTCTTCCCCTGAGGCCTTCAGGTGGTCAATAGTGACACAGCCCCTCTATGCTTCGGGTCTGGCCCTGTTCTGGGGAAGGCTGGGAACACACGGGGAATCCAACCTCATTTTTGTCTCCTGGGCACTCAGAACTGAGAAACCAGAGGTCAGAGCCAACTTGCAGATCCAGGGACCCTGGGTGGGTCTCAGTCTTACTCTGTGACCAGATACACGTCGAGCACAATTTAACAAATGTTTCTCAGCCACGTGACAACCACCAATCATGCTGGGTGCTGAGGTCCCAGCAATGAACTGTCCATGCCATCATGGGGCACATGGTCTGGAGCAGAGGTTAGCAACTCTTTTTGTAAAGGGCCACAGAGTAATTATCTGGGGCTTTGGGGTCTGTCACAACTACTCAACTCCACTGTTAGAGTGTGAGAGCAACCATAGATGATATGTAAGTGAATAAGCATGGCAGTGCTCCAATAAAACTTTATTTACAAAAACAGGCTGTGGCTACACTTGGCCTGTGGACTACAGTTTACCAGCCTTTGGTCTCATGGGAGAAAGAAACAAGTACCCGAGTGTTTCCAGTCCAAGTTAGATCTACAGGGAAGCAGGGGAAACGGTGGAAGGCAATCAGAGCCCACAGGTAGGGGAAAGATGTATCTAACCCGGGCTGGAACAGGAAAAAAACATCTGGGAAGGCTTCCAGGAAGAGGTGACACCTGAGCCAAATCTTAAAGGACATCTGTAGAGTGATGAGGCTAAGAGACTGAAAAGGAATTGGCCAGGTGAAGGTTGGAAGGACAAGTGTTTAGGCAGAAGCTGCACCCTGGGCCAAACTCAGGAGCAGAAGATGGCCTGGCACATTCAACATGGCAGGGGAGGAGGGGAGTGAGGTAAACTCTTCCAAGCTCTTGCATTTATTCTCCATCCCTGGGGTTTCTGAGCATGGCAGTGACAAGGTCTGATTTGCTTTCTGCAACATTCCTTCTGATTACATTGTGGGCAAACAGGCTGGCAGTTGGGGGCAGAGAGGAAACAGGCTGGGGGCAGGTGGCAGCCACAAGTGACAGACGGTGAGTCTTGGACTGAGGTAGAAGCCATGGAGCTTGGAGAGAAGTGGCTGGATTGCACATGTGAGGGAGGTAGAATAGGCAGGACTTGGTGGCTGATTGGATGTGACATGTGGTGGGGAGAAAGGTAGGGAGGATGCCTCCAGGATTCCGGTGGGGACATGATGGTGCCATTCGCTGGGAAAGGGGACATGGGAACAAAGGTCAGGTTGGAGAGGATGGCAGCTGATGGACTTGGGTGGGACACGTTGGAATTTGAGATGAGTAGGGGACATCTGGTGGAGGTGGCCTGGAGGCAATCAGAAATCCACCCTGAAGGTCTCACTATAGATGGGCTCTTCTGTGGGGAGAAAGCAGGGAAGAAGAGGAGAGGGGTGGGAGACAGGGCAGGGGAAGGAAGGGAAGGAGGATCTAAAGTCCTGTTTATGTCCAACAGGAAAGGGACTGTGAAACAAGTGGCCAAGGGGTTAGGGAGGAAGCCGGAGAGTACTGGAGCCCCATCCTCTCTCTGGCTCTCCCAGGCTCCTCCTCAGAGCATGGAGAGGCTTCGCCTCAACCATCCCCAAGATCTCTTGTTCTAGCGACTTAAGTCAAGAGTGCCGCAAAGGCCTCTGGGAGTAGAGAAGTCCTTCAGCTTTCAGGAATCAAAGGATGCGTTACAGCTTTGAAGAATAAGGACTTCCAGGGGCCCAGGGGTGGAAGGAGGAGGAGTAGGGCAGGGCAGGGCGGGGTGGACATTCCAAGTCGAAGGAGCCTGCTGAGGAAAAACTCAGAGGCAGGAAAATACAGGGAGTGTCTTGGAAATCCTGAGTAGTCAGCCTGTCACAACAGGGGCCTGGGATGCTGGGCTGGGGTGGGAGGAAGGAAGGTGATGATAAAGAAGATTGAAAGGAGAGTGGGTTTGAATCCTGAGTCAATCCCACAGCTGGGTGATCTCAAACAAGTCACTAAACAGAGCCACAGTTTCTTTATCTCCACCAACACCTGCCCTCCCTTTAGACCCTGGCTGGGTTTCTAGAAAGATCCCATGGGTAAAGAATGCTGAGAACCCTCAGAGCTGGCCATGGCGCCACTCACAGGGACTCTAGTCCCTGCCCTTGCAGTCCCTTCCTATCTTCTATGACAATTAGTTTTCTCTGCCAAGGGGAAGGAGCCAAAATCAAAGAGACTCTGGACTGGGTTCAGGGCAAACCTGGCACAGGCCCCCCAGAGCACTTCCTGTTGCCATCTGCCTCACTTGGGTAGCCTCAGGGAGAGGTTACGGCAAGGGTGGGGCCTGCCATTTTCTTGGTGTGCGCCGCTGGCCTGACCCGGGGCTTTCCCCACATCCCTGCCCTGCAGCAGCGAAACTGGCCAGGCAGCCAGGAAGCAGCATAGCCAGGGCTAGAACCCAAGTCCTTGACCCTCAAATGCATGCTCTCCTTTGCCACTTCAGCGGCTCCATAAATTGGCTCTGGAAGTGCCCCATCTGTGGCTTTGTGTCTGGACAGGTCTCTGCTGGCTCCCTGCGCTCAAGATGGCCCATGGGTCCCCTTTGTGACCCTCCTTCTCCTTCCCTTCATCTGGCCTGCCTGTTCCTGGCACACATTCCCTCTAGCCAGCCCTGAAGCCCGTGGCTGCCCACTCCACTGGGACCCAGACAGACGACAGTGGAATAATGAAAGTGTCCTTCCCATGACCTTGAGCTCTGGCAAGGCCAACTTCCCTTGTGGTGACTGGGGTTAATGACAGCTGAGTGACACAAGGACATGCACACACAGAAATGGGCCACGTCAGAGTGGGCATGGCCAGGACACCCCAGGGACCTACCAGGGCAGCTGCTTCCCCCTCCTCGTGCAGACAGCTGGGAATACCCCTGCCAAGGGAGAGGGCCCAGCCACCAGGAAAACCCCCGCTGACTGACAGGGCACACTCATTTCCTACTGCCTCACTTGGATCCCTGGGTCACCCCTGCCAACAGCTGGGAGACAGCCACTTCTTCCCATCTCTCAGACACCAGGGGATACCTCCAGCAGCCACACGTAGACATACATGACTTTGGTGAGCTGTACACAGAGCTGCGAGAGACATGCGGCTCCCAGGAGCCCTGGTGGTGGGGGAAGGTCACAGATACAGACACCAGCCTCCCTGGGGTTTGGGCCCTGAGGAACACCGGACCCACACACTGGGCCCTCTCTGTGGGTGGGAGGGGGCTTCTGAAAATATTTGGATCATCTAGGCCCTTCCAGGGCCCAGCCCATTCTTCCAATTCAAGCTGCAGGCCCATGTGTGCATGCGAACATTCCCGACATGCCCCTCGTTCTCAGCCACCTCAGCGAACAAGTTGTGATGCCAACTCTGGGCAAGGCCCTGGGTGGGTCCTGGGGTAACAAAAAGGAATTAGGCCCTGACTGGCATGGTTGCAGTGGATTGAGCATCGTCCTGCTAAGTGAAAGGTCGCCAGTCCTATTCCCAGTCAGGGCACATGGCTGGGTTGAGGGCCTGGTGCCCGGTTGGGGGTGTGTGAGAGGCAACCCATTCAATGTTTCTCTCCCACATCGCTGTTTCTCTTCTTCTCTCTCTCCCTCCCTTCCCCTCTCTAAAAATAAACAAATAAAATCTTTTTAAAAAAGAATCAGAAAAGTGTCCTATCTTCATAGAGCTCGCAGACCAGGGGAGACCCTACAGGAGATAAAGTCAAGGAGGCCTCCAGTTCAGCTGCAAGAACTGTTGCATGTGGACGGAGCAAGGTGGCCTTGTGGCCTCCGAAGCCTTGCCAAGACCCTACCAGGGGGACTGTGTCCAGTTATGGACCCCGCATGTTAAAAGGTCACAGACTAGGCCCTATGACAACTGTCAGAGCCATTTGGCCTGGGAAAGAGTCAACTGCTGGGAACTTGAACTCTGAATGCAGCCCTGGGAGGGGCTATCACAGGGAAGGTGAGCTGTGTGGACCCAGGAGACAGAGCTAGGACCCACTGACAGAAACCAAAGAGAGACTAACAGACGGCTATGCTGAGATAAGACAGTACGCCGTTGGAGGAAGTGAGCTTCCTGTCACTGGAGGTATACAAGCAGAGTTTAGGCGATCACTTCGCAGGATGCTGTGGAGGGCACTCAAGCTCTGGGTGGAAGCCGGGACTGGATGGTTATTCAGGGTGCTTCCAGCCTCAAGAGTCCACAGCACTGTGATTCTAATTCACCCCCTTTAGGCTACAAATGAGGAGATTGAGGTCCTGAGAGAGGCAGGGTCATGCTCAAGGTCGCACAAAGAGTTAGTGGTTCTCAGAGGACTAGCCCCAGAATTCCTCACTCCTCATCTTTGATCGCCCAACTCCTCAGACCATCTCAGTCAGAACAAACCTCCTAGGCGGATCCAGAAAGGCGCCTCCCCTCTCCACACCCTGGGTGGCCTGACCCCGCGGTCTTTCTCAGCTCCAGCCTGGGCTCAGCTGATGGATGAGCTCCTTGTTAGACGGCCTCTGGCTCCAGCTCTGGCTCCACAGATGGACACTCTCAGACCTGCTGGTTGAAAGGAAATCCACATTTGACCTGGAGCCAGATGCAGAGCAGAGGGAAGTGGGGAAATGGGAGATCCAGGGCCTGAAGGGGAACAGGACCCTGGAGGCCGGGCTGGGACCCACAGACTTTGCAAGCCCCCCCATGCTTAGGTGTCTAACAGCCTGTCCCTGAGCATGCCCCTTCTGGAACAGGGGCATTGGAGAGGCCACTGAGAAATGCTTGGGACCCCATTGGCTTCCGTGGAAAATCCAAATTCCTCATTCATTGCAGGCTTCCCCAAACTCCCTTTCTTCACTTTCCCTCTGCCCTTGTCCTGTCAGACACAGAGAACTTTAGTCCTATCCATCAAGACATGGCAAGGCGGCTTGCTACACTACTACATTATTGCTGCAGAAGAGGTTCTACTTGTTGTCATTAAGAATGTTGGATAAGGCACTGGTCTGTGAACCCAAAGGTCGCAGGTTCGATTCCCCAGCCAGGGCACATGGCCAGGTTGCAAGCCAGGTCTCCAGCCAGGTCTATGGCTGGAGGCAGGTGAAAGGCAACCATACATGGATGTCTCTCTCCCTCTCTGCCTCTCTCCCTTCCCCTCTCCCTAAAAATAATAAATAAAATCTTTAAAAAAAAAGAATCTTGGGGGAAAACTCTCTATCCATGTATGCAGTTCCCTGCATTTCACAAATTATGAAATGGGGGTTTGGGGGTTTGGAGAGTCGAAAGGGCCAGGCCATGGTGACCCAGTGATAGGACGGAACACACCTCCAGTGTCCCAGCACACAGATCTTTTCACACCATCCCTTCAGCATGTTCAGGATGACTCACTACTTCCTTTGTCTCCTGGGCCCTTTGCAATGACAGTGAGTTCAATGGCCCTCATGTTAAGAAAAATGAAATGGAAGTCAAGAGACTCCCAGTGTCTTTCCAGCTATTTCTCCTTAACAACCCACAGTGTAATATGTGTTCACTGGGGGTGGGGGACAGGATTAGGGATGATTAGAAAAGTGACCTTAATGATGGACTTCCAGGCACCATTTGAGGCCCAGGAACATATGTGGAACAGTTGTCCCCAAACCCGGCCTCATGGATAAGTGCCGAAAAATCACCGGAGGAATTAGCGAGTGTATGTTTTCATGTGTGCGCGCATGTGCACACGTCTGAATTCTTGGGCTCTATTCTACACTGTTCTGACTCCATAGCCAGTACCTAGGCCCAGGAGTCTCTGTTTTTAACAAGCACCTCAGGAGAATCTGACACGCGGTCAGGTTTGGAGGTACCTGCTCTTAGGACCACCTTACATTCTAAAGGTGGGGCACGCCCTAGAAGGCGATTTCTGCAGGATGCTTGTATGGGCTCAGCCCCAACTCCTGGTGCTAATAGCAGACAAAGGGTTTGCCTGGATCTTGGGTATCTAACAGCCCATCACCACCACTTCCCTTTTTCTGTCAGAGCTAGCACACGGGAGGCTGGCTGCAGGGGGTGAATCTAGGTTGAGCTAAGCATAGCTGACTCACTTGCTCACTTGGAGAGCTTTTAAAACATACTGGCAATCAGGTCCCATCTGGGAGTGTAGTCTGGACTCTGATATTTTTTAAAAATCACCCCAGGAAATTTTCATGTATAGCCAGGGTGGAGAAGACTCGTATAAACCAGTTATGATGTAACCACCCTCTCTGCGATGTGGTCAGATTCTGCCTGGGCAGGTGACTCACTTCCGGCTGGTCAGAAAGCTGCGAGGGAATTCTGAGGAAGGCTGCCTTGGTTTAAAAGGGGGACCTAAGGGTCATAAGGCAAGATTGTTACTTCTTCCAGTCGGAATTTTTGTTGAATTAAAGTGTGACACTTGGCACTGCTGTGGCCACCTGATGACCATGATGAGCCAACCTAAGGACAAAGGCAGAGAGCTGAGAACAGTGGAGCAGGAAGATGGAGAGAAGTAGAGTGCTTGATGCTGAATGAACCAACCATTGAAGCACTCTTCTTCCAACTCTGGAATAATGAGTGTGCTTACTGTATAAGACAATTTGAGTGGGTTTTTCCCCGTTACTTGCGGCCAAATGCTATCTCCATTTAATGGAGGTGCAAACCAAAGATCAGAGAGGTTCAGTTATGAACCAAGATCACAGAGCTAGTTAGTAGCAGAGCTGGGAAGAAGGCTATATCCTTCACCGCCATGAAATACACACATGTGCGCTCGCGCACACACACACACACACACCCCTTCCCTCACACCCGAGGTGCAAAGCACTGTGCTGTAAGAGGAGGCCTGGGGCAGAGAGGTGGAGATCGAGACCTCTTAGCAGTGATTATCAGGTCAAGCATCCTGTGGGTGTCCCCTGCCTCCCAGCAGGGGGGTGGCAGCTGGTGCCTGCTCTGGCTTCATCATCCATTAATTAAAACTTGACAAGAAGATTAATACACAGGGGACAGTTTTAATTAGAGACTCCTGGAACGTTAGTGCTGGCACAGTCCTAAGAGACTAGGTCTGCCGATCTCCTTACTGTATGGATGGGGAAACTGAGGCCCAGAGAGGTGGAGAGGCTGGCCTAAGGTCTGTCAGAAGTCCAGGTATCCTGTGTGACTCCCTGGCCAAGCCTCTTTTCTGTACCCTGGGATGCGTCACCTATGGAACAGGTTTAATAAACGTATTATCCCATTCAACTTGTCACCGACTCCAGGGTCCCAGCAAAGGCCTACCAGAAAAGTTCCCTTTTCTGCGAACTTTGCCTGGCTCCAGGGGCTGGCTGGGTCAGGGCCACATTAAAGAGCCTCGGGCAGCTGAATTTCACCACCTACTTCCCAGGGCTTGCCCAGCCAGGGCTCTGGGTCTGGGAATGATGCACCCTGGGATACTTGGCCTTCTCCTTGTTCACAAGAGGCGTGGGAAGATCGCTAACCAGTTATCCCAACCCCTCAATTTGCAAAGTGCCGTCCATTATCTCAATTGACGGTCGCACCAAGCCGAAGCATTAAGGTTCTATTCCTTTTAAGAATACGTCTATTACTTTGAAAAACTAAACATGTTCATTGTGAGAAAATGCACATGTTGCCTAAGCGTATACGACAAAAAGTTCTAGTCTCCTCATCCGTGTCTCTCCCAGCAGACCTGTTGTCAGCAGTTGGCTGTCTGTCTCGAGACCTACCCCCCAACCTACGCGTGTGGCATGTGCCTCGATTTAGAAATGGGTATGCCTTCTCAAGGACAGATGCTCTCTTGGCAGGAGGGGCAGAAGCACTCCAGACCCCATTTGTCCTTTGGCAGAGCAGTGGCTCAGCCTTCATGTCCCAAGCATCCCCATCCCTCCCCTTTCTAGCCACAGTCACTGTCACTGCCTTACGTCAGGCTACCATGTTCTGTTTCTGAGGTACTGGCGACTGCAGCCTTCTCACTTGCTCCCCTGCCTCTCCAAGTCCCCTGCTCACCGCTGCCACACAGATGGCTCTCACAGGCAAAGAAGATTATGGACATCCTCCGCTAAGTCCCGCAATCACTTCCTCTGGCCTCAGGATCAAGGCCGTGGCCCTTAAGGATGGCACTTAAGTGTCTTCGCACCCGTTCAGCCCCAGCTGGCTCGGGTGTGAATGCTGGCTCCAACACTTACTGGATGGTGACCGTGGGCAATCCATTTAACTCCCTGAGCCTCAGTTTCCGTATCTGGGTAATGGGAACAGTGATGATAATATCAACCCTACCTCTGTGGGTTGCAGTGAGGAGTAAATGAGGTTGTTTGGGTGGCAAGCTTTCCTACAGTACCTATGGGTGAAGGCCCCCCAGCCATCCAGGAGCACTTTCGGCTCCAGCCCCTGATGCCCTCAGCCTTGCGGCTCCGGCTCCGTGCATGTCAGAAAGCACAGCTGCACGTGGAGAGAGGCCAGGAGGAGGCTGTGAGAGAGGCTGGACATGGCCTCCTTTCCGGGAGCTGAAGGAAGATCTGCCCTTCGCTAAGCAGTGCCCTGTGCAGGTCCTCTGGGAGCTCCTGGCCTGTTTTCTCATCTAAAAATGAGGGTTCAAACGCACCTCATGCAGTAGCTGTGAGGTCAAGGGGGTGCTGTACAGAACCCCTCAGCACAGCCCCTGGGGAGTCCTAGTGCTCAGTTAAACCTTGGAGAGGGGAGTTCAGGTACCCAGGCAGGAGCACAGGACCAAATGCTGCCTGCCTATCACTCAGTCCCTACGGGGTGACAAACTGGGACCCTTCCCAGGGACTGCAGGAGTACTGCCGGCTTTCCCTTGGAACCAGGGTCAGGGGACAGGGGAGTTTAGCTTCAACCCATCACACATGGGGCAACGGAGGGAGGGCAGCGAACTTTCCCACCTGAAGCCTCAATCCGATCACCCGTGAGGTAGACATAAGACCACCAGGCCCACAGGGCTGTGGTGAAGTTGAAATGAGCTAACGAATAGAGGAGCGCATTGCCCAGAATGCAGGCACTTACTGGTTTAGCATCTGCAGGAAAGGAACTCAGCAGCGAGGTTCTGAGCACTGGCTTTGCGGTAAGACGGGTCTAGGTGAAAGTGGAAACGCAACTTTAGGCAAGTCACTTCACTTTCCTTAGTCTCAGTTTCCTCATCTGTTACATGGGAATAATAATAGTACGTACTTCACAAGACTTAGGAGGAATTTCATGGAGGAAATTCATTGAGATGATTTCAACACACTTCCCAGCCTATGTAAACATATTCAGTACATCTTATTTTTTAAAGCTAATATTATTCCTGAAAGACAAAACCCAGGTCTTAAACTTCTTTCTTTCCCCAACCCCACCAGTGAGCCCCAGCTTCTGCATACAGCTGGCACTCAGTAAATGCTTGTTAGCCAAGAAATCCTCAGCTCTTAAAAACATTAGGGCATTGTGGAGTAGCAGCGCCAGAGGGACTGCTAAAGGCCACTTACTGCAGCCACCTCACTGTACAGATGGCAAAAGCAAGGTTCAGTGAGCACAATGGACAGGCCTCAAACACAGCACATGGGTGGCTCAGCTGGACCAAGGCTTCCTGACCAGGAACCAGCACCCCATTCCTAGCAACGTGCAAGCCCTTCTGTGAAGTTATTTCTAAGTGGGAGAGATGCCCCTCAGAGATAGGGGGACACCTGCTATGGCCTCCCCAGAATCCCACCAGTCTAGAACCTCTTCATCTGGCTTTCCTGGCCTCGCCCCAGGCCACACCTCGCGGGCGGCCTATCCCTGCCTCAGCCTGCCCTCCCTCTACTCTGAGCAGCCTAGGCCGGGTGGTCCGTAATTGCTTCCTGTCCTCACAGGCTCTGTTTGTTTGCTCTGTGGCCGCTTCCTCACACCCCAGCACACCGGAGGCGCTGACCAGCAGCGTGGGACTTCTGGGGCCCAGCCCCCAGCCTGCTCTCAGATGTTAGGCCAGCCCTCTCCGGACCCACCACCTGGAGCCCAGGAACCCAGCACGGCCCTGGAGACACCCCCGCTTCAGCACTTCCCCAAGCTTCCGCCTCCTCCCCCAGCAGCTGGTCCTGTCCCCAGCTGGGGGAGAAGCCAAAAAATCAACAGGTGGCAGTCCATAGTGAAGCCCTGGTCAGCCTTGGGTTGGAGGGGACCAAGCTCCCCTTCCTCTAGCCCACCCCCACTCCCAGCCCCAGCTCAGTGGACTTGGGCGGTAGGTCCAAACGACTCTGCTTCATGCCAAGACTTTGAACTTCCGCTGAGGTTGGAATGTGTGAGGGGGTGAAGTGGGGGCGGTTACTAAGTTTGTCCCTGAAGGTCTTCGAGTCTACGGTAAAACAACACAATGCAGTGACACAATAGACCTTGGCTTCAAACTTGCTACTCACTGTGCAATGCTAAAGTGAGTTATTTCCATTTCTTGTGCTTCCATTTTCTCACCAGTACAATGGGGCTAACACACTCCACCAGCACCTTGTCCAGAGCTGTGAGGTTGACAGGAGCCACCCCGGGCGCACTGCCTGACATGTGGTGGGTGGGTGGGAACTAGGTAGGGTAGCCGACCCTCCTGGTTTACCTGGGACTGAGGGGTTTCTATCATGGAAGGCTGCCAGTGCTCAAGTCTGGACAGTTCTGAGCAAAGTACACGACTTGCGATGCTAAGCATAGGCGTCAGATGAGCATGTGTTCCTGGGAAGCAAGCCCTGCTGCTGCCCCAAGAAGAACCTCTCGCCTCTCCACTGACCTCCACCGCGCTTACATTCTTCAGCCTGAACGTCTCTTCTCCCAGATCTGTCCCCGCTGTTCAGGAAACCTCCTGCACCCATGCCACTCAACTCCTTCTGCACCCTCTTCCTCAGCACCTGTGTGCACAGCTTGTCCCGCGCCACGGGGCCTTCTCCGCCCCGTCCTGTCCGCCACCCCATTATCTCTCTGTCCGCCAACCATTGTACGGACCACTCCTCCGACATCACTGCATCCTGCCTCATCCCCTGCTCTTGTCACCCACCCAAAATAAATGATCCTCTCTCCACTTTGTCTGGTACCAGCCGTACCCACGCCACCGCCCCACATCAGTGGCGTGCCCACCCTCCACCCACTCCTCAGAACAAGGAATTTCAGTTTGATGTCAGAACATTCTTACAGATGCTGGAATAAGGCCTCACAATCAGTGGGGCAGGGGGGTCATAAACTTTGCCTCTAAGGGTAAGGATTTAAATACAGCACGATTAATTGCAAAGGGCAAGCTGTTGTCTGGGAGAAGAAGGATAGCTGCCCTGACCTCAGAGGGGCTCTTGCATCCTCTACCTCACTTCAAAGGCCTCTGGGATTGTTTTCCCTCCCTGAAACCCCTGCCTTGGAGCTTAGGCGGGCCAGGCCAGGGCAAACACGGCACTGAATTCCATGTAGTTGGCTTTGGGCCGTGCATACTGGAGGGGCATGCATGTGATGGGAGGTGTTGATGAGTGGGCCAGGCCTGGGGTGAGCAGCCCCTCAAGGCTTGTGCCTTTTTCCCAGCTGGGGAGATGCTCAGAGCTGGCTGAGGGGCTCTGAAGGCAGGCACTCCGTGCAGAAAGGACACTGCCCGCTCCTTGGGGCCCCAGGCCGCTGCTGGCTCGTGCTGCCCCTCCTCAGCCCCCGAGGAAAGCGCCGTCAGCAGAATTCCTCACGTCCCGCTGCTGGGGCCATGTTTATCCAGCACAGCAAACCTCCCCAGAAGCGGCCAGGGCAGCCTCAGAAACAGACTCTGAGCGGCCAGAGAACCCCAGTGAGGGAGACATTCAGTGACTCGGAGTGAGAGAGAGCAAGCGGCTGGAGAGACTGAGGCAGAGAGACAGGGGGGAGCTCAGAGGTGGGAGGTAAGAGACAGGAGCTAAGCTCAGAGGGTGCTCCTCTGGAGAGCGGCCAGATGGCAATGCTCTCAGATGGAGACCGATCCTGAAAAAGAACGGGGTTTGAGTGAGAGATGATGACAAAACCAAGACAGAAAGAGACAGAGCCAGGCTGAAGAGGAAGAAAAGGAGCAGAAGAAAGAGAAATACAGGGATGGAGGTGTGAAGAGCAGTGGGGAGACAGGAACAGGGCTGGGGTGGTCAGAGCGGCGGGTGGGTGATGAAGCCAGAAACACCCTTAGAGGCTCCGGGGTGGGCTGGATGGGGTGGCCTCAGTGCTCACTGCACGCACACCCGCACGGCCGCCGCAAGGCCCAGCCCCGGTCCAGCCCCAGTCCAGCCCCAGCGCAGCCCCAGCCCCAGCCGGCTGTTTGCAGAAGGAAGCCAGCTCTGTGGTCAGGCCGCCCCAGGCCCGGCGGCTGCCACCCCCTGCACTTAATGAGATTCTTGTTCAGAGCTGCGGGAGATGGGGCCGGGCTGTGGAGACCCCGCAGCGCCTCTGCTCTCACCCGAAGGGGGCCTGGGCTGGGGCTGGGGCCCGGGGAACTGAAGGGGCTGTGCAGGAAGGAGATCAGACAAAGCCCGGCCACTACAGCCACCAGGCACTGGGAATCGAGGGGACAGCAGGGGCCGAGGTGCCTGCGGCCTCTGCAGAGCTCTGGGAAGTAGGTGGTAAGGGCAAGGGCATGGGGCTGGCCAGCAAGCAAAAATCCTGGGTCCCCCTCCACCCTGGCTAAGTGAACTTGGGCAAGTGACCTCCTTTCCCTCGGGACTTTGATTCTCCCATTTGTTTTCATGCAAGGCAAAGTCGGGCTGGGGTGCGGGGTGCAGGGTAAGCAGAGCAGCACAGTATGCGCCCTGGCTGAGGGGACAGCCGCTGCTCAGCTCCAGCTGCTGCCTTGGGAAAATGGGGGCCGGGTGTTACTAGATCTTTGGTTTTTTAAAAAGTTATAAATCTGGGTCTTTATGTAAAAATCTCCTGCATGTTAAATGATGGCAGCTAATTCCTTTTTAATGTAGACACTGTGTGAGCCAAAGAAAATACTTTGAGGGTCTTAAGTGGCCCATAAGGTGCCTGTTTATGGCGGTCTCCAAGGCCCACATCAGCTCTGACAATCGCATCTAAGGCTCGCCACCATCCTGCGGGGAAGCCAAACCTCACCCAACTCTCACGCCCTTAGAGAATGGGCAGAATGTTCCACCAGGGGCAGGCAGCCTTCCCTTGAAGCCCTGGCACTGGGTGGGGGAGACATGACCCAAGATGCTAGGCTTCTGGGCGGGCTGTTTACTGGCCAGCGATCTTGCTTCCAAAGTCCCCACCTCTCCTCCCTCAGCCAAGCCCTCTAATGCCTTCCTTTGGGAACACACTGCGCCTGGGCCTGGATCAGGAGCCATGAAGACATCCTGCTGGTCCGCCAAAGCCATGGCTGGTCCGCCATTCGCCCTCAGGCCCAGGCTGGAGAGTCACATCTACCCGTAGCCCTGTCTTTACTCAGACGCTCTGACTCCAAGTCCCAGGCTTCATAAACAGCTGCCCTGGCATGGAGGGGACAGGGATGGGGACAGAGTGGGAGGGGAGGGATGAGGCGGAGCCTCCTCATGTGCACCCCCACCCCTTTCCAGCTCACGAAGCCCAGCCAAGCATGACAAGGGTTAATTGGATACCCCCAGCTGGAATCATAGAATCATAGGGCTGGAACGGACCTTGGAGGTCATCTGTCAGGGGAAGAGGAGAGATTTTAATTACTCGATTCAGCTGCGTTGGGAAGCACCCAGCCCAGGCTGTTTATCAAAGAGGAGGTGAGGCCTGGAAGGGCTGCTGGGCTGGGAGCCCCTGAAGGATAGGGCCTGGCCCCTTTGGTCACATTCCTGTCAGGGCCGCCCCTACCCCAAGCAGTGCCTCACTCTGGGATGTGCACACAGTACTTGGTTGCATAATCGAGTAACAAGCAGAGCTAATGGTACCAAGAGACACTGTGAGTGACAAGAGCCTGGGCCAGGAGGGAATGACCAGGGCTCTAGGGTTGACTCCATTCAAGGTAACACAGCTAGGAGCTCTTTGCCATTGCCCCGCTATGTGTCTTTCATGGGACTGGAGTGAGAACCCCAAGAACCACCAGGAGGAAGCCCCTGAGCTCCCACTCCAGCAGGCTTGGAGCCCCTTCAGGCTTCCTGGTCAAGCCTGTGCTCCCCAGTCCCCTAAGTTCCACTCACAGCATGATGTTACATGAGAAGGCTTTGCCTCATGATTCCCTTGACAGAACTAGGGAAAAAGTTAGTTACAGCAGGAAAGCTTAAGGTCAGACCTGAGGAAGAACTGCCCAAAGGTGGACCCCACAGAAGCAGTAACCCAGGCAGTCAGTTCACCTCATTTCCTATCTACTGGTCTAGAGCTAATGGCACCTAGGAATGTTCCCAGTCCAACACTAAGGCTGCTGATTAAAGGTGGAAGCTCAAGGTCACGGCAGCCTCCTTCTCCAGAGAAGCCGCCCAGGGGGTAGAACCCAGCTGAGACAGACAGACAGACCCAGGCCCACCTTCTGTCTACACTACAGAAAACCTCAGAAATCAATGCTGGCCCCTTGGCTCAGAGCCCAAGATGGGGGTTGCTAGGCTGAAGGATGCAGAAGGGGATGGCGGCCGTGATCGCAGACAGTGTGGGGGTGGGGTGGGGGTCTGGGGGAGCCACGTCTCCATCCTAAGGCAAAGGGGAGTGAGAAAGACACAGCGCTCCCTTGGGAACTCTCAATATCACTTTAAAGGGTGTTCATAGTTACCTTGTTCTCTGCTTTAAAAGTCCTGAGGGTTTAATAACACTTTTAAGTGGCATCTTCTGTGGGGGAAGTTCCCATTGGCTACAGGCCCAGCCTGTGTCATTTCCATCCCAGTGCCTTTCCCACAGCCAAGTGGTGTATTTATCTCAGCCCAGAAATCAAAACTTGTACACTCTGGAAGTTCCCCTTGATATCTAGCCTCCATCTTTCCTGCTATAGTACCCTGCTCTCTTTCCTCCTGTTCTACCCCCAAATGGACAGTAAGTCCCCTTTGATCCCTGGATGGATAAAGCTCAGATTAGAAACCACTGCCATTCAGGTGGTAGCCCCAATACCCTGCCACCCTTTAGTCCCCCCCGCCACCATTCCTGGCAAATACCTTCCTGGGGACTGTCTGTGCGGATTAAAGTAAGGGCCTAGGACAAGTCAGGCTGCGGATCCATTCCTGACAATGGGTTGCGGGGAAAGAAGGGAAAGAAGGAGGGAGGGATGGAACTGGGTGGCCTTTGGGCTAAGTCAGATAATAAACCTGAGCCACCTGCTGTTTGAGCCCAGAGTATAAATCGCTAATCGGTTTGGGACTTGTACATCCGCTAATGAATTTCTTTCTATTCCCAGAAGATCTCTCCAGAGCCGCCCCACTGGCAGGGGGCCAATCACAGAGTTTCTGGGGCTGGGGGCAGCTCTTTGCATCCTCCAACCCTACATGCATGTGCCCCAGCCCCACTCGGCCCCTCCCAGCCCCCTGTCCTCCGTGCTGCTTGCCAGGTCTGAGAGCTGAGAGGGAGAAGGGGGAGGAGGGGTTCAGAGGGAACGCAGTGCGCCAGGGTCCCCAGACAGGGGTGGGCATCTCACCTCAGTTCTCTGCTTTCCCAGCCCTACCCCAACATCCGGCAGCTTTCTAAGTCTCCCTGAGAGGTTCATAGGGGTGGCGGAAAGAGCAAAGGCCCTGGGGTGGACCCGACCTAGCTAGGCTCCATCCCAGCACACTCTTATTTGCTGTATGGCTCTAAGGTAGCAGCACATCTCTCTGGGTTTTGGTTACTTCTGCTGTAAAATGGGGGTGATCATACCAGCATCAAGGGGTCAGCTGGGGAGGGAATAAGACCTTGTAACAAAAGCACCTAGCCTAATGCCTGGCACATGCTAGGTACTCGGACCTTGAGCCTTATCTCTTTCTCTCCGATAGTATGCAGACAGAGGGGCCGGCCGCTCTCAGCCTCCAAGCAGGAATTGTGAAAAATGGCAGCAGAATGAAGTTGAGCGAGGGATAAAAAGTGGCTCCACCCCTCCCCGAGCCTTGGCTTTTCATGGGAACAGTTCCCAGTACCACCTAGTTGGACCTCAGAAGGGGCTATGGACTGCAGCAGTGAGGGCTGGATGGGCTGACCCTTCCCTTCCAGTGCGTCCTGTGGCCTGAGGACTACGGGTACAGTCATCTGGGCAACTCCTGGGTGCATAGGGGCTGCCTAGGAAAGACCTCAGGTCGCTGCCCCTAGGGACAGGGCAGGAGGCAGATGGCCATGACTCTCAGGGTCCGGGGCTGTGGCTCTACCAACTGCTCTGCTACTCTGTCTTCCTGGCTTGGTCTCCTTTGGTACCCAGAGAGCTTGTGTGCAGGCCAAAGATGACCGACTGAAGGGCAGTGGGTGTCCGGGGAGGGACCCCAAAACGGGCAAATCCATGCCTCCTCACTGGACCTCGAGCTAGCCACTCCCTCTTTGTGGGCTCAGCTCCAGGGTTCCTCAGGGGTTACCGGAAGAGGGCGCGGGGGTACGTTCCCCACCGAGGCCAAAAGCTGGGCAGTTTGTGCGCCTAATAAAAATAGTTTGCCAACCCTCTCCTGGCTCCTTTCTGGTCTGACACAGTAAGACTAGATGAGCTTAAGGCCTTGCTGGGAAGTTCATCAGCTTATCTAGCCTATGTCCCAGGAATCCGTAATCTCCCAGGAAGCTGCCACGGAACTGATCGTCACTCCCCACCCGGTAATGTACCAGAGATGAGCAAGGCAGAACAAGCCTCTCTCCGCCCCTGGCCTCAGTGTCTCCATCTGTACAACGTGAAGAACCGGATTCAATCTTTCCAGAAGTTCCTCCCATGGTTGGGTCCCTCCTGCAGGCAGGAAGAGTGCCAGCCTCAAGGACTATGGAAGCCCCACAGAGAGGCTGCCTCTGCCTCTGTAAAGCCAAATTGAGTAGCTGCTTTTGAGCCGGAACAAGATGAGCCCAGTTTTGCCCAATCCCAGCCTCTGGGGAAGAAGCCCCACCCTGCCCTGTGACTCCAAAATCAAAAGGCACCAAAATCAAATGCTTCCATTCTCCAGGGTGTTGATGGATGCAACCCAGGCCCACAGAAGGGCTCACGGTAGCGGTGCAGCCCAGCCTAGCCCGACCCTCACCAGAGGCCCCACCAAGCCAGGGCCTCGTGAGAGCCTGCCTGGGCCTCCGCCCCGGGGAGAGGGGTCTGCTGGAGAAAGGGGCTGAGGCCCACAAAGACAAGGAGGTCCAAGGCGTGCCCAGCTCCTCTGTGCCTAGCATACACCCTCCTCCCTCCTCTACTCACAGAGACCTCAAGACAATCAGAGCTGAAAGGGGACATCCAGTATAATGCCCCATAGTACAGATGAAGAAACTGAGGCCGGAGATCTGCTCAGGCCTCCTGACATTCCCATAATAGTAGCTGGTGTTCACAAGGAGAATCACCGTGTCTTACATCCTGGCATGTTCAGTGAGACCACACAGAAAGGCCAATACAAGGTCTGTCCCTAAAGGATCGAGACAATGTCAATATAATTAAAATAATTTGCACAGCTGATACTTTTGGGACAGTCCTTATAGATTCCACTAGCATCCATATTTTACAGGTAGGGAAGCCAAAGCTCAGAGAGGAATTAACCAGCCCAAAGCTAGGCAGCCTGGAAGTGGCAAAATCTGGTCTGGGGTTGTTTGTTGCCAGAAGTTTACACTCTTAGCCATCATTGCTCCAGGTCCTTGCCTGGATATATTCCCACCTCTACCCCTGCCAGGCGGTGGACCTGCTTGTGTACCAGCACCCACAGAAACCTGAGAGGACCTCAAGGCTCTCCAAGGTCAACGTGAAGGAAGGGGCAGTGTCAAGAGTATTTAAAAATTTGGGGAAGCGCTTATGGTTCAGTGATGTATGGGAAACTCGAGGCACAAAACACAACGGCTAAAAGAAGACATACAAATATTCAACAGGTACCTGAAAAGATGCTTGACATCACTAATCATCACGGAAATGCAAATCAAGGCCACAGTGAGATATCGCCTCACATCCATCAGAATGGCCATTGTAACAACAAAACCAGAAAAATAATGATTGGTGAGGACGTGGACGAAAGGAAACCATGTACACTGTTGCTGGGAATGTAGAATGATGGAGTCACCATGGAAAACAGTATAGTTTCCTCCAAAAATTAGAAAAGAACTAGCATATGGCCCAGCAATCCCACTTCTGGGTATATGTCCAGAATTTAAGTCAGAATCCTAAAGAGAAGCCTGCATCCCTATGCATTATTTACAATAGCCAAGAGATGGAAACTACCTAGGCATTCATCAATGGATGGGTGGATAAGGAAAATGTGATATACATACACACTCACGATGGAATATTACTCAATCTTTTTTTAAAAAGGATAGCCTGCTATTTGCAATAACGGGGATGAACCCAGAGGGCATTATGCTAAGTGAAATGTCAGTCACAGAAAGACAAATAATGCATGATTCCACTTACACGAGGAATCTAAAATAGTCAAACTCTTAGAAACAGAGAGTAGCATGGTGGTTGCCAGGGCCTGGGGGAAGGAAGTGCAGAGTTTCCATCTTGCAAGATGAGAAAGTTCTAGAGATCTGCTGTACAACCTTGTGCCTATGTTAACACTGTAACACATAAAATTTTGTCGGGGGGCAGGGGGTAGATCTCATGTTATGCGATTTTTACCACAATTTTAAAAAGCCAGAAAGGCCAGTATGCTCCCTTACATGTAAAGGAGAATTGTGCATAGGGGTGTGACCAGAAAGAAAGACACCAAAAAGGAGAGGGGCTTTCCTCATCAGTGGGATTACAGGTGATATTTTCTTGGTAGTCCTCTGCTGCAGTATGCAAACGTTCTGCAGCGAGTACGTGTTCCTTTTATTATTCCCCTCTCCACTCCCAAAATGAGCAAGGTAAAAAAACAAAAACAAAACAAAACAAAAAAAAACACGCCAAGAAGCAAATCAGCAGGTGATTTGGATCCTGGTGGCCGTGCCTCCATGAACAGTGTGACTGTGGACAAGTTACCCGGGCTCTCTGATGATCAAAAATACCTCACCTCTGGGGCGAATGTCCTGCTATCACATTCCTTTGTTTTTGCTCCACAGCCAACTTATCTTTTCTTCGGGTTCCTCAAGGGCGATCGAGAACAAAGGTGGAGAAACTGGCCCCCTTATCCTCCCAGCCGCCAGGATGCAAGCAAGCACCAGGAATGGCCCTCGGTCTCAACCAGAAATACGTTTTAAGCATTTACGAGAAAGGAGAGGATGTGCCTGGGACCTCTTTGTGACCTCAGTTTACCAGTGTGGAAAATGAGAGTGCTGGGAGCAGGTCTGCCCCCTGTGCTAAGGAGCTGGGGAGGAGGAAGCTCCTGGGCTGGGAAAGCCTTCCAGCCCAGCAGGCCCCCCACCCACCATCTCCCTGCGCCCTGTAGGAGTGGGAGAGGGAGTAGAAATGGGAATGTAGGGCAGGCCTGCAAGAAAAGTTGGGGAGAAGGAAGCACCAAGCCTGTTGAAAAGGGCCTGCACAGCACAAACCCCATGTGCCCCCCAACTTACCAACCAGGCAGGTGTTCTGTCACCTTTGTTGCCACACCGCAGGTCCCTGGTACCCAGGGCATGGCTGTGTAATCTCCATGGGTCCCCACTGCAGCAGTGCGGCAGGACTACTGTACTCTGTCACCCCTCCTTGGCTGGCCCAGTCCTGGGCCAATGGAAGCCTCTACCATCCTCCTTTGCCCTATTGGCCAAGTGCTGGGGTGGAGGCAAGACTGTGCCAGGCCCCAGGTTGCTTGAGGGCAGCACAGCCATTGAGGTTGCCAGTCCCCATCCAGCTGACTTCTTAGTCTTCTCTATTGCGATTTAAAAAAAAATCATATGGAGACCAAATTCTTTGGCTGCAGGTTTCTGTAGGTTGAGGGATCTCATTTTCTCCTGCTTTTCCTTAGATGAATCCTAGAACATTAGAGCTGGAAAAGATAATGAAATTCAATTTCCTTACCCCAGTCCTCCCCCCATACACCCATTGTACAGAAAAGACCTGTTGAGGCCCCCAGGTGGGAAAAACCCAACATCAGGTTCAAAGCGAAGTGGTAGGAGAGGTGGAATCAGAATCTAGAGAGTCTCCCATCCTTCATCCCTGTAGCCCTTCCCTGGTGGGATGCACATTCTCAGCTTCCCTCTGAAGCCACAGGGAGCTGGGACAACTCCCAGGGGCTTCTGCTGAATGAGCGAATCTGGGACCCTGGGGTGCTGACCTCACCCCACCTACGTCCCCTACCCCAAGGCACTCAGCTCTGCCCCGCCTAACGTGCTATCCCCCCACCTGTACCCTTCAGCCCGCTACCCCTACCCCTAGCGGGAAGGCAGCAGAAAGAAAGGTTTTGAATTGCTTTCCGCCTCTGGTTTATAGCTGCACTCACACTGGCCCTCTCCCTCTCACCGAGGCCTTGCAGGTTCTTCCCTACTCTCTTCATCTCTCTCATCTGTCAGTCTACCTTTCTGTCTCTCTCCCACACAGTATCAGTTTCCCCCAAATCTTCCTTTCCCCCTCACTTATTGCTCTGTCTCCCTGTCTCTCTCTCACACACACCGATTCCTTCCATCTCTCTGTTCGGGTATCCTCTGCCTCTCTGTCTCAGCCTCACGCTGTTTCTCGTTCTCCCACTTTCCCATCTCTCAGTTGCTGGAGGGTCCTCTCTGTGTCTCTGGATCATATTTCGTCTCTCTCTCTCTTCTTTGGGGGCTGAAGATACTATCACCTCATCACCTCACTGCTTCCTAGACGGGGCAGGGACATCTGGGCCAGGCTGAGTGGGGGCAGGGACAGGTACTGATGGCAGGCATTAGGTGTTTGGAAAGTTCCCTTCCATAACATCAGGCCTTTCGTGAATCAGACGCTGGGAGTAACCGTCCCAGTGAAAACCTCCAGGCTGCTGGAATGGGAGACCGGTTATGGCACCCCAGCAGTCCTGTGGGCCTGCTCCCCACTTTCCAACAGGCCAGTGGCTCTGATGGCATCTGAGTTGATTGTCACTAGAAGCCTCTGGGACTTTGTGTTCCACAAAGTCAGGGGACTCGGACCAGGATGTGCAGCCAGTCAATTTCAGGCCTCGAGCAAGAGTAAAGCTGCGGAGCAAAGGTCAACCGCTCAGGAACGCCCTGCCCCTACTGTGCCCGGAACCTGGGCACTGGAGGCAAAGGAGCAGGGAGGTGTCCTCTAATGCAAAGGCTCTGTCAACAAACGCTGAGGTCCCACGCGGAGCCAGCACCCAGGGACATGCAAAGACAGACAGGAATAAACTGTAACATCTGCTGGGGCTTTCCTTTTTGCAAAGCATCTTTCAGACATCGCCCATGCCGCCTTCCCGGTAACCGAGGTGCAGGACGATGAACCTTCTGCCCACTGTCTGCTAAGGAGTAGATGGCAGAGAGGGGATTACAGCCTGGTCATCTAACCGCCAACCGAGCGCCCTTTCCACCCTGCTCCACAGGCAGCGCAGGCTGTGTGCCACCAGGAGGGTGGGTGTTGCCTGAGGGGCCTCCACCAGGGCCAGCTAGGGCTGCCCCCCAGGGCTGAACGATGAGTCCAATCCAAGCAGGTTGAGTTCAGTGCACAAGATAGGAGGTTGGTCCCATCCCAGGACCAGACACAAGGGATTAGTCATTGGATCTCACCCTTCAATCCTGAATGCAGCCCCAACTGGCCTCACGCTGGCCAAAAAAAGAAAGAAAGAAAAATAAAGAAAAAAGCTGCAGCAGGAGAAGGGCATGGGCCCCTCTCAGAGTAATGGCATGGAGGAGCAGTCCTGGCCCGGCCCCGAGCCCCCAACCCTGCTTCCTGCCCTCATCTCCCAAATTCTGGTTTATAGGAGGGCAACTGCTTTCTCATCGTCTGTCTCCCGACTGAAATGCCAGGGATTCTCACATGTGTTTGCTGCTCGACGCCCAGGCCTGCAGCGCCCATGGCTGGCACGCAGCACATAATCAATCATTGCTGCGTCAGATCAATAACTGAATGTTATGTTGGGAGCCCCATCAGCAGGGTGGGAGGTTTCATAGCCTAACATTTGCCCACCTTGTCCTGGGCAGAATGGGGGAGGGTGCACCTCCAGCGGAGTTCACTCTACACGCCCAGATCACCCAGCACACCCCCTGTGAGAGCCCACCTTCTCCTGAGGGCTGCCCCAGGCCTCAGAGGTGAGGGACAGGGGCTTCCCCTGTGTCCCTATGGAGCACAAGCTGCCCTAACTCACCGCCTGGCAGGGTGCCTGGTGCCATCCGTTACAGCTGGGGAGACTGAAGCCTGCAGAGAAGAGGAAGGAACAGACCAAGGACACTCTGGGTCGGCCTGGTGCTAGGCGGGGTCCTTTCTCCTGCCTCTGTGCTGGACTCTAGGAGGGTCAGGGAAGGGAAGGAAAAGCAGAAAGGCTGCCCACTCCAGGCCTGCCATCTCTGGCATGTTCACCGTCCTTCATTTCAGACCCATGTCACGCTTCTCCCTTCCTTGGGAGCTGGCATAGGAGCCAAAGTTGCAACAAATAGGCATTTCCATCTCTGCCCAGGCCTCAGTCTTGGGGTGCTCTTGTCCCAGCCCCAGCCACACATCCCCACCTTCCATTCCTCTCCTCAGATGGAAACTCTATCTCCACTCACACGTGCTCCCTTTACATCTCTCCCTTCAGCTTTACGGGGCGGCTGTGGCAAGGAAGAATGGGGGTGGGGGCTGTGACTCAGAGACTGTCCGTTATTAGTTCTCCCTTCCCCGGGAAATGAGGGGCTACAGCTGGCCGCCGGTGCGGGTGGGGTGAGCCGGCCTCTGGCTGCTGGGAAGGCCCCACATCGGGGGTGGGGGCTGGATGGGAAGCTGAGATGAATTACCTGTGTGTGCTGGGAGAAGCAATTGGGCATGCGAGCACGCTGCCTGCCCTGATGGAATTAGGGAGCAGGGCTGGGGGCGCCTGCTGGGGGCCTGGAACCACAGAGGGCAGGAGACAGGCAGCGTGGCAGGGCCTGGGAGGGAAAGCCCGGACTCCCCGAGAGAGAAGGAAGAGCTATTTTCGAACTCAGGCACAAATCTTGACAAGGGGAACTTGTCCTTCTCCATGGCACGACCTTTTCTAGTCATATCACCAGATCCACAGTCTATCCACTCCCCACCCATCTCAAAGCCACGTCCATGAGAGCCTTTCCTCCTCCATGCCTCTGCCCAGCGCGCACGGTTGCCCCATGATGCATTCTGGCCCCTTGCCCGACACACACACTCACACGCACATGCATGCAGACATTTCCCCTTTCTCTCAAAACACTCCTGCCTCCTTGCCCCACTCCAAGACCACCACTCACAGCTCTGCCACGTAATAGCTTTGTGTGACCAGTTTTCTTTATCTGGAAAATGGAGCTAATCATTCCAACACAGAATGTTTGAGTGTTTGAGACCATTCACAGGTAACTCTGGGCCCTCACCTCCTGGTTAGGGCAGCAGTAAGCGAAATGGGCTCCAGCGCCTAGCAGAGCGGGGCTGAAACACAGGTTACGCACCTTACCACTGAGGGAACTTAGGAGGTCACCACTGCCTGCCTCATCGAACCTCCGTTTCCTTAGTTATTACGTGGGAATAAGAACATCTGTGGGTTGGCCAGAAAGTTCATTTAGTTTTTTCCATAAGATGGCTGTAGAAGTGCTTAGTTGTCTTTAACTTAATTCAAAACAATTTTGTTAGATTATATTGCGACAGCTATCACATCAGTATACATTAAAAAAAAATTAAGCGAAATTGGTGAATTTTTGTGTAGCCATTAAAAAATTTTTTTAAATTATTTTTAGAAAGAGGGGAAGGGAGAGAAGCAGAGAGGGAGAGATACATCATTGTATGGTCGCCTTTCACCCATCTCTAGCTATAGGGACCTGGCTGGAGACCTGGCTTGCAACCTGGTTATGTGCCCTGGCTGGGGATTGAACCAGTGACCTTTGGGTTCACAGGCCAGTGCCTTATCCACTTTGCCACCAGCCAGGGCCATTTTAATATTGAAGATGGAGGAAAATAAGCAACGTTTTTTAGCATATTATGCTGTATTATTTCAAGAAAGGTAAAAACGCAACAGAAATGCAAAAAAAAAAAATGTTGTGCAGTGTATGGAGAAGGTGCTGTGACTGATCAAACATGTCAAAAGTGGTTTGCGAAGTTTCTTGGTACTATTGACATTCTGGCCAAATAATTCTTTGCTGTGGGGCTGTCTAATGCATTGGAAGATGTTTAGCAGCACCCCTGGCCTCTACCCACTAGAAGCCAATAGCGGGAGGTAGCTGACATACTCAAAATATCCAAATCAAAGCTATTGGTGAGAATGAAAAATGAGTCTCTTATGTTACAGAAAATAAACAGACTTTTTGGCCAACCCAATACCTTGCTACTTGGCTGAGAGAATTGACAGTGACATGTTTGGAAGAACGTGTCCTTTTGCATGCTGTGAAACGTGCAGCCGGGCAATAAGACCCTGCCCTGATGACTCCTTCCACCGTGTCCTCCCAGCCCAGGGCCGTGGGGGCCCTCAACAGAAATGTGCCCCCTCAGCTCCCAAGGTGTTAGGAGAACTAGGAGGCGGCTTGGGGTCAGAAAGCCAGGTGGCCTGACTGGGCCCTGAGACGTGAATGAGGCTGCCTGCCTAGCTGCTGGGGACAGCGGAGATAGCGCGCTCCCACACCTCCCTGCCTGCCCCCACCCCCAGAGGCAGCCTCCTTTCTGACATCATCTGCAGTCAATACCCCAGAGGGCCATCCCCAATTTTCATTTCCTCTCAGTAATCCTCACGCAGTCCCCTTGCACAGCCCGGAACGGCCTCTGTCCCAGAGCTGGCTCCGCTCAGCAGATATTGGTTGCAGCGCACAAACACAGGTTTCTCAGCTGGGCCGGCCTTGCAGAGTCCATCGCCTCCAGTCATCCTCGTAGTCCTGGTCTTTGTCACCGTGCCCCCCACCTCATGCCTCATAGGGGGCCTGGGACTCAAGGGAGGTGAGCCAGGGCCCTCCCACTCATTCAGCACCTTGGTGCTAATTAGAAAAGCGCACCCCCTGTAGGCAGACTCAAACTGCACCAGTGCAGGTAGAAAGCAGGCTGGCTGTCACCCACCTCGTACCCTCAGCCTAGACAACTATGCACGGGCAACTCGGAGAGCCTTCTAACGCATGCTCAGAAAGTCCGGACTGGGTTCCTTTAGACCCCATACAGCAGGAAAAGCCAGGAAGATTATATCAAGTCCTGGAACAGCTCAAGAGATAGAAAGTCACCAAAGGAAGGTGATCTGCTCCCTCAGCAGCTGGCCACCTCTGCAGCAAAGGTGTCACTGGCAGGGCCATCCCTGGGATCTGGTTCAGGGCTAAGGGCAGGCTGGCACAATGGGCTCAGAAATGAAGTTTGAAGTGAAAAATCAGAGATGGAAGGCCTGGAGTTCTGTTTGGAGAATAGGACTGGAGATGCCATCAGCCTGGTCAGGGCTGAGAGCTGATCTGGGCAGTGAGAGAGGCCCGTGCTTCGGGGCTGTGGAGAGAGTCCTTGGCCCTGGGTTAGGCCCACCAGGTCGGTGTGCATATGGGGCCTATTCCCTGGCCCTGTGTTCTGCCTCTTTCTAGCCATAGGCCCCCAAGGTCGTAAATAATCATTAGAACAGCAGAACACATTTGTTTAGCACTTTCACGTACCAGCTCCTCCCTTGTGCCTTGAAGGGAGCAAATCTCTAGCCCCCTGTATCTTTACCCTTGCAGAGCCCTATTCAGCTTTTCAAGCCTAGTTCAGGTGTCACCTCCTCTGTGAAGCCTTCCCTGACCTCCCGCCTTGACATCCTCTCAGCTCCCATAGCTTCTTGGACTCTGGCTGTCACCACACAGATCACACTGCGCTGTATCTCTCGGTTTCGTCTGTCACCCTCAGCAGACTAAAGGCCCTGAGACCAGGGCCTCTGTCTGATTTGCCTGTGAGTCCCCAGGGCCTGGCACTGAGCCTGGTGCCTGAGGGAGCATAAGAAATGCATGTTGGGCCCTGGTTGTTATGGCTTAATGAATTCAGTGCCGGCCTGTGAACCAAAAGGTCACAGGTTCAATTCCGAGTCAAGGCACATGCCTGGGTTGCAAGCCAGATCCCTGGTTGGAGGCTTATAAGAGGCAATGTATCTCATATATCAATGCTTTCCTCTCTCTCCCCCTCCCTTTCCCTCTCCCCAAAAAGAAATAAAACCTTCTAAAAAAGAAATGCATATTGGATGGATGAATGAAATGAAATGGACACACAAGTCATTGTGCACTAGGTCTGAGGAGGGCAGTGAACTTGACACTGGGCCAGAGAGCAAAGCTGCATGGCTGTTGTCACTGCACGGCCCCAGGCTGTGTCTAGGTCAAGACAAAGGTATGGCCTGCATAGGGCAGTTCCCGCTCATCCTTCCCCATCCTCCCAACTGTCCCTCCCTCAATCTGGCTCCCAGCTCTAGGAAGCCAAGGCAGAATCTATCCAAGTGACATCTCACCCACCCCTCTGGTGGGCACCATACCAATGTCCTGTCTTGTTTGCGATGCTAGAACAGACCCAGCTACCCCTTTTCCTCTGGCCATCTTGGAGGGCTCCGTCCCCCTCCAGTCCTCGAGCCCCTAGTGGGCCCTGACTGGGGAGCCCAAGCCCTACTCTGAATTAGCTGTCCACTGCCCGCCCACCAGGCTGGGACTGGACGGCCTGACCAAGCAAGGCGACCTGAAACGGAAGGATGGGGCTGGCCTCTGGGGTTCTTGATGCAGCTTCATCACCAATCTGTCCAGTAGTGACTGTGGTTGAGTGTGTGGCCCCCGCTGATCCAGGATCGTGCCTGCTGGAGTCTAAAGGCCCCTGGGAGGGATGGTGGCTCCTCGGAGGCCAGAAGAGGACTAGCTTGGGTACTGAAGCGTGGCCGTCACTACCTGGGGCATCTGGAGGGCTTTTAAGGAAGGAACAGGACTGGGCCTGGTCCCACAAAGGACTGAGGCAAGAGGCATCCGGCGCCTGCCCGTCCACCCGCCACCCGCCTGCCGGCCTGAGCCTGCGCCCGCCTGGCCACAGGCTGAGGAAGCATAATCATGCTGGGCTATTTCAGACCCATTATCTCAGCTCAGCTCCTGCTTCCTGAGCAGGCCCCGAATTAGCCTGGCGCTTTGTTCTCAAGTGCATTTGTCAGATCGCTTGGCCTGTACTTCGGGAAGGAGGGAGAGGAGGGAGGGGAGGGCAGGGGCGGGGAGGGGGCGGAGAGGGAGCTGGAGGAGGAACTCGACGCTAATTAAGTCTCATTAAAAAAGAGAAGACGACAATGAGGAGTAAGGAGAAGAAGAAAGAGAAACGAAGCAGAGGGGGCAGGGAAGGCTTGCTGAGGAAGCAGAACAGCCGCCCAGGAGACGCACACAGAAACGCAGAAACGCACAGGCACGCACACGCCCACAGCAAGACACGCAAGCACAGGGCTCGTCCCTCACATCCCGCAGCCCCTTCCCAGGGCACAGCGCTGCTGTGGCCCAGCCAGGCCGGGTCAGAGGCGGCACGGGAGCCTGGCCTTCCTTCCAGCGCCCAGGCCGCCAGGCCAGGGCCCATCGCAGGCCAGCTTCTGATTCCGGGCTTGGTACATCAGGGGCACTGTGGCCTCGGGGAATCCCTCTCAGGGCCTCGGTTTCTGCATCTGTCACACTCGGAGACTCCTTGAGCCCTAGTTTGCAAGGCTGGTGGGAAGAATAAGGAGCCCTCTGTGCAAAGAGCCCAGTGCAGTCAGTGGTGGGCACAGAGAGGCCACTCCACTCAGGAGCTCCCCACCCAGCGCGGGCTTCTTTCTGCCTCCGGCCTGTGCCCTCCCAGGTCAGAGCTGGCTGAGCTGTTTTCAGAACTGGGGTAGCACAGCACTGAGCTGGGGGCCTGCAGGGCTCCCTCCCCTCCTGCCACCTGCGGCCGCAGCCTGGGTGCGTTAATGGACTAGTGCTTGGGTGACAGACAAAGCTGCCCAGGGCAGGGAGGCCTCTGTACCCCCACAAAGATCCCAAGTATCTCTAATTCTCTCTCTCTCTCAACACTTCCTCTCTTAGTAACTTACGTCTCGCAAGGCAGGGACCCAGCACGATGCCACTTTCACGCCACTTCAGCAGAGCCCTGATGGACAATGGGAAGACCAAGGGTTGGCACGTCTCCTCCATCCACCCTGGCTGAGCTCAGCCTTGCCCTTTGTGAGCTGAAGCCTGTGCCCCCGGCCTGCCCACCTGCCCCAGAGCAGGGACTGCCACCTCCAGGCAGGATAGTACTTCTTCCCACCCAGAGAGAGGGGACATTTCCCAGCCCCAGCCGGCTCTTTGGAATATTAAGGTTCAGCCTGTGGCATTTACACTTCTGCTTGTGCTCAGAGGCATGGATTAAGATGTCCTTTCCAAATGTCGCTTAGCATGCAGCATTCGTTAAAACAGCTTAGTGGCAAGAACACTCCTCTGGGAGCCAGACAGTCCTGGATTCAAATCTCTGCTCTGCCAATCACTGGTCATGGGACCTTGAGAAAATTACCTATCCTTTGTGAGCCTTGATTTGCTCCTCTGTAAAATGGGTTTCATGTCATACCTACTCCATAGGGTACCTGTGGGGGTGACATGAGATCATGCATGCAACGTGCTTAATACTGTGTCTGGCACATACTGCATGCTCAATTCATTGGCCTATTATTTTTTATTGAGATATAATTGACATATTTGTTGTATTAGTCTTAGGTATACAGTACAACATAAAGATTTATATACATATACATATTGTGAAGCAATCACTGCAATAAGTTTAGTTAACATCCATCACCACACAGAGTCAACATTGTTTTGGTGGTGAGAACATGTTGGGCTATTAGTATCCCCCACCTCCATTTATCCCACAGTACCCCCACCCCACCTGGCCCAGCCCAGACCCAAATCCCCTCAGAACAGCCTAAGTGCCCCCGTGTCTGGCAGGACAGAAGAGGTGGAGGGGGTCCCACTCAGAGGGAGGTAGGCCAGGACTGCAGGGTCCTGGTCACCCTGGGCTCCTCCCCGTGTTCTCTGGCAGCCTACCCCGGGGGGCATAGATTCACAGGGCTCAGGCTGGCCCAGACACTGGGGCTCCAACAAAGGGAGTCATCAGCCCTAGAAGTAGGAGGGGCACAGCCTGGGGTCCCGGAGGCCTGGCTGCCAGTCCCAGATTGGCCAGGGACTCGGTGTGCCCTTAGCTGAGTCCCTGATCCACAGGGGTGTCAGGTACCCTCTGCCCCAGCAGTGAGGCTGCAAGGGCTCCAGGGTACATGCGTGGAGGTCGCTGCTAAATCTCTGCCTGGCTCAGTGAGGTCAGCAACACAGTCATTCTGGCCTCATTCCCCTGCGCTTCTGCACCCCTCTGTCTGGCAGAGCCTTGCCTTGCAGCCTCTTCTGCACTGTGCCCTCTGAGCCTTTCCGCCCCACATTCCTGTGCAAGCCTTCAAGCAGTCCCAGACTGCGCTGGGGCTGGGATGGGATGCACTGTGAGCTGAGTTCCCATTGTCCGCAAATCGGGACCAGCTGTGAGCAGCCTGAGAGCCCCGGGCTCATGGCCACCCCCACTCCCACTGCAGTTACAGAAGAAGGGAGCAGAGTGAGCCCATCGCCTGCCCGGGGCTCCCCCCACCCCCCAACACACACAGCACGATCAGCTCCCTGGCCAGGAACAATCAAGCATTATGAATAAAGATGTGCAGCTGGACAGAGAATTCCTCCACACCCACCTGGCCCACCCGGCAGCTTGCAGCCTTCCTCCCCCGACCAGGCCCTCTCCACCTCAGGGGGACCCCACCCTGGCACTCAGGCATGCAGAGGCCAATCTCTGGGGGCACAGCACTGCCCCAGACTGTCACTGCCCTAAGAGAGCACCCCAGTCCTCTGGAAAGAGCTTGCTTGACCTCACTGTGTCATTACTTGGGCAGGCTTGTGTATAAGGCATGCTGTGATCTCAGCCATCAGGACTGGCTGGGAAGGAGGAAGACAGACCCTGGGGAAACTGAGTCCAGGACCCTGAATCCAGAGCAGGAAGCTTGGTCCAATGAGGTATGGCCCCTGACTTTGGACAGGCTCGGTGTTGGGGCAGGTTCAATGGCAAGAGGCCAGAAAGTGGGTGACTATCTGCTCACAGCAGAGCAGTAGGATTCTCAATACTCCATGTTGACAATGACATTCCAGCCAGGGCCTGAGCAGGAAGATTGCATTCAGCATTCAAGGTTTGGGTGGGGAGGGGGCTTTGGACAGAGAGTCAACCCTGTGAAGAAAAGATATGCCATGCTGGACAAGTCGTGTGGTTAGGACCTGTGTGACTAAGGAAGTTACAAGGGACACAAGTGTGGCCCAGGCTTCTTGCCCTGTTCCAGGCACTATGGCCTATGTACTAAGAAAGCTCCCAGATTGCTTTGCCATCAACCACCCCCACTCCTGCCCCTATATCCTGACTCTAACCTTAGTTCCACCCTCACCTCTATCCCCAAAACCCAGTGGGGCTGAGGTGGCCCAGTTAAGGGTTAGCTTCAGACCTGAGCCTCTGGACCAGTGGTCTCAACCCTAGCCGCGCAGTGGAATCACCTATGGAGCTTTGAAACAGTCCCCAAGTACCAACCCATGTCCCAAACCAACTGAGCCGGGATCTGCGGGTAGGATCCAGCCATCCATAATTTTTAAGCACCCAAGTGAGTCTAATGTGCAGCCAAGGTTGAGAGTGCTGTGAGAGGTCAGCATCCAGCAGACTAAGAACAGGAGGTCTGAGAGCCAACGGGCCTGAATTCGAGTCCAATCTTCCTTGGACTTACCGCCAGTTCACCGCGCTGTGCTGAGCCGATTACCTCACCTCGTCAAAGCTCACTTTCTTTATCTGTCAAATCCGACCTCTGCAGATGCTGTAAGGATTCAAAGAGAAAACGCATGCAAAGATCTTGGCATGGCCCATAGCAAGTACTCCGCAAAGGCTGGCTGTTATTATTATTAGCTGGCAGAGCTGGTTCCAGCAGAGGTTGACACACAGGTCAAAAGACAGCCCTCTTCACCCAAAGGCTTGTAAACTGAGGTTCCAGGCTGGCAATGTCACAGGCTTTCCAGAAGGGGCAGGCAAATTCATGGATGGTGGAGGCATCAGGCACTAGGACCTGAGGTGTGAGACATAAGCAGGCCCCATCCACTCAGGTTACAAAGATGGGAATGGAGTGCAGGAAGGCAGAGAGACTAGACATCTGGTCTTCTGACTTTCAGGCCCCTGTGCCAGGCACCATGTCTGAGTGGAAGGGGCGCAGAGGGGAATATGGTTGAGTCTGTCACCTCGCAGGGCCAGGGTCTGGGCATGTAGATCTGTGTCTCACAGAGGATGGACAGTGGTCGGCTCCCTTTGGGTGGAGAAAGGCTGTATCCACTTGGCTCTAGATAAGGCTTCAACAGGCCAGCATGGGCTGTGGGGAAGACCTTCCAGGCAAAGGACAAGACATGGATGAAGTCACTGAAGGCTGGGAGCAGGGCTTAAAGTTTCCAGTCTTCAGGGAGAGTAAGGTAACTGCCAAGTGGAGGGTGGAGGCAAACTTAGAAGCAGGGAGGCCTGCTGGGGACTATTGTCATGACTCAGGGGCCATTGATGGGGATCCGATTCGGTCCTCTGTTTCCACCCCTTGTGCTGATAACCTCACCTTATCCTGCATTGAGCAAACAAGTGCCATCAGATGAAAACTTCCTTTTATCCCCACAAATCACAGCCCCACGACTCCAAACCCCGATGCCATTGCAATGGAGGAGGAAGCCTTTCTCCTGTATCAGACCAGCTCTTCAAACTGCACTCAGGAGCTCACCTATCTCACCTTCCCAGATTTTTTTTTTTTGAGTAGTTTCTTTTACTGTCTGACTCACTCCCTTTCACAGATACAAGTTCAGTATCTTCTTTCTTACCATATAAAAAGTGGGGGGGGGGGGCGAGGGCGATGAGGAGGTGAACAGAGGGAAGGAGAGAAAAAGAGAAAAGGAAACGCTTTTAAACATAAGACATTCCTTTGAGCCACATCTCCCTCCAGGTATGGCCCAATTTGAAGCTTTCCTTCATAGGGAAAATTCTCAAAAGAACCATCTACCCTCCATCTCCGCTTCTTTGCCTTCCATTCACCAGTCAACCACTACATTCTAGCTTCTCCCCTCACCCCTCCACCACAGTCACTCTTGTCAAGATTACGAACAGCTGCCAGATTGCCAAATCGAGTACTTCTAAGAGCTACTATTATGAGACGCAGGCCAGTGTGGTGGTGAAGACATGGCTTCTGGAGCCAGCCTGCCTGGGTTTGAACCCCCGCTCTACCCCACTAACCCACTGTGTGACCTTGAGAAAGGTACTTAACCTCTCTGAGACTCAGTGACCTAATCTGTCCAGTGGAGGTGATAATAATAGTACCTACATCACAGGGTTGGTGGGAGGATTGAATGAGGTAAATAATACATGTTGAGCACCTTGGCACAGGGCTTGGCACCCAGCAAGTGCCCCTCCGCACAGGCTGGCTCCCTCAGCGGTTTCTAGCTGACCTGGCTTCTCAGCAGACCTGTGCAGTGTTGCTCGACATTCTCCTTCTGTAAGCAGCCTCTTCTGTCCATCCTGTGAGGACACACTCTCCTGGCTTTGCATGACCTCCCTGGCCCCTCTGTCCTCTCCTCCTCTATCCAACCTCTAAATACGAAAGTTCCTCAGAGCCCTATCCTGGGCTCTCCTCCTACTCTCTGCACTCCCTCCCTAGGTGAGCATGTCCGTTCCCATGGCTTCAGGTGGCATTGATATGTCTGTAAGTCCCTATTGTCCATGTGCCTCCCAGCCCTCTCTGATCTGCAGCCTCATTTAACTAACCACCTACCTGACAGCTTCACTTGAAGACTGAAAGAGCAATCCAAATTCAACATGCCCAAGCAAATGGTAGAGCCCTGGCAGGTGTGGCTCAGTGGATTGAGTGCTGGCCTGTGAACCAAAAGGTCACCAGTTCGATTCCCAGTCAGGACACATGCCTGGGTTGTGGGCGAGCAACTGACGTGTGTCTTACACATCAATGTTTCTCTCCCTCTCTCCTCTCCTCTCTCTCTCAAAATAAATAAATAAAAAGTTTTCATTGAAAAAAATATAGTCTGAATTCATTCTAAAGCCTCCTCCCCTCTCCCCAAGTCCTCCCATCTCAGTAGATGGCAACATTCCCTAGTTGCTCAGGCCCAAACCCCAGGAGTCCTCGATCCTTCCCTTCTCGCTCCCCATTCAACATCAATCAACCAATTCTTTTGGAACTGGAGTGTGTCCCTTCCAACCATGTGTCTTCATCTGTCCCACCATCACCATCTTCTCCACCATGAACAACTGCGCAGGCTTCTCTCCACCCTCCTGCCTCCCCTCCTGCCCCACTATAGTTTAGTCTTTTCATGGTGGCCAGAGTCATTTTCAAGTACACACCACACTCTATCTCCATAACTTAAAACCTGGCAGTGCTTTGAATCATGCTTGGAATCAAAATGCAAGCTTCTTCCTCTGCCTTACAGTTGCTCCCCAAATGTGGTCCCTGTCTCCCTGACCATATCCGATCCCACTGGCCCCCTCATTCTCTCACTTTGGCCACGCTTACGTCTCATCTGCTCCTTAGTGCACTCGGGCTCTTTCCAGCCCCCTGGTCTTTGCAGGTGCTGTGCCCTCTGCCCGGGAAGCTCACTCCTTGGCTCTGCACGTTCCTGGCTCTTGGTCAGCCTTTAGGCCTTAACTGAACTATTACCACCTTGAAAAGGCCTTCCTTGAACAACATATCAAAAACTGGCCACCCGGTTGCTCTCTATCACAGCCGCTATTTATTCCCGTCCTGTCTCTTTTTGTGTCTATTTGCTTGTTCCTTCACTGTTTCCCACACTCGAATGCCAGTGTCACAGCAGCAGATAGCTTGACCATCTTGTTCACATGGGCCCCCCAGAGTCTTGCACAGTGACGCTCACAAATACTTTAATGACTTCCGAGTAAGTGGATAAATGAAGCAAAACCGAAAATGGGGCTGGAGAGAAGGGGACACATTAGAGAGATGTCAAAGAAGTAGACGTAAGACTTGGTGATGTGGGGAGGGGGGGAGGGGAAGGAGGGAGGCTGGCTCCCGGTTTCTGACTTTATTAACCGAGGGTATAGTTGTACCATTTATGAAACTGGATGATAGGGGAACCCGTTTGGGAGGAAAGATAGTGACTTTGGCTTGATGCATTGAGTTCCAGACGTAAAATGCTGACATAAAATGAACATGCCCAGTAGGTACATTGGGACTTGAGTTTGGAGCTGAGTGAATAATCGGGGCTAACGATCCATAACGGGCTGTGATCGGAATGGCTGGAAGCAGGAGAGGGGACCGTACTGCTCTGGGGAGAGAAGAGAGAGAGGACCAGAGGCACATGCTATGACAAAAACTGACCCGCGTATGGCAAGGAGAGGGAAGAAAGGCACCACAGGATGGAAGACACCTGGAGCCATTGTGTGTCCCCCCAAAGCCAAGGGAAAGAGAAGGGCAAGCCGGAAGAGACATGTGATAGGCTCAGATGTGAGAATGGGAAAAGGCTACTCAAACTGGTGACAAGGAAGTCATTGGTAACCTTTAAAGGAGCAATTTCAGGTGAGGGGGAGTGAGGACAGAGTGCAGTAGACTGAGGAGAGAGTGGGAGGTGAGGAGGCAGAGACAGTGTGAGTAGATGGGGCTTCCAAGAAGTTTCACTTAGAGAGGAAGGCAAGAGAGAGGATGATCGCTTAAGAGGGAGGCAGGGTCAAGGGAGGGTTTCTTTGAAGGATAGGGGAGAGCTGAAAATCCGTGTAGGCTGAGGAGGAAATAGCACTCATGGGAGGGGGAGCAATGGCGATACAAGAGAAAGAGAATAATTGATGGAGTTAGAGGTTAGGTATGGAGAGGAGGAAAGACATGCTTTCCTAGGAGACAGAAGGGAGAAGGAGGGAGAGAGGGAGGGAGGGAGGGATGAAGGAGAGAGAGATGGGGAGAGAGGACACTCGGAGTCTCAGATGCACAGCCTTTATCTTAGCAAAAGTGGGAGCCAAGTGTTAGGAGGGGTGGAGCCGTGAGGCTGGAATGTGAGGAAAGTAAGAGATGGGAACTGAGGTCCCTGTGGGATGAGTTCAGGACTGTGGACATGAGAGTGCAAGGGCCTCCTGCTGAGGCTGGTGAGCTTGTAAGTGACAGGAGACCGTTACTGGCCAGGGCTGGGCACCGCAGAAGGCAGAACCAGGGCAAGGCACACAAGGCTTGGATGGCTTCCAGTCATGAAGGTCACGGCAGGCACCAGGGTCTAGAGCAGCAATTTTCAACCTTGTTCATCTGGCAGCACACAAACTCATTATTAAAAATCTGTGGCCCATCTGAAGAAAAAAAAAAAATCGGTGTAATTTTGATTCAGTGACACTGGACAGCTATTGTTGCGTTGACTGCTGTCATCTTGTAAATTTGACAATCTAAGGAAAAAGAAATCAGTGTCCCTGACTAAACAGTTAGGCAGCACACATTTTATACATTTTTGCTGCACATCAGTGCGCCACAGCACACTGGCTGGAAATTGCTGGTCTAGAGTAGGTGAAATAGGGAGGTGAGGGAGGCCTGAGGAGGGTGGAAGGCTGGGAAAATGGGGAACTGAGATGCTCAAGAGGAGAGGGGGGGAAGTTCACTTTTTTTTCCATTTATCCAACAAATGGTTACTTAACAGCCCAGTGCCAAGCACTGGAACCAAGACTAGGTCCAAGAGGAATGCAGGGGACAGTCGTGCAAAGGGTCGAGAGAAGAGGAGCTGAGCAGCGGAAGCAGGTGAATTGAAGTCTTCTTAAGGAATGCCAAGGCCAAGATGTGACCAAGCCAGTGAGAAGCTTCAGATGACTGGGTGTCAGGCTGCAGGGACGTCCCGAAGGATGCTGAAGCCAGTGAGGAAGAAAGCAGGGCCCAGGGTGGCCAGCGGGGCTGAGAAAGGCATGGGGGGCTTGTAATCAAGTAGCTTTGCCTTCTGTGGAAGAGTTGGAATTGGAAGTAGACAGAAGGATCCTTGGGCCATAAACAGCAATTGCACACTTGGACCAGCTCAATCTCCCTACTGCTCCTACAAACCAATCTAGACAAAGATAAAAGCAGGACATCCACAGGAGAGTTGCTAGAGGCAGAGACACCAGGCTTCAGTTCTGGTCTGAGGGTAAAGGCAAGATGTTTTCCGAGAAAACATGGAGGCTGGTAACCTGGTTTCCAATAGAACAAGCTCCCATGGTGAACCCTTGGGGCAATGGCAGAGTAACAACAGACCTGGGAGAGACAAATAAGAGGCTTAGTGGCACCTGACAGGACCCTTGATCCTTGGAGCAGTCACCACAGGTGGCAGGACCAGGAGTCAAAGAAGGGGGCCATCAGGGAGACGAGACGGACCTTTGGGCGCGTGACCACAGGAGTTGGTCCACCCCCTCCAGCCAGCCAGCCACGCTGCCCAAGTCTCTGAGGTTGGCTAGTCAAACCATGGCAAGCCGGCTGCCTTTTCCTGGAGGCTCCTCAGCTAGACCAACCACTCCATCTCATTGTGAAGAAGCTGGCCCTGGTGTCTCCCGAACAGAATCGAGGTCAGGTTCCTGGTGGCACTGACCAAGCCCCATAGTGGCATAGGAGCGGGTAAGCCAGCCTGTGTGAGTTCTGCCTGGTTGCTTTGCTCTCGGAATCTCTTGTTTCCTCATCTGAGAAACCAGTGAAAGAATGCTTTTCTCACAAGACGGCTGTGATGATTAACCGTGCGGATGCCCTGAGAAGTCTTTGTAAATCATCAGTCACAGCAGAGTTGTCAGCTGGGAGCACCTCATTAACCCTGGGAAGAGGGCCACGGGCCGAGACACTGATGAACAACAGTGGGCCCATCAGCTTGTCTGTCTGTGCAGCCCATCTCCCCACGTGTCAGAGCAGGGAGTTGGCAGCCAAGGACCTGTGCCAACTTGGGACCCTGCTGCTGCTAGAGATGCAGTGGAGAAAGGAGTGGAAAACTGGAACTCTGGGAGAGCAAAGCGTGGGGAGGATCCAAGAGGAGGTGTCCGTCTGACTGGCAGCTAAAAGCCTGTTCCCTGGGGACTCCAGGACCTGTATGGCTGCCATTTCTTCCCTGTCTGGCTATCTGGGGGCCTCAGGCTGGCCAACTGGGTGTGGGGGAGGACCAACCCGATCTGGGGGTGATTGTTACAGGGTCTCTAAGGGAGCCTGGAGAATGCAGTGGGAGAAGCAGTGGAGTGAGCAAGGGAGGGGCCTGCAGCTCAGGGCTGACTGGCCAGGAGGGAGGGGATGTCAGTGAAACAGCTGAGCTGGAAATTGGGGAAATCAAACATAAACCACCTCAATAAACCTGTCAGGGCCAGCGAACTCCCTCTTTTGTTCCCATTGCCTGACCTGTACTTGGCTTCTGAAGGGACAACAAATTAACTCTGGTTTCCAGGCGAGGCCTCCGGCGCCACTCTGCCTGGGCTGAAATGCCAGGTCTTACCCACTTACTAGCTGTGAGGACTCAGGCAGGTAAGTCAATAGGTCTGTGCCTCAGTTTCCACATCTGTAAAATGGGGCGTGTGGAAGTTGATGGTTTACTAGTAAAGCAGTTAGAATGGTGCCTGGCATAGAGTTAGTTAGTGCCTAGTATCTGCAGAGCACTGCAATCTGGGCAGCACAGGTTCTATGGAAAAGGCTATAGACTTGAATCCATTTCTCACTTGTCCTCCCTGAGCCTCAGATTCCTCATCTTTAAGGGTAGTCGTAGGCTAAGTCTTAGCCCACAGGATGGTATATAAATTAGATGAAAAAACATCTATGGTTCTGCCTGGCTGTCCGTAGCACGTAGTAGGTGCTTAATAAATGACAGACTTATAAACTCTCCCCCACACCCAGCACCACTTCCTAGATGCCCAAATAATCAGCAGGATGCAGCAGGACCCCCTTCCAGGGCTGCAGCCTGGGGGGTTAGGGAAACACAAGGCTGGAGGCCTTGTTGAAACAGATTGCTGGGCCCCACCCCTGGAGTTTCCAATTCAGTAAGGCCTGAGAATTGGATTTGTAACACTTTGCAGGGGTGCCGCTGGTCCGGGGAGGGTACCTTGCGACTTGCCAGAGCCATTGCCTCGGAGCATCAACTGTCACACAGGCACATGGACCCCAGGAAAAGTTGAGCAGCTATGGATCCTGATGAGGGGGTCCGGGGGTGGGGCTGGGATTCTGTGTGTCGAACAAGCTCCCAGGCAGCTCTGCGGCTGCTCTGCAGACCACACTTGGGTCGCAAGGCTTAGAGGAGTCGTTGACACTTAGCTCGCCACTAGTCCTTCCCAACCACCAGGGTGGCAGGTTAGCAGAGGTACAGGGGCCAGGGCTCAGGAGCCAGGAGCAGCGAAAAGGCAGCATCAGAGAGGTCAGAATGTATCGCTTCGCCAGCCAGGAGGTGACAGCCGTGAGGGCAGCAGGGCGGGATCCCCCGACTTGCAGGCGACCTGTGTTGAAGGCGCTAACAGCAAGCAGTGCACGCGTGTCCATGGGCGCACACACGAGAGGGAGCAAAAAATTTTGAAAGAATTTGATATATTTTTTCAAGCATCCAAGTAGTATCTTGGGAAAAATCAAAACTTTGTTGGACTTCCTTACACGTATTTTATGGGTTAGTATTGTTTTTAATTTTAATTATATATGGCCAGTGGGGGGCAGGGGCTGTGCAGTCTGCTTGGAGCTTAAGGCCTCTAAAGGTCTTAAAACCCAACCCTGGTGGCCACTGAAGCCTTTGTCCCTGAGCTGCGGGGCCTCAAGGTTGTGGCCAAGCGTGCGTTCGCTGGCTCTCCCCACCCTGCCTCCCCCAGGAGCTGCAGACCAGATTCAACTTTCTTAGATGGAATACAAGGCATCCTGCAAGAATAAAGAGGGTCCGAGGCCCTGGAAGGGCATCAGTGTCACAGGATCAAGAAACAAGGGAAGCCCACGTGTGTCACACGGGCGCCCCAGCCAGCACACAGCCACCCCAGCAGCCTTTGCTCACCAGCATTACTCGTGAGCCGGGGGCGGAGGTACAGGGTTCCAAGTCACACAGTCGCGAGTATGAAACCCCAGTGTGTGCTTCTTACCTGTAGGACTTGGGCACATTACCTTTCCTTTCTCAGCCTTATAGAGCTGTTGTGAGAACTGAATGAGTTAACATGAATGAGGGCTTAGAATACCAGCCAGGACAGTATTCTGTGCACCTCTCCCAAGTGGCAGTTATTATAATGACCTAGCAGAACCCCTAGCCATGGTAACAGCACCCTCTCGGTAGAAGCAGAGATGAGCTTGGGCAAAGGAAACATCTGTTCAAGGCGACAAAGGGGCACTTGTGAGAGGTGAGTTGTGTTCAACACGTGTCTGAAGGGACCCTGCCCAGAATCCCTCAGGGCCCCTGCTGGTCCTGCGAAGCCATGCAGGGGGGCAGGGGGCCATGAGACTATCAGACAAAATCCAGAATGACTCTCCAATGACCTGGATGGACCTGAAAACCTTAGGGACACAGGACCTACTGTCACCTCCTCTTTTAGTTGAAAGCCACCCCTTGTTAAAACAGAGCAACAGTGGGGCCTTGAGGGTGAGCATTCCTTTTACAGTCTGCTTCAGGCCTTCAGCTCCTGCTGCTGGAAGGGGAATGGCTGCCCCACCCTTGGTGGCCCTTGGTGACCATAGGCCTAGCAGAGGGGGGAGCTGAGGCCAGTGGTTGCTCTGGACCAAATACTGGCCCACAGAAGGAGCTGGCTGGGCAGGGGGCGGTGCTGGGTGCCCTGGGAGGGAGGGAGCAGTGTGCTCAGGGCTGGCTGCCTTCCCGGGGGAGGGCTGGGCGGGGGCGTGGACTCTGGGCACCAGGCACGCAGAGTTCAGAAGCCGGGGAAAAGAGCGAGGGAGAGTTCAATGCTGGGATAGGTGATTTCAAGAGTAAGAACGGGAGGTCCATGTATGGCCTAAAAGAAAGCAGGGAGTAAAAAGGGAAGCAGGCACGTTTTGAAAGAACAAGGAAGAAGAGACTGAAGAGCCAATGTGAAGGCAGCAAGCAACACAGGCCTGGAAGAATAGTTTCTGATCTGCGAGTCAACACCGAAATGCTAGTATAGATCCGACGAGCCTGAGGCTTTCCTCTTCCAAGACAGCACGGCTGTCCTCAGGTGGACTTGGGAGCCTTGCAGGTCTCCTGCTGCCCACCAGGGCAGTGGTATTGGCTGCAAAGTTGGTTGCATAGGGTGACAAGAGGTGGCCCCTGGTCCCTGCTTCTTTCCACACCTGTGCCAGGCCCTCGCAACTAGTGGGTCCCCACGAGCATCGCTAGAAACCTCTTTCAACAGCTTCTTAGGGCTGTGAAAGATTTCTTCGCCCAAGCACGTAGAATTTGTGGAGTGACCATTTGTCTTGCTAGTTGTATCATATGGACACAGACATCCTAGGCTATCAGTCAAATCTTCTGGCCAGTGTGGGCTCACGACAGCCCCCGTCCAGGACAGGTTTCCTAAGCAGCGCCACTGACTCTCAGACGCCTTGCTGCCTGCTCTCTTCATAGACGCTGGCTTGGGCTGGGGACGATGGATCTCGCCCCATCCCTTCATGTCCCAGAAAGAGCCTGTGAGTGGCCCAAGGGCACACAGGGGTTGCTTCGAAGGGGAACCAGGTCTTCGGCCTTCCAGCTCTATCCTCCAGCCATGTTCCTGGATTGCTCAAATCTTCTCCAAGTGCGCCAGTGCCTATTAAATCAGCCTTCTTGGCCTGGCCAGAGCCCTCCTCCCCCTGCCCCCAGGCCCTACATCCTGCATCACAGACACCCTCCCCTTCAGCTTCAAGGCCTAATCCCAAGTGTCCTTTCCACATCCGACCCCACTCCCCTCCCCCAGCCTGTCCTCCGTAGGAATGGGCCTCCCCCTGGCCTTCCCATCCCCTGCTTCCCACCCCCTCACCCTCGGCCCTATAGAGTGTCATAAATTCTAAGGAAACCCCATCAGGGGAAGAAAAGGAGCAAAAAGTGCCTAATTGGCAGGGGCCTCGAAGCTCTTGGTCCCTGTGGTGGGATTGATAAGGTTCCTGGGAAGCAGTGGGGGTTTGGAGAAAGGGGGGGAGGCTGGGGGCCTGCCTGCCAAATGTAGCCAATTAATGTCAGTGCTGCCTTTCATGCCAGCCAATTAAGTCTCACAGACTTGTCACCGGCCCTGGGAAGGGGGGCAGGGAGGGTGGGGCAGGGGGTTTGAAGGGAACAACTAATTTCCCCGCTGCCAGGATAATGCAGCTTTCAAAATGGGGAACGGGCTCAGGGGGAGCTGGAAGGTGGCTGGGGGTCACGGGGGGCAGGCAGCAGGGGAGGGGGCAAGGTGCGGAACACTGGGGCTCTGTAGGGACTTTGTTCAGGGGCCCTGGGAGAGATGGAAGATGGGATTGGCTTCAGAGGCCAATAACTGCTGGGAACTGGGAAGGGAACGCACTGTGTCACTTGGTGCCCCGCACTAGCAGAGCCAGTCACTTGCCAAAGTTATGTTGTCTAGTTTTCCCAACAGCTCCCAGACAGCTCAGCGAGGTTAGGGAACCTACTCAAGATGGTCTAGTTCTAACTGGCCAGAGTGAGGAGCTATTCACTGGGCAAGGTCGCATGGTAAATGCCCCTTGCGACCTCTGCAGAGCAGGAGCAGTGGCTTAAGCATCCAGGTGCCCTTGCCACATTCCTTTCCACCTGCACTGATGGGACAGAGGGTCCCCATGGAGGGCCTCCCATCCCAGGCTCCTAGATGGTGGGTTAGGGTGAAAAATGGGGAAAGACCTTTCAAGGCAGGAGAAGCAGATTGGGAGCAGGATGGGGGACAGTGCCCTCCAAGGACACCGCTGGTTTCAGATAGAGACACGTTTCTGGACAGCCAGAAGTACCAAGTGGGTCTTGTCGGCTCTTCCCTTGCAAATCCAAATGCTTATGGAAGTCACCCAGCTTGCTGACGTGGGGGACAATTCCAGAACTTCTGAAGGAAGGTCAGGGAAGAGACTGGGGTGGCCCGTGAGCAGTCTGGCAGGGGCTTCAGGGCCAGGGAAAGAGGCCTCCCAGAGACCTTCTGGAGGCCCTGGGAATGAGCAAGGCCCCTCAGGGCAACCTTCAGCTCAGCATCAAACACTGGCCCTCAGGATCCAGACTGCTCCCAAGCTGACCTCATGGAGAAAATCAACGAGTGCGGCAGATCTGAGAGCCAGTCCGGGCTCACTCATCTATAAGCTAGGGGATCTTACGGGGATCCCTGCCTCTCTCTCAGCCTCAGTTGCCTCATCTGTGAAGTGGGGCCAAGGAGAGTACATACATCCAAGGTTGGGGTGAGACTCACAAAAAGGACAGCATGGGAAAGGGTTGGTAACCTAGGACTGACTGGCCAAGTTTGGAGGTGCCCCTGAATAGGCAGTTAGGGTAGGGGCAGATATGCCCAGGAGCCGGCCACACAGTGGCACCAACTGCCCCCTCTGGCCTGGGTGCCGACAGAGTGGCCACAATGTGTGCATTGTCATGCAGATGCTTTGCCCGCCCGCCCACCCCAGTGGGCCCACTAATGACCCTGAGAGCTGGTTGGAGGCTGGGGCAGGCTAATTACATGGCCCCAAAGCCGCCAAGACCCAATAATTACACAGCAACTTGTACAGAGAGGGTGGCTAATTGTGTGACAAGCTGTGAGGGGAGGGCCAGGGCGCCCCCCGAGCTAATGAGCTTCCCCCAGAGTCCACGGGGCAGGGCCAGGGGGAGAGGATGTGGCAGGCGGGCCCTTCCCATTCCCAGCCCCCACGGTGCCCAGCTCCTGGGAGGGTGGCAGGGTGCACAGCAGGGAGGGAGCATGATTAAGAGCCAAAGCTCGCCTCAGACCTGTCTCCTCTTGCCAAGTCTTGCTCAAAGCCACACCTGGTGGGTGGCTCAGGCTCCTCAGGCTTGCTCGTCTGCCCCAGCCCTGCCTAGCTGGGACACATCTGGGAGACCCTGGACCGCCACAGCTGGCAGTGCCCTCCAGGATCCTCGGTCCAGCTCCCGCTTCTGGAGGAGGCGGGAAAGCAAGGCCCAGGCCAGGGCCAGGGTCCTGGCGGGCAAGGGAGTGAGTCTGTCGCCTGCCCCACTCAGCTTCTTGTTTCTTCTCCATCCAAGTCAGTTCCCGGGGACTCTGAAAGCCAGGTCTATGTTCCAGTTCCGCCCTTTCACTCCAGCTGAGTGACCCCGTTTCCCCACCTGTGAAGTGATATGGTTATGAGGGTAAAATGAGTTCATTCCAGGGGAACCCAGAGCTCAGTGCCTGGCACAAGGTGACCCTCTCTAGTTTCCTTGTCACAGAAAGTTCCTGCCATCTCCCTGGGGGCAGGCACCACAGGAGCCTAAGCGCCTCAACGCCTCACCCCCCCAGCCACCTCCACCTCTTGCCAGGCCCCGTCCCCACCCCTATCCACCAGAAGCCACCCCGACTGCCGGCTCCATCCCAGCTAGCAGTTCCTCCCTGGACACCTCTCTTTGCCCTGAGACCAGAGCAAAGCTGGGTGGGGCAGGGGCGTGAGGGCAAGGGACTCACAATCCCACCCATCTTCCTTCCCTTCAGCGGTGGCACCCTGTGGTGGGAAGGCTCCCAAGTGGAAAGAAGTTTGGATGTCCCCTTCCTCCAGAGCCCTGTTTCCCAGGTGACCTCCCCCGTCCCTCAGCTCCTGACAATTTGGACACCCCCCCACCTTCAACCCAGAAAGCAAGCAGGAGGCAGAGGCATTGAAGTGACTGCTGACAAGTTGGAACAGCTTAACAAATTACTCCTAATAAACTATGGGGGGTGAGAAGCAGGGAGGCTGGAAGGCAGCCCGCTCCGAAAGTAGCACCTTCATCCGGGCCCTGGTGGGCCTGGCCACTCCGGGACAGCCACGGGCTTTCCCAAAGGATGGCCCGCATGGGGCACGTCTCCAGGGCTCCCACCAGCCCTGGCTCTGGGATTAGAGGTTCCCCAGACCTCAAAGCCATGGGGCTCCCCCAGATTGGGAGTGGTTGCCTTCACTGGACTCAGGGCCCCAGCCCAGCTCTGCCTGGCATGGAAGGGGACATGGCAAGGCTGAACGCTCCCACCCCCCAGCTGCCTGGTCCAGGAGCTCAGGCTGGAGGCCCCCAACTGATTTGGTTCCTGGCCGTCCTACCAAGATCTGTGTGGGCAGGATTTCCTCTGTGGGCACAGCTCCGGCCACCGACAGTCAAATCATCTCTCTTCCGGCCTAGCTTTCTTCCTTATCTTCCACATGGAGGCTGTGAATTGTCCACTAGCTGCCTTCTAGGATGTCCTAGGTATCAAAAATGTCATGGGCAGGAAGGTGCTGCCTCAAGTTGAAAGTGCCACTTACAAGTTGGTTGCTGGGATGGCTGCTAACTATTGCTATTATTCCAAGCTCTTCACCTCTGGCCTTAGCTAAATGGTTCCAGTGGGAGACAAGGGCTGATCAGCAGTGAGGAACACTTGCGAAGTGCTTTCACTTACATCTTGTTTAACCACCACATCAGGGTTTCAAGGGAGGTATCACTATCCCTTTCACAAATATGCATGCTGAGGCTCAGAGAGGTTAGATAACTTAACCAAGGTCACACAGCTAAGAGACTGTATGTAGAGCTTAGCTTTGAAGCCATTCTAGTCTCAACTAAAAATCTGTGCCCTTTGAATCATCTCGTTCAGTGCTGGCTAATGGAGACAGGGGGTCTCCACCATGGGGGCGACAGACACCAGGGTGCACAGTGAGTCCCCAGCACGGGTCTGGGCTCCATCCCGGACAGCCCTGGAACGGGGATGCTGTTGAGGATGAGCTGGGCACGATGGGGACAGACCACGTGCTGAGGCCTGTAATCTGATTAAACTATTAGAGCTGCCACCCCAAGCACAAGTGCTGCCAGGTCACCAAGTCCTTCAATGAATCCCCAGCTTAATCTGCTCCTTCTCCTTGTCATCTCTACTCTACTGCTTCCCCAGCCCCAAGTAGCTCCTTCAGGCCTGGAGAGGGACAGACGCCAGCTCTCTGAGAACGGTCCCAGTATGCTCTGGTCACCTTGCTTTGCTTTAGCTCTGTATGTCCCTCAACCCAGCTCAGACCCCTCCTCCACACCTTAAAGATCCGCATTCATTCCACAATCGGCTGAGCACACAGCACGTGCCTCATCTTGAGGTCCAGTGGTGTCGGCGACCCACAAGCCCCAGGGAGCCACAGTGCGTGCGGAGGAGAAGAGAGGAGCGCACGAGCACTGGCAGTTCCGCATGCCCGTGTTGTTGGAGGGGCTGAAGGCGACAGGAGCATCACTCTGGGCAGAGGGAGTGAAGCCATGTACAGAAGCAGGATGAGGTGGTCTGTTGAAGGAAACAGGCCTGGTTGACATGGGGACAGGAACAGGCAGAGGCTGGTGGAAGATGAGGCTCAGAGTGGGCTGTAGCCCGCAAGGAAGGCTCTGCGTGTGGATATGACAGTGAGCCCTGCGCACATACCCATGTGCGCATACCCCTGCATGGGTATGTCGGTTTGTGTGCATGACACCATGACAGTCATGTTCACAGTGAGCATTTGTATCTGAGTGCGTGCCTATGCGTGGGTGGGTGGGTCCAAAGCCGCCTATTCCGGAAAGTCTTCCTGCATTCTGCTGAGCCATCTCCAAAAATCCCTTCTTCTCACTGCCCCTCTGTACCTAGCAGACATTAGGGGTGGGGACAGGCTCTTCCTTAGCTGACATGCCCATGTGTGTCTTGGTGTTCTTAGCCACAATGCCAGATTCCCAAGGACAGGGGTTAGGGATGCCATTTTTTTGGTAAATTACTTGTCCTCCAAGTGCCAAGGACCCAAGCAAGCCCTGTGTGTCAGGAAAATCCAGCAGAGCACCCCTAGGTGGGCATCTCCATCCAATGTGCCAGATTCCTGATGAGCAGGGACTCCTGGGCCTGGACTCTAGGCTCTTCTTTGGTAGCACCCTTCACTCACCCCTGACTCACCCCTGCTAGGGCAGGCAAGCATTCAGAGCTGGCGATCCTGGGGCCATCTGCTTGCCTCTCCACTGCCACCCTAGCCGAGCCCCCTTCGTGTCTCTCTAAGACTGTCCCAGAGCCTGTTCACCACTCTGCCTTTCCCCCTTGACCCCACCAAAGCCTTGTCTCAACATACCAGTCAGAGTGGCCCTTTCAAAGTAGAGCAGATCCTGTCATTTTTCTACCACATGCCCTGCAGTGGCTCCCATCTCACTTTGAGGAAAAGCCATTGTCCTTTTCATGGCTCTTACTGCAGCGCAATAGATGCCCTCCCCCTGCCCCACCATTTCTTCTCTGATCTCCTCCCCACTTGCTCACCACCCTAGTCACACAGTCCTCCATGCTGTTCCCTAGCAACCAAGCATTCTCCTGTCTCAGGGCCTTTGCACCTGCTTCACCTTATACCTGGAGGTCTCTCCCCTGGATAAACTCGTAACTCAGTCCCGCTCCTTCATGTTCCTACTCATATGCTTCCTGTCACGTTTTCAATGAGGCCCACCAGGAACGCTCTATTTAAAATTGCAAATCACTGCCCACCCCACCCTGGCACTCCCTCTCCTCCATATGCTGGTCCTTTTACTCTCCATAGCACTTACCATGTTGTTCTAACACACTGCATGATTTACTCAGTTATTGTGTTTATTATTTGTCTGTCTCCTCTCACTAGAATGTAAGCTCCATGGAATCATTGTCAGATCTAATCGCTGATGTATCCCAGCTCCTAAAACATTTTCTGGCATCTAGTAGGCACACAATGAACATTTGTTTTAAGAACGCATCCTGGGGAGAAAGCCCCCAGGGCCAAGTTCTTCCCAAAGCTTGCTTTGGGATCCAGGCTTTCCAGTCCTCGTTCCCAATGCTACTCGATCCTATGCTCTCCCAGCAAGAGGCGGTTAGGTTCCTTGCACTCCCAAATGGGATTCGAGTGAGCATGTGCACAAGTGCATACACTATTCAGTTGTGGGCATTGGGGTCAGGTGCTGTAGTTCTATCTTGGGCCCACCAACCTCCAGAGAGCCCCCCAGCCCTGCCATTTCCTCCCAAGTTTCAGCTGCTGCTTCTGAAACCCCAATAACTCTCTTTTCTTCTCTAGACCCTTGACCTCTGTCTCTTTGCCCTCCGACCTATCCTCTTATGCCCCTGTGCCTTGTCCCTGCCCCTCACTGGTCTCCCCAGTCCATGCTGCTCTTGCCTTGGTTTCTCCACATCTCGATCCTTCTCCTCATAGGCCCCACAGCCACTAGCCCGCTGTTGTCAAGGTTTCTCCTGCCCCATCCCTGTCCTTTCAGCGACCCCTGTTACCCCTACCCGTCTCTGTTTGGTGCCTCCAAGTCCTGGTCCTCGCCCTGCACTGCCCTCCCTCTACCATTGCTGGCAGATGCCCAGGCTTTGGCTTTCACGTCCCCTACCTGCTTATGCCTGGCCTTTGTGCCACCTGCGGGTCCAGCATCCCCAAGGGCTCTCCACACAGCCACTCACTAATTAGGTCAATTATGAGGTCAATTATCTAATCCTCTCCAATCCAGCTCCGCACTACTCCACACTGTCACAACCTCCAGCACTTTCAGAGGTCCCCGGCAGCAGATGCTTGGCCCTTGCTCCATCCCATGCGCATGCCCCTAGTCTGGCCTCCTGGTTGAGTGAATTCTGTTCATCACCGAGAACTTTGGAAGGGGCAGGAGACTGCATGGCAGCTGCTAGAAGGGCACTGACTCCTGAAAGCAATGTGTGGGGAGCACATCCCTAAGTGCCACCGATGTCCCTTCCCATTGGAATAAATCCCCAGTGTCTGGACTCTGTATGTGGTGTGTGTGAGTGTGTGTGTGTGGGTGTGTTGGGGGCCGGGAGTGAATCCTATCTGAAGATAAGGGGAGGGACAGCACACCTCCAAGACAGACCCTCTTAATCTTTTTCTGAAGTCTTGTGCCTCTTTTTAAAATGATTTTATTTATTATTTTTAGAGAGAGGAGAAGGCAGAGGGGGAGAAAAGCATTAACATGTGGTTGCCTTTCACCTGCTTCCAGCTGGGGACCTGGCTGGAGACCTGGCTTGCAATCCACGCCTGTGCCCTGACTGGGAATCGAACCAGTGACCCTTGGGTTTGCAGCCCATGCTCAATCCACTGAGCCACCAGCCAGGGCCCTGAAGTAGTGTGCCTCTTAAGCATCTTGATGAACAAACTGGGCTGTGGAAACACATACGCACACCATTTGCAAGTCATTTTTTAAAAATGGTACCCATACCTCTAGAAGCTGTCCAGAGACCATGGCCAGGAACTTGGACCCAGAAACTCTGAGCCCGTGGGTCTTCCTTGTATGGTGCCACCATCTCTCAGGAAACATGACCCTTTCAGAATGAGCCCAGGAAATCTTCAGCTTTCTACGCTCTTTCCCAGAGTCCCAGGTTCCATTTCAGGAGCATCTTACCTGCCCACCCGGTTACTTGACAGCTGGTGCCAGGAAAGCCTAGGGTCACTGTAGCCACTGGGGCAGCAGCCCCAAGGGACCTGGTATCCATGGCAGGTCTCTTCTGGGGATCCCCACCTCTGCCAGGCAGGGCGAGTGAGGACTGGAGGAGCTGGGCCAGCCAGCCAGCCAACTGGGAAAATGGCTGCAGTTCACTGGCAGCCTGAAGCAGTAGCAGAGTCAAGGAGAAGCAGACCAGAGGAGGGCTGGGCAAACATTGAAGACATAAAGAAGGAAAATAAGGAACCTGGGGAGGGAAGGAGATGAGGACCGGAGTTAGAGGCTAAAGAGAACGGAAGCAAAGAAAACACTCACTGAAGACAGTGCTTACATTGCCAGGAAAAGCCAAAACCTTTACCAAGTCCAGGCTCCTCCACTGCACAAGCGGGGAAGTTGAGGCCCCAGGGAGAGAAAGTGTTGGCACAAAGACCCCACAGCCTGTCCCCAGCAGGGCTCCAAACACCCAAGCCCAGACCATATCGCCGCCCCAACTCAGCTGAACAGCCTGGAAAGGGAAGGAGCTGAGACAGATAGGGCTGACAGCCTCGAAAGCTCTGCCTCACTGGCCACAAAGCTATTCCTTGCATCATTATAATATGTATTTAAAAATACAACTTGAATGTCTAACAATAGGAGCTTGAGTATATAAATTCAAGTTTACCCATAGCATTGACTGCGTTGTAACAAAAAGAACTTGGAGATTCCATTTAGTGTCAGAAAATGTTTACAATAGACTTGGAAGACCAGTTTATAAAACCAAACCAGCAAATACATGTACCGGGAATAAAAAGAACAGAAGGGGGAAATACATCAAAATGTTAACACTTTATCTGTGGCAGGAACATTACAAATCATTGCTGTCTATTTTTTTTCTGCTTGTCTACCTTTACCATAGTTTCTTAATAAACAGGCATTGATTTTGTAATAAGAAAGAAGCAGCAAAAACAAAAGTGTAAACTATATTTTTCAAAATCTTCATCCCCCGCTCAGACTCTAAAATCCACTGTTGGTTGTCCCCCAGCCAGGGCCACAGTCCCCTCCAGGTCCCACACCCACCTCCATGGGCACAGCAGTGTTGACTCCACAGCCTGACCCCATGCGTTTCCCAGCCTCTCTGCAGCCGCGCCTAGCCTGGGCTGTTGCAGCCTCTGGCCGGGCCCTTCTTGCACACCCTGTTCACACTGCAATCTGGGCAACTTTTGTTCAAAGGTTCGTCTAAGTGCCCACAGGAAGAGATCTATGGGCCTTCATCCCCTTTGTAAACCTCGTTTCCCAGATTCCCCTTCTCCAAGGGGAGGAGCACACACACACACACACACACACACACACACACACACCACTTCCCATCCCACCTTTGCTATTGTCCCATCCCTATTTGGCAGGCGTCTTACGAAGACTCATCCTGGGCCACGTTTCGTACACACCTGTCCTGTGCTCAGTCCCAGTCTATTTGCCCCCTGCCCTCATTCTGGTATTGGCTTCGTCTTGCATTAGGGCCAGCCAGAGGCTCAGGACTAGACTCTGATAGAGCTCAGCCTCCTGAGGAGGGCAAACCCAAGGGGCAGTAGGGTGACTCGAAACTCAGGGGCTGGGTGTGGGGCAGAGAGGACCATGGGACTGTCTCATGTGACTGGTGTGCTCAGGATACATACGTACATGTACCCCAGCACAGTGCCCCCATAGACCGTGACCCACGCCAACCCGCACTTCCCAGACGGAAGGTGTACATTCCCTCCATTCCAACAGGCCTCTCCGCAGCCCTGCATTTCAGGATGTATATCCATGGGGTGTGCACTTGCAAACAGGCACAGCCGCTCACAGCCTAAGATATGCTCACACTACGGTGCACACAGCCTGCCAGGCACTGGGTGAGGAGCAGGGAGGGTCGACATGAAGAACCAGGAGGTGGAGCGACCTGTCTGTCTGCACAGCCCGGCTCCCACTAGCTGTGTTGCCTGGTGGCAAGTTATGTCCCCTCTCCGAGCCTGATTCCTCGACTATAAAACCCGGATAACAATGGTACCTCTCTCAGAAGGCTGCTGTGCTTGTCACAGTGTGTGATATGTTTGCTGGTATTATCATCGCACATCAGAAAACCGTGTACCTCTATACACACAATTCGGAACCTGTTAGTAAGAGTGATAGGGATTCGTGCGTGATGTTACGAAGAAACGATTACCTAAGTGGTACGATTTAGAGGGGACTACCCACACCTTTCCCCTTAATCAACACCAGTGCCCGAAATTCCACCAATATAGCATTTATCATTGGAGTCTCAAGCCAGTTCTTTTCAACAATCCCCTATTAAAATGCACATACCCCTTGGGGGGTGTTAAGCCTTATCAACTAACACCTTAGTTGTCAGCTAACACCTTAGTTATCAGCTAACACCTTAGATATCAGTTAACACCTTAGTTGACAGCTAACACCTTAGTTGACAGCTAACACCTTAGTTGACAGCCAGCTGAGAGCAAGACCCTACAGGACTGGCTTTTGGAAGGAGGAGGACAGGAATGGTAGAAATAGAAGCGCTTTGATAGGGTTGAGAGGAGAGTGCGAGCCAAACCTCACCCACTTCCCAAAGCTACCAATCTCCATCTGCCCTGTGGTGTGTGGAAGGGACGAAGTCCTTCCTTCCAGCTGATGTCATCAGGTGCAGGTGGGGTGAGGCAGAAGGAAAGGCGGACCATGTGCCTGGCATTCCCACAAGCAGCTGGTGAGTGTTGGCACTGCGAGCCTAAGCCTTCCTGAGTAGGTGGGTAGAGGTTGAGGGCCAGAGTCCCTGGGTCCTACCACCTCCCCAATCACTCCTGCCCTGTCTCTGCCCGCCACCCAACCAGAGGCTGAGCTAAGGGTGTTTAGTGGACGCAGTGCAGGTAGATGGTTTCGGCAACCCCCAATTCCCACCATCCAGAACTGCAGCTCTGGAAGCCTAGGGCTGGTCTTTGATTGGGCCCTAAGGGGCCAGTTCCCTCCCGTTGACCTTCGGGGTCAACGCTGCCAGCTCCTGCTCAGAGCCGTCCGTGTCTCTGGCATTTATCATTCCATCCAAAGCCACTCCTGTTTCCTGCCTGGCCCACTCCTGTGAGTAATGAAAGCCATAAGCTCATTAAGTTGGGGTGAGGAAGGACTTCCTTTGATTTGTCCTCAATTTACCTCCCTCAAGCTTCAAAGAGGCCTCCCACATCTACAGAGCTGAAGCGACGATGGTCAAAGTCAAGGCCCCTGTGCTCACAACACTCACAGTTGGAACACATAAAGTCGATGCATTTCTACAAATGTTGCCGACCAAGGATTCTTGGAATGTCAGTGCTGGAAAGATAGTCAGAGATCATGTAGTCCCCTCAACACGATCTCCACCCGCTCCTACCCCCACCCATTATTCAGATAAGGAGGCTGGAGCCCTAAGACGTGATTAATGCCTTATACATGCCTGCACTGATAGAGTGGACAAAGCACATTAGCAGGCGTTCCCATGCGTAACCCTCAGAAGAATCCTGTAAGTAAGGGGTGGTTATTAGGACCAGCTTAGGGAGGCTGAAATTGAGGGCCAGGACTGCTTAAAATTCGCCCTTGGTCTCCAAACAAAGATGTGGCAGGAGAGGACTCCAACTTGAGCCTTCTTTCAAAGGCATGTGCTAGCACCAGAAAGTAGTTGACGCAGGAGCTTTGGAGCCGAGCAACCTGGGATTGCACCCCAGTTACACCACCTCCTAGTGTGTGGCCTTGAACTGCCTAAGTGTTCAGCAAGCTCCCTAAGCCTCAATTTCCTCCTCTGGAAACCGGGCTGACAACTACCACTTTTACCAGGTGCTCGTTAGGATGATGGGAGCAGATACCTTGGAAAGTGCTTATTTATTCCGTTCACAGCAATTTAGTAAGCATCTACTATGTTAGGCACTGTTCTAGTCCCTGGGGATATAGCGGTGAAGACAATCAAACAACTTATATCTTCATGGAACTTACAGTACAGCGTGTCAAAATAAGTAGATGAGCCCTGGCTGGTGTGGCTCCATGGATTGAGCACCAGCCTGCGACCCAAAGGGTCACTGGCTTGATTTCTGGTCAGGGCACATGGCTGGATTTCAGGCCAGGTCCCCGGTTGGAGGTGTGCAAACGGCAACCACACACATGGATGTTCCTCTCCCTCTTTCTCTCTCCCTTCCCCCCTCTATAAAAATAAACACATTTTAAAAAATAAAATGGCTTTCCTGTTGTCAACTTTTCACTCCTCCAATAAAATCTCATCCAGATTAAAACTAGTGTGCCTCACACTCACTCACCCCCAACCTTGCCCCGCCCCATGCCTCCCCACCCTCTCCACACCCACCCTGATGTGGCAGGTGTGCAACCCCCATGCCTCCCCAGCCCCATGTTTCCCAACACTCGTGCCTCCCCATCCCCCACCCCACCAAACACACCCTAATTTGGAAGGTGTGCAACCCACATGCCTCCCCACCTCTCTACACACACCCTGGAGTGGAAGGTGTGCTCAGTGTGCCCAGAAAGATTGGCAACCCTTGCTTCCTAGACAGCAATCAAAAGACAACAGAGGAAATCAGCATTTTATTCAGATGATGGGTTATCATTTACTTTTCAGTTACTGTTGGTGTGGATATTTCGGTGGTGGTAAATTATCTGATAAAGTAAACGTGGGGAGGGATGGAGGGGTCATTGCATGGGAAATCTATTTCTGGTTTTTAGGAAGAAGACCCCTTCCTCATAGGGGCTCTTGTTGGGGGCACCTGGGACCCATCACAGGTCTTGACCATGGAGCGCTGCTGAGCCCCTGGGCGGGGGGCGGGGGTGGTATCTTCCAGCACCTGGGGCAGGCGCTTTCCAGCCCATGACCGCTTCTTGGCCATTGGCTTCGTTGGGGCTCTCTTGGGGGGCGCCCAGGTCCCGTCACAGGTCATGAACATGGAGCGCTGCAGCCTCCATGGGCGGCGGGCCTTGGTGGTGTCTTTGAGCTCTTTCTGCAGGCGGTTTCCATCCTTGGAGCTGTTCTTTTCGGCAGCCTGCTAGGGAGAAGGGGTGGGGAGACCATGGGTGAAGGGGGACCATGGGTGAGGGGGAGACCAGGGGTGGGGCCTCAGGGAGTGGGTGGGGCCACCGTGAGGAGCAAGGTGACCCATCAGGTCATGGGTTCGTGAGCTGAAGCCAAATCCAGGGACCAGGGGGTGTCGGGGGACAAGGAGGTGGTGGAGAGAAGGGGGAGGAGGAGAGAATCGGGGACTCAGCTGGGTCTGGTGGGCTCCTGCTCACCTGTGACTCGCTGGCCGCCGCCAGCTCCACTGTGGGCCCGACCACCGCAGGCTGGGCCACTGTGGGCTCATCCACTGTGGGCACGTCCATTGCTGGGGTCTCCACCGCCGGCTTCTCTCTCGGTGGGGTCTCCACCGCCAGCACCTCTCTCGGTGGGGTCTCCACCGCCGGCTCCTCTCTCGGTGGGGTCTCCACCGCCGGAACCTCTATCAGTGGGGTCTCCACCGCCGGCACCTCTATCAGTGGGGTCTCCACCGCCGGCTCCTCTCTCGGTGGGGTCTGCATCGCTGGTTCCTCTCTTGGTGGGGTCTCCACCCCTGGCACCTCTCTCAGTGGGGTCTCCACCGCTGGCTCCTCTCTCGGTGGGGTCTCCACCGCCGGCTCCTCTCTCGGTGGGGTCTCCATCACCGGCTCCTCTCTCGGTGGGGTCTCCACCGCCGGCTCCTCTCTCGGTGGGGTCTCCATCGCCGACACCTCAATCGGTAGGGTCTCCACCGCCGGCTCCTCTCTCGGTGGGGTCTCCACCGCCGGCTCCTCTCTCGGTGGGGTCTCCATCGCCGACACCTCAATCGGTAGGGTCTCCACCGCCGGCTCCTCTCTCGGTGGGGTCTCCATCGCCGACACCTCAATCGGTAGGGTCTCCACCACCGGCACCTCTATTGGTGGGGTCTCCGCCGCCGGCACCTCTATCGGTGGGGTCTCCATCATCGTCTTCCCTATCAGTGGGGTCTCCACCGCCAGCTCCTCTCTCGGTGGGGTCTCCATCGCCGTCAAAACCTCACAGCTCTCCGCCTCCTTTGCCGCTTGTCTGTGTGTACACAGCGGGTTGCCCGGCAATAGGATGGGATCTGCTCTGTGACGTCACCGGCTCACTCTGATGACGTTTAGGGGCGCACTCTGATGATGTCACCAAGTCAGTGGAAGGGAGGGAGCCTGGTCAGAGGGGGTGCAGGGTGGGAAACCATGGCGGTGAGTGGGGGGATGGAGATGGAAGAGACCATAAAGGTGAATGGGGGTGGGGGTGGGAGTGGGAGGAACAGTGAAGGGGAACTGGAAAGCAGTTCCTCTGGAATGGCTGTGCTCCTGCTTCACTTAAAATGGCCTCCCTACCCCAGGCTGGTGGCTCCATGGATTGAGCACCAGCCTGTGACCCAAAGGGTCACTGGTTTGATTCCTAGTCAGGGCACAGGGCTGGGTTGAGGGCCAGGTCCCCTATTGGGGGGTGTGCAAAAGGCAACCACACATGGATGTTTCTCTCCCTCTTTCTCCCTTTTCCCCTGTCTAAAAATAAATACATTAAAAAATAAAATGGCTTTCCTGATGTCAACTTTTCACATTTCCAATAAAATCTCATTCAGATTAAAACTAGTGTGTCTCACACTCACCCACCCCCCAACCTTGCCCCACCCTCTCCACACCCTCCCTGATGTGGCAGGTGTGCAACCCGCATGCCTCCCCACCCCCATTTTTCCCAACACCCATGCCTCCCCATCCCCATGCCTCCCCCACCCCTCCAAACACACCCTAATTTGGAAGCTGCGCAACCCCAGTGCAGCCCCATTTCCATGTCTCCCCGCATCCTCCACACACACCCTGATGTGGCAGGTGTGCAACCCCCATGCCTCCCCACCTCTCTACACACACCCTGGAGTGGAAGGTGTGCTCAGTGTGCCCAGAAAGATGGGCAACCCTTGCTTCCTAGATAGCAATCAAAAGACAACAGAGGAAATCAGCATTTTATTCAGATGATGGGTTATCATTTACTTTTCAGTCACTGTTGGTGTGGATATTGCGGTGGTGGTAAATTATCTGATAAAGTAAATGTAGGGGAATGGAGGGGTCATTGCATGGGAAATCTATCTCTGTTCTTTAGGAAGAAGACCCCTTTCTGTGTGTGGCTATAGCCAGCAATTACGGATACACAGCTATAGCCAGGGGACAGTAAAATATGGGTGTTAAAAGTACAATCTGTCCCTCCTAGGGCCTCTCTTCGGAGGGGCTTGGGACCCATCACAGGTCATGCGCGTGGCGCTCCGCAGAGCCCATGGGCGGGGGGCGTCAGTGGTGTCTTCTTCCAGCCTCTGGGACAGACGCTTTCCAGCCTGTGACCGCTTCTCTGTGGCCATGAGCCTCGTTGAGGCTCTCTTGGGGGGCGCCATGGTTCCGTCACAGGTCATGCGTGGAGAGTGCTCCACCCGTGGGCGGGCGGCCTTGGTGGTGTCTTCGAGCCCTTTCTTCAGGCGCTTTCCATCCCTGGAGCGCTTCCCCTTGGCGACCTGCTAGGGAGAAGAGATGAGAAGACCATGGGTGAAGGGGGACCATGAGCGAGGGGGAGACCAGGGGTGGGGCCTCGGGCAGTGAGTGGGGCCACTGTGAGGAGCATGGTGACCCACAGGTCATGGGTCAACGGGCTGAAGCCATCCCCAGGGTCCGGGGGTGTTGGGGGACAGGGAAGTGGGGGGAAGGGGGGGAGGAGGGGAGAGCTGGGGCCTCGGCTGGGCCTGGCGGGCTCCTGCTCACCTGTGACTCGCTGGCCGCCGCCAGCTCCACTGCGGGCCCCACGGCCGCAGGCTGGTCAACCAGGGGCTCGGCCACCCCTGGCTCGTCCACCGCTGTCTGGGCCCTTATCAGCTCCTCTATCGGTGGGGTCATCACCACCGGCTCCTCCATCAGTAGAGTCTCCATCGCTGACCACAGCTCACAGCTCTCCGCCTCCTCTACCGTTGGTCTGTGTGGACACACTGGGTTGCCCGGCAACGGACGGAACCTGCTCTGTGACGTCACCGGCTCACTCTGATGACGTTACCGCCCAGTTTCCGGGCGCACTCTGATGACGTCAGCAAGTCCGTAGCCGGGAGGGGGCCTGGTCAGAGGGGGTGCACGGTGGGAAACCCTGGCGCTGAGTGGGGCTGGAGGTGGGAGGGACAGGAGAGGTGAATGGGGAGGTGGCGGGTGGGAGGGGCCGTGGACAGGAATGGCAGGGTGGGAGGAACAGTGAAGGGGAACTGGAAAGCAGTTCCTCTGGAATGGCTGTGCTTGGTTTATTTAAAATGGCCACCTTTGTCCTGGCTGGTGTGGCTCCGTGGACTGAGCACTGGCCTGCGAACCCAAAGGTCACTGGTTTGATTCCCAGTTAGGGCAAATGGCTGGGTTGCGGGCCAGGTCCCCAGTTGGGGGTGTGCAAGTAGCAGCCACACATGGATGTTTCTCTCCCTCTCTTTCTTCCTCCCATCCTCTCTCTTTAAAAAATAATAAAAATAAAATAAAACAATAAAATCTTTAAAAAGATAAGTAGATGAACAAGATCAGTTCAGCTAGTGGTGAGTGCTGAGAAGTAGACACCCCAGGGGTGTGGCATAGAGCATGCCTGGGGACGGGTGCAGGAGACCAGTTTAGACTGAGGGGGTGTCTGACCTGAGCCTAACCAAGGGCTGTGTTGGGCAGAGGGAGGAGCAAGTTCAAGGACCCATGGTAAAAACTGATCTCTTCCATGTTTATCTCTTGCCCTGACTGTTCCAGTGAGCTCCTGACAATTGCCTACTTGACACCTGCACTCAAATGTCTAATAGGATCAGGCAGTTAACAAGGCTAAAACCTAGTTCTTGAGTCCCTCCTATACCTTCACTCCCCCAGTGTTCCCCAACACTCCCAGCTGAGTGAATGCTGTCACTACCCACCTGCTTTCTCCAGCCCCTAAACCTGGGAGTTACCTTGGAACCATTTCTTCTTCCCACCTCCTATATACAATCCATCAGCAAGTCCAGCCACTCTAACTGCCCCCAAATATAACCAAATCCATCAGCTCCTCAGCACTCCTCCTCCACCACCAGCCTGGCTTCCCCTCCCCCTCATCTATCCTAACAGATTTCCCTTCACTTCCAGTCTATGTTCGACACATACACCAGAGTGAGCCTTTGAGAAATGCAAATCAGATCAAGTCACTCTTTTGCTTACAACCCCCCACTGGCCTCTCATCTGGCTGGGAATAGCCGCGCCGCCTGCATGGCCCTCAGGGCCCTGCCTGCTTCTCCCACCCAGTCCTTGCTGTTCTACCCCTTGCTGGCTCACCTCTGACCCCACCGACACCCTGCTTGCTGAGCTGTCCACAGGAGCAAGCTCTTAGAAAGGTGTAAGCACTCCACGACCAGGGAATGGAGACAGGGCAGGGCGGTGGTAAGAGAAAAGAGGCGGGGCCTTGGAAACTAACATATAGCAACTGACCCAAGTCACAGCTTCTGGCCTCAGTCTCATGTCCCCGGCCCCTGACTGACCACAGGCCTCCCCTGCCTGATCCAGCTTCACATGCCCCCTCTTCTCCACCTGGAGAGAGAGCTGTGGCGGCGGCAGCACTGTGTGAATTTGCCAAGGTGGAATAATAGAAGGGAGGGGATCCAAGAGAAGCCGTGGAGAAGCCTGAGAGGGACCCGCAGAGGGAAAGGAGGACCCTGAGAGCGCCGTTCTGAAGAAACCCAGGGAGGAGCACTGCCAGGAGAGGCTGGGCAGCCAAGTCAGAACTGCCAAGTGGGTGTGGTCAAAGCCCAGGCAGGAAGGATATGACCTTCAGTCACCCAGACAGTGCTGGCTTGCCCGCTGAGAGTGGAGTGGGAGGCAGGCCAGGCCGGGAGGTGGTGAGCGCAGACACTGGGCTGTGAGAGGGTAGGCAAGCAGAAGGGCAGGAGCTTGAGGGGGTAAAAGCTTGGAGGAGAGGATTTTGGAAATGGAAAAAGCTGAAGTGTATTTGCAGGCTGAGGGCAGGGAGCCAGCAGAGGGGAGAAAATGACTGGAGTGTGGTCCCTGGGGGCTGGACTAGGGAGGAGGACGGCCACTCCTTCCGCCAAGGAGGGTAGCTGGGTGTTGGGGGAGAGAAGTTGAGCAGGGGAAAGGAGGCTTCAGCCTGTGACACTGCCTGTCGCTGTACCCTTTTATTTCCCTGTCCTGCCATGCTTTTCCCACCAAGGTCAATGCTGGCAGCTGTTCTGTAGCTCTGGCATTGACATGAGGGGTGACTAGGAAGGGGGCAATGAGTGGGGTGCTGTAACCACCCCTCTGCTCTGCCCTGGGGCCTATGGGAACCTCCCCACATTGGACTCAGGTGACCAAGAAAAGTGGAAGCCATATCTGGTGTGGCGGCTCTTCCTGCCTTGCTCGCCAGATGTCCTCAAGACTCAGACAGACCAGCACTCTCATCCAGTGATTCCCGGGCCTACCACCTTAACTCCCACCTGTATCTCAATGTGCAGGGAGGAGAGCTAAGCCTGGCCCTGGGACTGGGCATGTTGTCAGGGACACCACCGCTAACCCTAGCTTGCTGGCTTTATGCTGCTATCAGCCCATGGGCCCTGTGTGAGGCCTTTCGTATAGATGAGCAGTCACAGCTCCTGTTCCCAAAGATCGTAAGGGCAAGGGAGGTAGTTTTATTTTGCCCTTCTTACAGTTGAGGAAACTGAGCTTAAAGAGATGTCATCAATCGCTTAAGGCCACCCTCAGTCATGGACCAAGGAAAAAAGTCCCCAAGAATTGTCAATCCTAGACCTTAGCATGTATTCAGAGGCTACAGCAGTTCCTGAAGCAGGATCCCAACTGAGGGGCAACCGGCCTGGTGCATACAAATGGGAAAATGGAGAACCTGGCAGGGAGTGACTTGGCCCAGGTCACATGATGAGTGGAAGTCTGGATCTGTGTCTCCTGGCTTCCTGGCTTGTCAAGCTGCCAAGGTGAGTTGCCAGCACCCGGCCCGCCACCTGCCTGATAGGACTACGGAGGAAGCAGGACATGGCGAAGTTGTGGGAAAGGACAGCCAAGAATACTCTAGGTTCCGTGATCTTAGAGGGCAGGGACGTATCTGTCTGTTCACTGTCTTGATACGATGTCTGGCGTTGGGGTGAGGGCTCAGAGGGCCCAGTCTGTCATTGCAGCAAACGGAGACCTTTTTGAACAATGAAAAAAAGGGTGACTATGTTTATGTATTTACATATTAGAATGAATTTATTTCAAAGCATAACACTTTTGTGGTGTGTTATTTTACTAAACGGTGGCCACTTTATTGTGCGCACCCTGTATATGGGGCGGATGGCTGGATAGATAGAGGAACAGCCAGCTGGACACAGGTTTAGAGGGAACCCAGAGGAAGGCCCAACTAGGATACTCCACAACGGTCTCATCAGAGCTTCAGAAAGGGGGTAAGCAGCCCTTTTTCCTGCCTCCCTCCCCCAGCCCAGCGCAGACGTCTTCTGCCACCTCCCCATAGTCCGTCTTGGCCACTCTGTCTCCCCCACCTCAGCAAAGCATTAAAAATTGAAAGCTCCTTTGAAGAGAAAACAGTTTAATAAAAGCTCCATCCATTTTTCATGAGAGGATCAGGAGAAGGATGGTGCAGAGGGAAGAGGAGGGGTGGGGGACCGGCTCAGGAGTGTGCAGGCAGTGAGGGGCTTGGGGGGTCCCTGGTGGTGTGTCGGCTGAGTAGGGACAAGGAATGGCTGCCTGTCCCTTTTCTGCAGCTCTGGTGGCCCTAATACCGTTTTCTGTTCTCTCTTCCTCTTAGCAGGATTCACACCGGAGCTGTGGATACTGGGAAGTGTGGCTTCCTCCTGAAGGAACCTCCAGTCTTCTCTCAGAGGAAGGTGTGCACGGAATGACCTCTGCCCTGTGGGAGCGGGGTCCTCTTCCACAACTCAGCAGCTTCCAAGGTTGGGCAAGAGGAGGGGAGGCTCTAGGCCCACCTGAGGGTCAGGGAAGGAGGAAAAGAGACTTGCTAAGGCAGTCCTTCTTCTTTGAGGTGCAAATGAATTTCCTGGGCAGGAAACAGCCTCTCCCTTTTCTGTCCACTCTGCACCTGGGACGGGGGGATCTTCAAGGGAAGTCAACTCAGGTTGAGTTGAACATCTACTGTATGCCAGGCTAGCCATTTGACTCGTGGCACCAGCTCACTGATAGGAGACAATAAAATCGAGTAAAGAGCAAAGGCTCCACGGTCAGCCTGCCTGACGTCAAATTCTGACCTCCCTGTTTGCTTGCTGTAAGATGCGGAGGCCTAAACCCTCTGGGCTTCAGTTTTGCCGTGTGTCAAATGGGAATAGGAGCACTGCCCTGTAAGCTTGCTGCAAAGATGCAGTGAGATTGTGCATGTCAAGTATAATACATCTCCCGCACTTAGTTATCCCTGGAGATATACTTACCATGATGGTGTAATCACCAGTGTCTACATCTCACAGATGAGGAGGCTGAGTCTTCAGGAGTTTAAGGGTTGAGGTTCAAGGTTACAGGGCCACTATATGATGGAGCCAGAATTTGAATTCATGCATTTTGGCTCAGGTATCTAAGATCATGTCTATACATCACGCTGCCTCTCAAAGGGTAGGATTCTGGCTTCGTGAGGACCCTGTATGGCTGGCCCATAGTTGGCATTCAGAAAACAGGTGCCGAATAATTGTTCCTGCTGACTTAAATGTTGTTGTCTTATCCCAAGAAAGTCTCCATTTACTATCTATTCTGACAGCCGCGGCATTCCCGATGGGAGCAAATGACTACCATGGCCCAGCTAAAAAGGTGCTTACACCAAAATTGGTGAGAATTCGGGCTAAATATGAAGTTGGCACTACTGGCAAAAACACTCATGTGTAAATGTAAAGGCAAAGCACTGAAAAAGTATGTTGTATTGCATTTAAAGGTTGTGTATCCATCCTATGGAAGCTGGAAGCAGCCGATGAAAACATTCCAGTTTCAACTTATGTGCTTTTGAGGGCAATCCACTGAGAACCAGAGGGAAGATGTCAAAGTTTAGGGAAACACTGCTAAGCAATCAGAGAGGGAAGAATGAACTGAAAAAAGAATTCCCCATGGCTGGTGTGGCTCAGTGAATTGGCACCAGCCTGTGAACCCAAGGGTCGCTGGTTCGATTCCCAAACAGGGCACATAACCAGGTCTCCAGCCAGGTCTATAGCTGGAGGCAGCTGAAAGGCAACCATACAGTGATGTTTCTGTCCCTCTCTGCCTCTCTCCCTGCCTTTCCCTCTGAAACTAACAAATAAAATCTTTTATTTAAAAAACATATAAAAAAGGAAAAATGAATTCCCAAGTTATCCTCCCCAAATTAAAAATGGAAAAAAATCCAGAAAACAAACAAACATGCTCAAAAGTTGCAACGACATTTCCCCAATGAAAATGACAATTGCATGGGAAACTATTGACTGGAAAAATTTACTTTGCAACCAATTTATAATTTCAACGAATTTGCAGTTATTACCTATTTTTGACACGTTTGTTTCTGACATACTTCCAAATCCTTGAAGATCTCATGGTCTGTCTTCCACAGGGCATCGGAGAGCTGAGTAGACTTGCAGCAGGAAGCAAACAGAATACTTCCTAGCTTTGTACCTTGTAATCCAGCTGCCCCACCCCCGGCTCTGAGCCATAGTTTTCTCTCCTGTGAAATAGAGGGGTGGGGATGGCTCATCCAGGCTCCTTTCTGAGGTTCTTGCAAGGCCCACGTGAGATAGGAATGTTCGGAAATTGTGCTCAGGAATCAGTGTGCCTGGCTCTGCCACCTAGAAGAAGTTTCCTGATCATTTCCACACATCATTTTCCCCAGCTCCAAAGTGGGCCCGCACGTTCATCAATGGCACCTTGACATCTTCCATGTAAAGCGCCTGGCATATAGTCAATGTCCATTGTCACTATGCTTGGGCAAGTTTGCTTTGGAGACTTGTGAGGCATTGTCATTCTTTTAGCACCTGCCTCCCCCGTCAGTGCAGGAGCAGGGTGAGGCAGGGGCGGGACCTCACCCGTCCATGTAGCTTTCATACAATGGAAACAGGTAATCACCGTGGCAGGAAGCTTTGAATGCCTCCCTGCCCCCCAATTCACCCACTGACTACTGGATCTCTTAGAAAGTTCTAGTCCTAAACAACAGAAAGAGGATAGACAGATCTATAATGGCACACACTTCTGCCACCTGGACTCCTCCTGCCTGAGCCTGAGCCACGGCCCTTGTAGAATGTGACAGGAACAAGCCAGGGCCAGGCTGTGTTGGCCCAGCTGCCCAGTCTCAGGTCTGCTTCTGACTCGCTGGAAGGCCTCGAGCAAGGGCCTGGTCCTCTCCAGGCCTCAGTGTCCTCAGTTGAAACATGGAGCTGGACTAGATCAGTGCTTCTCAACCTTGGGGAGAAATGCACAGATATTCCCGTTCTAGGACAAATAACCCCCTGAGAAGGTACCTTTGGACAACTACAACCCCACCCCCAGCTCTGCATGTCTTCCATCTTCGGAGCTGAACACGGGCTATGAAAACATCTTCCAGTTGTGAATTATAGCTGCTTTTATAAGTGTAAGAAAAACTGTGTTCAGATTACCATCAAAATAAGAACATAAAAGTTCAGTTCTCAAAGAACTCGTGACCCTTGAGAATATATCAGCAGAAACCTCCCCCTGCACACACACACACAATGGAACAAATCCCAGGCTGAGATTGACTGGGTTGTATGTTTGCCAACATACTCCGGGCCTATGCCTACTTTTTTTTCTTTCTGTCTCCTGGGTACCTTAATTCCATGGACCCAGAAATCCCCCTCTCCCTGTCCCTTTCTGTCCCTTTGAGCCCCTCTGGCAGGCCAGGTAGGCCCCTCGCTTCCCTGCCAGGGCCCCCAGACAGAGTAGGCATGCAGTCAGAGTGGAAGATGGGCCTAGGCAGACGTCAGCTGGGAGCCCCACCTTTCACTCTCCACTAGGGGAGATGACCCTAACTCCTGGGCCAACCTCAGTGAAGCCACCATATTCAGCGGGAAGAATGGAGAGGGGACTCCAGGCCCCAGCCTTCTGCTGCCGCCGGGGCCACCTCAGTGTTTGGGTCCCTGGAGCCGATCCTGCTTCCATGGATGTCACTGTCCTTCCTTGCCAGGTGAACTCGCCTGAGGAAGAGGAAACTTGTTCTACAGGTGCTGCCGAAATGAGCGAGAGGGGGTGGGGCAGGGTGGGCAGGAAGCCGAGGATGGCTACCCTGTCCATCCCCTCTTTCCTCCGAGGGGCAGCTGTGGGCATGCACAGCCCTGGAGTGACGCTGGGGCTGGGTGGGAAGATCCGAGACAGGCGCGGGATACCGGGGAGACTAAAGTGCTCGGCATCCTTAAGGGACCGGTTGCCACATGACCTCACCTCCCTGGATGTCAGTTTACTCATCTAGGAAGTGGGCGGGATCCCCATTGTTGAGAGGATTGGAAGAGGCCATGGGTGAGAAGGCCCTTTGGAAGCTGTAAAGCTCTGCGCCCTGAGCACGTGTGTACATGTACAAGGAGGTAGGCACCCCAGCATGCTTTGGGCCCCTCCCGTCTGAAGCTGACGCTGGTGCTTGAGTAGGCATCAGGATCACCTGGAGGGCTTGTTAAAACACACTGATTGCTGGGCCCCACCCCAGTCTGTGATTCAGTCCCACTGGGGTGGGGCCAAGGAATTCGCATTTCTGCTGCGTTCCCAAGTGATGCTGATGCTGCTAGTCCTGGGACCATAGTTGGAGAACCGCATGCAAAGGGTTTCACTGCTGCCATGGTGTCTGCATGTCCGTGCGAGGCATTTGCTCTAGGTCACAGCTACTCTGGGCCATAGGCACCACACCCCAGATCCCCTCCAGGACCTGCCAGAAAGTTCTCTTAGAGAGCTTGCCCTGCCCGCCAGGAAGCCCCTTTGCAGAACATGAGAAAGCAATTGGGAGTCAGACAGGGAGCCCCACACACGTTCAGTCACATTCACGTATACAGCCATCAGGTACACACATGCATAGTTATGCACACACCCTCATTTCACTGCTGCATAACCTGGTGGCTAAACACAGACTCTTGAACAAAACTGCCCAAATCAGCCAGCTCTTTCACTTCCTAAAGTATGACCCTGGCCAAGTCGCTTCACCTCTCTGTGCTTCGGTTTCCCCACCAACAAAACAGGCGTAATAATACTCCGTAGGGTTGTTGAGGGACTCGCTGCATTGAAACAAAACAAAACTCCAGGGCAGGCCGTAACTATTCACAAATTTGCTTGGGTCAGAATAGCCTTTGGGCTCTCTCCCTTAGGAGGCTGGAGACCAGGCCCCCAGTGGCAGGTTTTTCTGACTCACCCTCAGAGTGCCTGTGGGTGAGTCCCTTGCCCTCCTTGGCCCTCAGTACCCCCATCTGTCCCATAGGGGCTGAGCTGATTGTCAGTCATGGCTTTGTTCCAGCTCTGACACATGGTGGGTTCATGCCCAGCGGTGCATGGCAGAGGCAACAGCCACAACGCCACAGGCCCAGCCCATGGCCTAGTTTTGTTCTTTCTGGAGCTCAGCGAAGCTGCTCCCCTCCCTGACCAAGAGACTCTCAGCAACTGTCCCATGCTCTCCTTGCTCCTTGGGTGCAAAGAGCCCTGAGGCTGCCAGGGGTCTGGGAAGGGGTGCCAGGGAGAAGATTCATGACAACCCCTTTGCCTCTGGACCCTGCTGTCAGACTACACAGCGCATGGAGTCCATCTACTCACCAGAGCTGAGCGCGAGAGGAAGGGAGGGCAGAAGGAAATGGAGGCTCTCAGAGGTGGCTTCCTGCCCAAGGTACCCAGACTTGAGCCCTGGACTGTCAGGTTCCAAGTCCAGTGGCCTGAGCTGAGAAAGCCCGGAGGAGTATGACACTGGAAAAGTCCCCATATTACTATTACTTCTGCTTTCTGTCTTCATGTTTTGGCTTTAAATGAATGGTTGCCTTCCCCATAAGGTTTTGAACCAGCCCTACCTCACAATCCTGATTATCCACATGGTGCTCCATTTTCTCTTTTTCTGAAGCTCTAACATAAAATATATTTGCCTTATTGTTTTTGTGCGTCTCTGAGGCTAGAAGCTTTGTCCACACTGCGGTATCTCCAGCGCCTGGTGCTTAATGGGTGCAACACATATGCTGGGAGCTCAGAACCAGGCAGTGGACACTGCCCCTTAGCTGCCTCCCTTGCCTCCACCCTCCACACTGCTCTAAGTGCACGACTTTCCCAAATGCCCACTTGACCAGCTCCCTCCCCGATCTCCAACCATGCCAGGACTTCCCATCAGCCATGTGAAGAACTCCAAACAACTTGGCCCTTTGTGATGCGGCCGCCTTAACCCTCCGACTCCATCTCTTAGGCTACCCAACCCATCCCCTGGCCTCTAGCCAGAACAGATTACTTACAGCTTCCCCAAAGCTGGTCTTCTCTGCCTTCATGCCTTTGCTCACATGATTCTGTCTGCCCTCTGGCGTCTCTGCCACCTAGCAAACTCTTAATCATCCTCTACCCTTTGCTCAACTCCTCCTCTTGGAAGCATTTCTCAATGAGATGATGACTTGCAGCATTTCCTGACTCTTGCTGACCTGCTCCCCACCCCTGGCTACCTTTGTGCTTCCCAAGCTCTGTGAAGATGCCTGGGCTCCAGCATCTGTGCTGGGACCCCTGGTTCCAGGTCTGTCTGTCTCAGCAAGTCAGTCAGGAGCCCCTGGAGGCGGCAAACCATTGTTCTGGGTTATCTACGTGGCCCAGAGTCCAGCCGAATAGTAGGTGCACGGCGGGCGCATGCCCGACTGAACAGGGCTTCACAGAGGCATTAATGAACAGCCCGCATATCTCAATTTTCAAAAGCCCTAAGGGAGAATGAACATTTCCTTGTGGTCGGATTGTTCAGGCTAAGACATCACATTCTTTTTGCCTTGGGCTAGAATTATATCACCTCAATGAGGCAACCCTGGTTATCTTATGGAAAAACCAATCATGTCTTTCATCTCACTGTCTGCTGCCACCTGTGCCTATCATACCCACCTATATCTGTTTATCTAATCCATCCTCTGTCTACACTTATCCCCTCCATACCTGCCTATGTACCTACCTTTCGTCTATCGGAGGCACATGGCAGCATGAGAAAACAGCTCTGGACTCAGGAGACAGGGATTCCTTCCCAGATATACCCACCTGTGTGACCTGGCATGAGGAACTTAGCCTTTCTGAACCTCATTTTTTAAAAAAAGATTTTATTAATTTATTTTTAGAGAGAAGGGAAGGGAGAGAGAAAGAGACAGAGAGAAACATCCATGTGTGATTGACTCTCATGTGCCCCAAACTGGGGACCTGGCCCACAACCTAGGCATGTGCCCTGACTGGGAATCGAACCAGCAACCCTTTGGGTCACAGGCCGGCACTCAATCCACCGAGCCACACCAGCCAGGGATGAACCTCGTTTGTTATCTGTAAAAGAGAGATGGTAATAACTGTCCCTTTCTCAAAGGGTCATTGTGAGATTAAATACGTGAATTCGTAGTAAGCACTGATAACAGTGAACATTCACTAAATGGTGGTGGCTCTGATAACAGTCATTTATACCACAAATTAATCATCAAAGGATTGGGGACAACTGAACAAATGCTATAAAATATAAAATAATAACATGTACTTGAGAGAAATCAAGATAAAGAAAAAATAAGATGAGGACAATAATAAAGCCAGAAGTAAGAATGGCACGCACACGTACTCACACACACACACACACACACACACACACACAGTGCCTTCTCTAAAGTTCTATGCAGTTCCTGGAGCCTACATTTGGCTCTCAGCTGCACTAGTAGCCACATAAAAGAGCTGCACAGCACTCGTAACATAAAAATAAATCAAGTATGTGCAGCAGCATGGCCTTCCCTCGTCAGAGACGAGGTCACATCTTTGCCTTGGCCCTTCACAGAGGAGCCCGGGAGAGGCCACCCTCCACTGTCCTACCCAATATCCCTGCAGCCAGCAAGTACCAGGTGGATTTTCTCACAACGTTCCCTCCAGCACCAGCCACAAGGACGCAAGGCAATTCTCCAAGAATGACAATAAATAGTAATAGTCACCCTTTACTCTAGGCTAGGCATGGAATCCCCCCCCCCAATAAACTCAGGACGTATGCACTGTTATTATCCCCACTTTACAGACGAGGAAACTGAGAGTCAGGTGAAATCACTAGCCCAAGGACACGGAGGCAGAAAGTGGGAGGACTAGATGCGAACCAAGGTCTGTCTGTGACCAGAACGAGATTCATAACTGCTGCACTGCCCTATCTCAGGGAAGACTACAGTGATGCACTCCAATTACCCAGCCCCTGATGATCTGCCTTAAGCCAAGAATAACAGAAGGCTCCAGGAGATACGCTGGACAGTCTGCTCCAAAGATGTTCTGCTACAAGTATTAGTTCTCGCAGCTGAGCTATTGATAAAGGCTGGGGCATCAGGGGCTTCGAGGCTGAGCTACCTGGAGGAAGATCCCAGAGTGTCCTAATGGCGGGTCACTAATGCATGGCACAGACCCACGCATGGCAGAGAGAAGGGCTTTAGATAGACCAGGAGGCCCGGGGGTACCCATGGGTGAAAGCAGTGTTCCCCTGAACACAGTTCAGAACTCCCTCCAATGTGCTAAGTTCTCCACCACGGGCTCAGGGCTGCAACCATTTGCCTGGAATGCTTTCAAAGCAGGAGTTACCAATTGCCACTGTGACCATTTAAAAACTCTCAATAAAACACCCCTAGAACATCTCATTTAGGCAAAATAGTTTCCTGGTGAACCCTCCAAGATGAATTAGTTGCAAATTGCACCCCCAGGTAACTGAATGATTTGATGTGCTGTATTAAATTGTTGGAGAGAAACCAATTGAACGCTGGAGGCTGTCTGCCAACGCTGATGATCTGGGTTTCCAGGTAGTTGATCTTAAGGCCTGCTTTCTGACAATAATTGGGCAGTAGGATCAATTGTCTGTTGCAGGCAGTCCTAGAACATGACAACAAAACTGTATCAACAGCCGAGGGAGAAAAACACTGATCTTTCTCTCCTTATATGCAGGGGTCCAGCCCCGGCATCTGGTCTGCCCAGAAGTTGCGTCAAGTCATTGAACTCAAGTTCTGAAGAAGTGAGACAGGGGGAGAAGGCAGAATCCATACGCCTCTCCAATGTGGTATCTGGTTTCCTAGTAAATCAGCCTTCCCTGTTAACCCTGTTTTATTTTATTTTTTATTTTATTATTTTATTTTATTAACATAGTGCTTGATAGACAAGCTCTTTCAAAGCCTTGCTGTTAAGAGCAGGGAGAAGACAGCAGTTGGAACAAATAATTCAAAAGGACAACCTTGGGGCTGAAAATAGTTAAGGACCACTGGCCAGGGCACTTCCCAGACCCCATATAGCTTCATCAGGGTGGTCACACCTGAAGTGTCCCTTTAACCCTCTCTGCCAGACCAAATCACATACACACGCAAACCCGATTCCTCAGGTGCTTCCTTTGAAGCTATCAGCTTTAGAAATGGGTTAAAAGTAAACACCTGGAGAGGCAGGGTTAGTGTGTGTGTATGTGTGTGTGTACAGGGACTTCTGGGCGGGGAAGGGAGAGTATCATTCCAAGTGGAGGAAGCTGCCTAACCCAGGGCTTGGAGGCAGGTAAGTGCCCTCAGTGTTCTGGAAGCCATCAAGGTGGTTTGCAGTGTGGGGAGGAGGGGGATGGGAGAGCCTTGAGTGACAGCTCGAGGAATTTAGAACTCATCCTATAGATAATGGGGTGTCATTGACTGCTTCTAGGGAGGCAAAGTTGCCAAGTGGTGAAGAAACCAAACTCTGGAGCCAAATGATGTACATTCAAACGCTTGTTCCACTGGTTACCAGCAGTGTGAACTTCAGCAAGTTCACAGGATCACTGTGCCTTGGTATGCGTATCTGGGAAATAGGCGTGATAGCAGTAACACTTACCATAAAACTGTTGTAGTGATTCAGCCCACTATCACACAGGAAGTATTAGAGCAGTTCCTGGTGCACAGTCACTATCCACCTGGGGCCAGCCTTTTTCACTGTTAGCAGATGAGCTCCCTCTTTTCCAGGCATGGTTCCAAGTGCTTTATCTCATGCTCTCAGTTCGTTCTCATGATCCCATGAGATAGGCCTGATTTTATCCCCACTTTACAGAGGAGAAAGCCGAGGCACAGAGAAACAAAGTACCTCACCTGGACCTGGAGTTCAGAAGACCAGTCTACCCTGGCCAGGTGCTCAGTTCGTTAGAGCATTTTCCCTATAAGCCAAGATTGTGGGTTTGATCCCTAGCCAGAGAACATACAGGAATCAACCAATGAATGCATAAATAAGTGGAACAACAAATCAACACCCCCTCTCTCCCTCTCTAAAAATCAATACGTAAAACTTCAAAAAAAGGAAGGCTAGCCTAGCTTTAGCATATACCAGATGAATTGGGGGCAACCTGAAGGAAGGCTGGGGCCAGAGGGCAGGCAGAGCCAGGCTTTGAGGAAAGGCTGTGGAGCCGGGAAAATGCAGAAAGACAGGGGATGGGACGTGGGCCTCTGACTTCCAGACAGGACTCAAGGTCTCCCAGGCCTATCTGGGCCTCCGCTAGCTTTGAAGTAATTGTGTCTCAGAAGCCTCATGGCTCCCTGAAAAGCACAGTGGGCCTCAGTGCCACCAAGGGTCAGGGCCTCGAGGACTGAGCACCCCAGTGTGTTAGCCAGGACCATCCCAGCTGGGAGGTGGAGGGCCTGGGAAGAGCACGGGAGCCGAACATGCTGAGTGAAAGTCTTAGTCAGTCCTCTCATCCAGGGCCCTCCGTTTACCCAACTATGAATCAGGGAGGGCGTTTCCGAATAGCACACTAGGGGAGGTGGGGGCCAGGGGAGAGGTGCAGGAAAGTGCCAGGAAAGTCAGGGAAGGGTGGGGACACCTCACTGCCCTGCCCCTCCTCAGCAACATCAAACTGCTCTCCTGATCCTCCGGTGCTGAGAAAGCCTGCACCCCACCACTGGGAGGGGGAAGGAGAAGACGGGAGGGATTGTGCTCCTTATACCCACGTGCCCGCCCCTCTTCTTGGCTACTGAGAATCATGGTGGAAAAGGAGGGAACAGCTGCCAATAGGCCATGCACCCAAGGGTGGGACTGGCCAAGGGCCAATCCTCTTTGGCCACCTGCATTGAGCACAACCCCTTCCCCTGCTGCCCCCACCCCACTCCAAGCAGAGATCACTTTCTGCCCAGGCTCCATGGTGAAGACTGAACGCACACAAGCACCTGTGCCTGTTGGGGTGTCTGGGGTGGGTAGGGGTCAGGTCAGTGGATGGTGGCATCGGGCAGCCCCTGGCATGCAGGTGTGATGTGCCAGCTCTCTCGCTTGCAGCCACCCTCATGCTGGCGAATGGATGGGGCTCCCATCTGAGTCCCATACTTACCACCTGCTTCCCGCATGAACATGGACCCATCTTTTGTCTTTCCTGGCTTGTGGGAATCCATTAAAAGGTCTCCATTCATTCTCACCTAAAAACCTCTCTCTGGCCCAATGGAAGTGCAGGGGTCTGGTGGCTGGGGCACTGACCCTGTGCACTATCAATGGATCCCATCTTAATCTGAACATTCAGGGAGGGAAGCCTCCTCAGCAGATCAGGGTAGGGGACAGGGGGAAGGAGCCTTGGCAACAGAGAGCTCTGACATCGAAATCCCAGCTCTGTCATTAAAGGCCTATGTGACCCTGGGCAAGTCCTGAGGCTTCTCAGAGGCACTGCGCCCCTGTCAATAAACAAGGATGACACCAGGTCCTTGTCGGAAGATGGTAGTAACGGTTTGGTAAGGTGTGACATCCAGGACACCCCCAAACACTCTGAGGTTGCCCACTTTGTTCAGTTTGCAGCACCCCAGCAGAAACTGCTTCCTGGCCGCAGAGGGCAGAGGGCAAAGCGGGGGGCTTGGATGGAGGTGGAGAGGGACAGGCAGGGGCTGGGGAGTGGGATGTGGAAGAAAAGGGGAGCCTCTGAATGGGAAGGAAGGGAAAGAGGGGCAGGAGAAAGGAAGTTTATTATTCTTCCTGCAGACCAATCATGGGGCTCCTGGAGTGTCGAATTCCAGCTCCTGCAGCCAGATGTGACCTGTTCCTGTTATCATGGAATATTAATCAGAGGGGCCCTTGGGTAATTGGGGAGTTTTGATTAGAGAAATAGCCCTTACAATAATAAGCAGGCAGGAGCCTGGGGAAACCCACCCCCACTTCTGGTCGCCCACCTCTTAGGCTCCATCCTTCTGAGGCTCAGGGTCCTATGCTGAGAGGAGGCTGAGGAGTGTGGAGAGGGGGTGGTATCGAAGCTGGTCTGGGGACCAGAGTAGGACCTGGGGGTGGGGTGGCGTGCAAGGGTAGGTGGGTATGAATGGGACTAGAGACTGGGGTTTCTGAGGGCCTGGCGCTGGCCTGGCTTCACTCACCTCCCCATCAATCATCACATGAGCTGTTCCTGGGGCTTCCCCCTCTCCAGGCCCCCTCCCAGACAACCCTCTCCGGCACCACTGCCTGAGGCTCTGGCCCTGCTGGGACCCCAGCTCTGTTGCAGGCTGCACATGGCCCCTGGGCTCTGTATATTTAGACGGTTAATGAATCTTCCTGTTTGGCTGGGCCAGGCTAGAGCCCAAGATGGAGAGAACGAGGGCAGCAATGGGGAGGAGGGAGGAGGGTCAGCGCCACCGCCCCCGCCCTGGAGACCTTCTGATCGCAGGGATCCCAGACCCAAAGCCAGGAGAGCGACAAGGCAGTTCAGCTCAAGGAACCCACAAGGTTTCCTACAATCCCCACCCTCACCCCAAACCCCCAAGAGCCACAGTTTGAGCACAGAAGACCTGAGTTCTAGGCCCAACTCGACTTGCCCTCTCCTGGGCCTCAGCTGCCTCTTCTCTGTGTTGAGAGCATTAACCTACATTTCTTTTTCACCAAACTCACTCAGCACCTACTACGTTCCAAGGTCTGTACTGGGCTCTAGAGATTCCGTGAGAAAAAAAATTTATAGCATAGTCCTTACCCTTGAAGGGGTCATGGTCTGATGACAGAGGCAGTCATGCAACTGTCTCCTGGGGAGACAGTAATTGTAATGCTGACATTGATTGAGTGGTTATGACATGCCAGGCCTTGTGCCAAGGACTCGGCAAGTATTATCTCATGGCCTCCTCTCAACAACTCAACTCTGTGGGTAGTATCAGCAGCCCCATTTTACCGATGAAGAAACTGACTCACTGAGAGGTGAAGAAAGAACCTGGCCATTGCCATCAGCATGCTACAGTCTAGACATGTGCAGAGCTCAGTTGGAGAACTGGGCAGGTTTCTCGGAGGGGAAGACAGTGAATATATGCTACCTCAACACCTTGCCACTGTTACTGGAGTGGCATATGTGTTCATTGTGAAAACTTCCCAGGGAAGGTGACTTTTGAGGTTTCTCCAGTTTTTAATTTAATTTAATTTTTTAAAAGATTTTATTTATTATTTTTAGAGAGAGGGGAAAGTGGTGAGGCAGAGAGGGAGAGAAACATCAATGCATGGATGCCTTTCACCTGCCTCCAGCTACGGACCTGGCTGGAGACCTGGCTTGCAACCTGGTTATGTGCCCTGGCTGGGAATCGAACCAGCGACCTTTGGGTTCATAAGCCGGTGCCTTATCCACTGTGCCACCAGCCAGGGCTCCAGTTTTTTGATGACTATGATTAAGACATCCCTTACACTGGATGCCCAGTCTGTAGTCCCATTCATAGCTGCTTATCCCCGTACCCCACTCCTATCCCCAGATTCAACTCTGGTCCCCAGGCCAGCCTTGCTCCCAACCCCCCGCCCCCTGTCTCCATGCTTCCCAACCTCTCAGTGTAGGACCTTGCTAGGTTTGAAGGGCTGCACCATTTTAGGTTTTGGATATATATAATATTATCTAAGATGGCCCCAGAAGTGTTATGCTCTTATGCTCTTTAAAATTTCAGTAGCCTAACAAGAGTAGAAAGAAGCCATTTAGTGTAGCATCTCTCTCCAATGGCACCTGAAAGGTTCAGCGACCCTATGGAGGAAGTGAACAAAATAGACCCTGGGTCTCAGGTTTTGGCTCATGGGTTTCTCCTGAGCAGGGCAACACACCACCTTTTTGACTCCCAGAAGCTCTCGAGACTACTCACTACCAAGGTGAGGGTCCCTGCATTGGAACTGGTCCTCTGGCTGCTGGAACCTGGCTGGGGACAGGAAGAGATTCTTAGTGGCAGAGACACTCACCTGCTCATGCATCTATCAGCATCTTACTGAGCACCAGGTTTGCTGCCCTGAAGGAACACACATTCTGATAGCAAGTGGTGGCCTCTTGCCATCAACATGTGTTATCTCACACTTGCTGCTTTTCACAAAGCACTTTTGCTCACCTCAGTCCATTCCTAACCGATGAAGAAGAAACCCCCACCTCAAGAGAAGAGATGATTTATTCCAGTATTAGTGGTAGAGTCAGGCTTCCAACGCAGGTCTCTCAACCCTGGCTCCAAGCTCCTGCGGGGGCACAGTGGGCTGGATGTTCATCCCCTTGGGCCTTCGGGAGCCAAGCAAAGAGCAGCCCAGCCCTGGGGTTGGGACCTCTCAGCCCAGTGCTGCTGGACTCTCCCTGGGGCTGTAGCAACTCAGGCTGGGGCTGAGGCCACCGAATGTCTGGCTGCTGAGCCTCTCATTCCCGTGGCCATGCAGACCGAGCAGGAACCGCCTGGGCTGCCTACAGCTCGGTGACAAGAGCCAAAGGCTGCCTCAGAGCTCAAAGGCTAGCGAATGGCAGGACCCTGCCTTCAGGCTTGCCACGTGCGCATTCACTGAATCCTCATTGCGGTCTCCTGAGATGGCTGCTACTCTCAGCCCTGTCTTATGGAGGGAGAGACAGAAGCACAGAGGGGCTTCGATAACGTGCCCAAGACATCACTGCTGGACAGAGGGGAAGCTGGAATGACAACCCTGGCAGCTTGGGTTCCTAACTACCACACAAGATGGCGTCTGAAGCCACATGGCTGACATCAGGGGGGCAGATGCCACACCCAGCTTCCTTCTCACCCTACACTGGCACCACCGGCTGGCTTCATGAGCCTAGCCAAGTACCTCAGCATGTGGACTCTGGATTAGGCTTCCGGTGTTCAAATGCTTGTTCTACAACTTCTTAGCCCTATGTCCTTGGACAAGTTACTTTCCTTCCCTGTACCTCCATTCCCTCCTCTGGAGACTGGGCTGATCCTGGTCCTGCCTCAGATAAGGACCTTCCTGGGACCTCATTTGGATATCAGGTGTCAGTGGAGTAATGCCTGGGAAATGCTGAGCACGGTGCCAGGCCCATGTAAGTACTCAATAAAAGTGCGCTGTTCCTGTAGGGGGAAATGATAAGAGGTTAACTCTCCAGATTGGCTGGATAGTAATTCAAGCAGGTAAACGACAGGGACAGAGCCCCGGAAGGACTGTCCCAGCCCAGCCCAACCCTGTCAATTGGGCAAACGTTTCAAAGGTTTATTGACATTGCCTCTGAGCTAAGCTCTGTGCTGGCCCTACTCCAGGTGAGACCCAGAGACGAAGTGGACACCGTCCCTGCCCTCCAGAAGCTCATAGTCTAGTGGGGAAAGCAGACACATGCCACATGCTTTAAGCAGAAGCGCTGTGAAAGCAGAGATAACAACCCTGCCTGGATTTGGGCATCAGAAGTGTCCACGAAGGACTGCGACTAGTTTCAGTGGCCAGACACAAGGCAACTTGCTGGCTGGTAGAAGTACACACAGAAAGGCTCGGAGGCTTACAGGTGCCTATCCTGGTCAGGGGCCAGTACACAGGTTTATGGAGGAGGGTGTGAGAGTGGTGTGGAGGGGCAGAGGTGAGCAACTTAAGAGATGGGCAGAACCCAGAACACCCCGGGCCCTGGCAGACATGCTGCAGGGCTGGGGGCTGATGAACAGATTTGAAAGATACATACAGATGGACAAGCTCACGACTGAGTTTAGGGAAGATCACTTTGGTTGCTGTTTAGCCGGAGGGGACAGGATGGAAGCAGAGGTACCGGTCCGAAGGTTATGGCCGCAGCGGAGGCAAGAGATGAAAGTGGCCAAGACCAGGGTGCCGGCGTGGGGGGCTGTCAGGAATGGGCAGGCTCGAGAGCTGTTTCAGAGGCTGAGCCGCAAGCTAACCCACAAGTGTGTAGCATGGGCCCATCTGGGGCAGGCAGGACGTGGGCCGAGCAGGGAGCAGACACCTGTGCTCTGCAAACTGGTCGCTTTTTCCCCTTTGGTGTTTATTTTCGTTTCCGTGAGAAGTTCATTTCAGAAAATTCCAATCTTCCTTCAGCTGAAAGGAAGGGAAGGGAGATGTTTCCACACCGCAGCTGGGACCTGGGTTCCTGGGGCCTCCCAGGGCCCAGGCTTTGCTAGTGCCAACTCCAGCAGAGTGGCAACCCGTAAGGCGAGAAAGATCTGATACGACTATGGCCCATGAGAAGCTCAGCATGGCTTGGCAGGCCTGTTGGGGGTGGAGGGGCACGGAGTGTTTGGCTGGGATCAGGTGATTGGGGTGGGTTTGCCTGCAGACAGAAGTGAGCACATCCTGCCTGTTGTCTGCTTCAAAGAAGAATGGCTCCCTTCCCCGGGCAAGGGCCCTAAGGCACGGGCGGGTACCTCTGGCCTTTTCTTCCCTGGATTCCACACTCCCAGGCCCCACTGAGGGGTGCTGGGAATGAGTGCGCCAGAGGAGGGATCCCAGGGTCCACAGTTAATAAGCTGGGATAGGGGGTGGGGGCAGGGAGATCGGAAGCCTGTGATGGCTTGAAGGGGCAACAGGCTGGAAGTCAGAAAACCTGGGTGAGGGCCAGTCCCAGTGAACTCTCATGTGACTGTGGGCAGTTCCTTCTTCCCTTCTCTGGGCCTCAGTTTTCCCATCCATCCAACCAGGGGGCTGGACTAGAAGGTCTCTAAACGCCCTAACAGCTTGAAAGATTCCATTCTCTTCTCTGAATCTGCCCAGGGGGAGGCCTTGGGGGCTGGGGCACCGGCAGGGGCTGAGAATTCCATAGCAATTTGCATGTGAAAGCATGTTAGTGCCATAGCTATTAGTGTGTGCAGGGGGGCTGAAGACAGGGCAAGGACAGCTAACTGTCAGGCTGGCCAGAAAGGCCTGGCTGCCTGAAAGGAGACGGAGGGGGCAGCCCTGAAGGTGTGCACAGGAGGCCACCTGTCACATCGGGCTCCCAAGGAAGGGGGACTGGCACTACCTTTAATGCCCCGCCCAGCCTCAAGATGCCCCATTTTGTGTCTGGTATTCTAATCAGCGAGTCTGGCCCTTCCAGAAAGCCTTGAAGCTGTTGTGCCCCATGAGTGACTTAAGAGCTGTCGGAGGTGGCACAGGAAAGGGGGTGAACTGTTAGTGCATTTTCAGCTCCTCTGACAAGGCCTAACCTCCCAGGACCATGTTTTCCCCAGGGTTATAATGTATGGTTTCGGTAATTGCCTTGTGTAAACTTACAGAGTTTGTCAATATAAATACTGTGTATATATAGGTTTGTTTGCTTCACTCACACACACAAACTCCTGGGGATTCTGGGAGAACAAAGCAACAGTGTACAAGAAGGGCGCACAGCTGTAGCCTCCGAGGCCCGGCTCTGCCAGCCTTCCCTCTGCATCCTTGAATAAGTCCTTTCCTGTGTCTGGCCCTCAGTTTCCCCAGATGAGGTTTGGTCTGGGAAGGAGCTCGTGCGAAGGTCCTACCTCTACCGTTTCCTGGCCTCTAACCTCTCAGGTTCTGTTGAGCAGGCATGAGCAGATAGCCAGAGAAGCCACCAGCCAGTCCTGCGACAGCAATGGCTCTGCCCAGGAGAATGCAGCCAGCACAGAGTCCCTGCTGCAGGGCCACTTCCAGGATCTCCCTGGCTTTTTCTCACACTCTGGAACCAAGGGGTCGCCACCAGCTCCCCAGAGCCTCTCCCTAGGGCCCTGGTCAGAAAAGGGTGGACACTCCTCTTACAGAAGCCAGCTCCTCCTGCATGGCCTCCAGGGAAGCTGGGAGAGACCAGTCCAGGGGGGTCACAGTGGTAGGCAAGGACCAGGGACACGCACCTCTTTCTTCCACTTTGGCTCTGGTCAGTAGTTATCACGGGTCCATCTGCCCCACCTGGCCTAGGTACCTGGGCTGGGGGCTGGGGAGGCAGGCTGGGAAGGAAGCCTTCCTATAACCTCTGATGAAGACGTTCCTAGCTTTGGTCAGTGATGAGGGCAACAGCCAGGCCTTGGATCTACTTTCAAAGCAAGCAGGGTGCCCAAGAAACCCAGCCACAGAGCCAAACTGCCCACACCACACCTCATAAGAGAGGCAACAGCTACCATTTATTGGTGCTTACCACATACCACATGTTTGAAATTTGTTTTTAAAAAGTGGATGAATGAATGCATGACAGGTTAACTTTAGAACCCAAGGTTTTGATCTGTGTATTCTCCATTCTGTTTCCCAATTCCACCACCTATCAGCACATGTGCACCCTTAGGAGCTAACCAGGCACTTAAAGGCCTGTCTAGAACGTGAGGTCCCTGGAAGCGGGAACCTTGTCTGTCCTGTTCATCACTGTACCCCCGGTGGCCGGAGCATTGACTGGCATGTAGTTGGTACTCAATAAATATTTGCTGAAGATATGAAGACATCTAATCTCACCCCTCATTATGAGCACCGAGAAACTGGGGCCCAAAGAGACAGGGACCTAGTCACAAGGGTCATGTTAGAGCTGGGACGGGTCCTCAGCCCCCCACCTCAGCATAGCAGCCAGGGGCTTTTCCCCCTCTATCAAAGGGCCCATGGCAGCCCTCCCACCCTCCCATATCCCTTCACACATTCCTTATCCCCCCCACCCCCAGCTTTCCCTCTTTCCTTTCTCTTTGCCAGCTGGATAATTAACCATTGGAAACAGAACCTATAATTACTGTCTCCCCCATGCCCTTAAATTACTTTCAGTTTGGGCTCTGTGACCCCTTGTTGGGTGGGGGCTGGTCTCCACCTCAGCAGCCTCCCAAAGGGGGAGCCAACCTAACAAGCACCAGCTGGGGCCCCAGCCCCCCAGATCCAATGGCCAGCTGTACAGGAGGCCAGCAGCAGATGGGCGAGGAGGGTCCACAGGCAGGCTGGGGCTGACTCAGCTGGGGTGTCAGTGGGACTGTGACGTGCCCGGGCAGAACACAGGGCCAGGAAAGCAAGCGGGCGGGCCGGATTTCCAAGTGATCGGTGCCAGGTGGTCATAGGGCCTAACCTAGGATGGTCCCAGCTGGGAATGGGTCTCTCCTTGGGTTCTTTGGCCCACCTTATGCCCCTGCCTAGAGGGTGCCAGGTCAGCTGAATCTTCGGTGCCACAGGGAGGCCTCCTGGAAGCATTAAGTGCACCAGTGCCACAAGTCACAAGAGTCCTGGCCTCCTGGCCTCACGAGGCTCCTTCAGGGAAACTGAGGCCTGGTGAGCACCTACCCAGCTGGGTTTTATTGGTGACCTGGGCTCAGCCCGCAGAGGAAGCCAGGCAGCTCCACCCTCACCTGGGAAGCATCCTCTATTCCTGAGTCACCTGGCACTTGGGCTCAGCGGGGACAGGAAGGAGAGCAGAGGGTGGGGCGGCGCTGGAGCCCCACCACAGGAGGGAGGCTCACACCTTCTGCCTCCAGCCAGCTAAGCTTGGGCCCTCCCTGACCCACACACATCCCCAAGGAAGCACCCTTGCTTGGCCTCACCCAGCACAAGGTAAGGCGCAGGGGAGTGGGGTGAAGGAGCATCCCCCTCATGGAACCTCTGCGTGCTCAGGGTGTAGCAAAAGGCCTGACCTTGAACCCTAGTGCTCCCAGTCACTTGATGTGTGTTTGGGGCAACTCACTGTATCCCTGGTAAGTTCTCAGTTTCCTCATCTCCAGCATGAGGCAAATAATTCCGCCCCTTCCAACTCACAGGGCGGTTTGGGAAACTCAATGACATAATGTGTATAAAAGTATTTTTTTTAAGCGGCAGGCACTGTCCAGGGGAACGACACCCTGCCACGCAAGGTGACTGAGCACCACTGTATGTGACCAACACAGCACAGGCGCTCAGCTCAGACCAATGCCAGCCATGGCACCTGGGACATGGCAAGTGGAAACAGCCAGTCACACACCTTCCGGGGCCCCCCAGGAGCTCCAACCCCAGACCCACCAGTAGGGTAAGGGCAGCTGGTATCCTGAGCTGGGCTGAGGACCACCCAAGGACACTCAGAGAAGTGTGGGAAGGGCTCACCCAGCCCGAGTCAGGCTTCACCTCAGGGAGAGTCATCAATCTGGCCCAAACCAGCACTGGTTGGAGACCCCCAGCCCAGGCCGGGCCCCACTCTGGGCAAGCAGTCAAGCAACAGAGGCCCCATCTGATCCAGGCACTTCCTTTGGTTAATGAGAAACCAAATAAACAGCCTCTGCCCCAGCTGGCTCCCGGAGCACCCCAGCCGGGCCCAGCCCTGCTCCAGCGCAGCCTCCCTTTCCTCCCCCTGCAGATCCTGTGGCTCTGTGGTTCTTCTCCGCCTTCCTTCTCCATGCGCTTCCCACTTCCCTTGCAGCCCAGCCTGCTCCTGGGCTGGTTCGCTGGGGCTTCCTGCTCTGGATCCTGAACTAAGCCTTCCCTTCCTTCCTCCTCCTCCTTTCCTCCAGTGCCTTCTTACCCATTTTTAGCTGCTGGGATCTCACTTATGCTTCTCTCCTGACATCTGTCTTAGCCACCACCATGACAAGACCTACAGGCTGCCCCAGGCTGGAGTTTGAAGGCCAGGCCCTGCCAGTTGGGGTCTGTACCTTGGGACTGAGGCCGTAGTCTCTTTAGGGCCTTCATCACCCTCTTAGACCCCCAGCCTGTGGGAGGTAGGCCTGGTGCTCGGGGCTGCCAGCCAGAAGCCCCCAAGTATGCCATGGCGAGGGTTCTGGTGTGGCCCATCTTCTAAGACATAGAATAGAAGATTCTTCTGCCTGATAAGAGAACTGGGCAGCCCGAAGGACCCAGGGGGCTACAGCTGAGCACCAGCTCTTAGGAAGTTATGTCTATCCACCTCCAGGAGTTCAGAGGCAGGGCAGGGCTGGGCTTGCCAGCAGGTCCCACATCTAGACCCAGCCAGGTGGTAGCAGAACTTGTGGACACACCCAGGTCCCCATGGGAACGAGCCCTTCCCCAGCCACCCTCTCCGGTTGAGCCTAGTGCCAGACTGGGCAGATGCCCGCAGCCTATGTCACAGAGGTGACAGGACAGAGAGGGGGAAATGGTCGAAGGCTCCAGGATAAGAGGACAGAGAAACTTGACAGGAGAGCAGGATGGGGCATAGAACCCTTGAAACACTTTGCTCCACTGGGACAGCCACTCTCTTCCCACACCTGCCCAGAGCACCGTGTTTTGGGCACAGAAAATCAGTCTCTTTCTCTCTCTCACCCCCGCTTTCCCTCTCTCTCTCCATACTCACTCATACACTCACACTTCATTCCCCAACATCACGACACCATTTAACACCCATTTCTCCATGTGGTTAATTTTTTTTTTTTAGTTCTCATTTTTTCTAAGAAAAAAGCAACAAGAAAATAATTCAGAGTTTATACAAAACATCTTTACATTATTTTTTTTCCAAAAAAGACTAGTATTTACACAAATGGCAACAGAAACAAAAACAAAACAAAAACGAAATCCCTTCCGACTACCACCTGGAAGGGGCTGGCTGTTCCGCTCCTTCTCTCTCCCACCTGGCACTGGGGTAGGCAGCGGGCCAGGAGGCAGCGTGGGGGTGGATGGCGTCAGGCCCAGCTCCTTCCATGGCCACTGTGGAGCGCCTGCAAGGCGCACCCAAGTGGCAGCCTGTTAGCAGCCGTGCTGGCAAGGAGCCGGGGTCAAAGTGCACGGCGTGCCGGCCCAGCCCTGGGCAACCTCTTCCTACTTCCAGGCCCCAGCCCAAGATGGGGGGGCCAATGAGAGCTGGGTTGGGGGAGCACCCCCCTGTGCTAGAGCCCAGAAAAGGAGCAGGCCACCTGGCCTTATACCCGCTTAGGTCTCTGCCCTGGGCCTCTGTCTCCCCACCAGGCCAAAGGGGGCCAAAGGTGAGGAAAGAACAGGGCGGGGGGAGGGGAAGAAGGGAGAACTCCCAGCTCTGCAGGGCAAATAGCCACCTGGGCACCTCACCTCCCTCCGCCCCCCATGAGGTCATCTGCCTGCAGCAGCTCTCCTGTTCCCCAGGCAACAGCCAATTAAGACGTTAATTACCGTGAGAGTGAGGGAGGCAGGAGATGCCCAAGAATCCCACAAGGAAGGACTTTTTTTTTTTTTTTTTTTTTTTTTTTTTGTGGAAGGGTGGCAGCCACTACCCCATTGCCAAGATCAGCTTTGTAGCAGAAGGGTCGGGAGGGGAGGGTGAGACACCTTGCCCAATGGCACTGTCATCTTCCCTCATGGGCAAGAACAGCCCTGGCCTGTCCACCACCCCTCCTCAATAACAAGGAGTTTATAAAAGAAATGCCATCCTATGCTTCCCGCTGGCCACATCCTGCCCCTGGCCCCCTTATAGTGGGCTGAGGCGGGCTCAGAAAGCCTGGGGAGGGGCTGCCTTTTCCATTTTTTCTTCAAAAAAAAACAGATGAAAATGAGTTGACAGCTAAAAAAATGAACACAAAAACATTAAAAACAGTGATGATAGCGGACAAGCAGTCCTGGGAAGGGGAAGAGGGGGGCATGGGGGGCAGGGCCAGGGGGCATGCCCCTGCCTGCTGTCCATCAGCGTCCAACCCTGCCCTCCAAGAAGGGGCACCCCCACAGAGCCCAGAGGCCTGGCCAGAGGGGGAAGGCACAAGAGCATGGGGGCTGGGGGCACAAGCACCCCCTCTGAAGCCCAGGGGCAGGGCAAAGGGGGGATTATAAAAGCCAAGAAACTACAAAACTAAATACAAAGGTGGGCACAGCTGGCAAGGGGAAGGGCGTGGGGAGAAAGAAGAGGTGCGGTCCCGGCCGACTGTCCCTCAGGGCCCGAGGCCGCGCCGGGCTCTCAGACCTTGTAGTAGATGTTTGCTGGACTCTGGGGCGGCATCTCCTGGACGATGTAGACGGGGTGCCCGTAGTCCCCACTCACCTTCTCATAGTGGGGGCAGTAGTTGTTCTCTGTAGTCCGTAAGGGGATGATGATGTCGCTGGGCTCGGTGCCCGCCGTACCACTGCCCCCCTTGGGACTGGCCAGGGTACTGAGCGAGAGGGCGGGCGCCCGCTGCTGCGTATGTTTGCGGTGCCGTTTGCGTAGCTTTAGTAGCAGAACCGTCAGGAAGATGATGATGAGCAGGAAGATAACGCAGCCGGCGCCCACGGCCGCAAACAGTGCCACCTTGGAGTTAAAGAAGCTGTCAGGGTCCCCGCTGCTGCCTCCGCTCCCCGCTGATCCACTCTTCTCTTCCTGGTTCACAGTCTCTGGGGAAGGGAAGGGAGGGTAGGAACAGTCAGGGGCAGGTGGCAGATTTCAGGCTCGGCCCCCTTCCTGCCTTTCTTCAGAGACAGGGCCTGAAAGGGCAGTGGGCCATGGGACTGCGCTCCAAGAGAGCCCCGTACACTCACCATGCTTGCCATCAGAGTCACCCAGGGATCCCCGACCACCAGGGGCCTGCGTGGCTATCTTGATAGTGTTGTCTGCCTCCTTACTGGGCCGGCTAGTAGTCAGCTGCTCAGGTGTCACAGCATTGGGGTCTGTGGATGGGGACAGGACAGGTGAGGGGGAGGGACCCCACCAGCACAGGCTCCTCCATCATCCTGGGTGGACCAAGTATGGCCTGTATACCAGATGTCAGCTACTCTAACTCTATTGTCCCCTGCCCTCCTCCCAACACACCCACACCCAATCAGGGACATTTGCTGCACAGGCCTAACCAGGGCCCTCAGACTGGACACTCACCTTGCCCGACCTTCATGACGATCTTCATGGTGCGAGTGCGGCACACACCTCCCTCCCGGTTCTCCAGCCCCTCCAGGCTCCCATTGGATGTAGCTGCAGCAAGAAGCCAGTGCCATCAGGGGGAGAGACAGGCATGCCCGCACTACTCAGAAACCCTAGTGCTGCCTTAGCCCCCATCAGGACACGACTGGGAGGTGGAGAGCAGCAAGCAGCCCCCTCCTACCTGTGGCCCTTTCTACTTCTGTCTCCCACAGGGGCTGAGCAGCCAGCCCTGGCCAGCCTGGCCAGAAACTAGCTCCTCCCCGGGGCTGCTGGTCACAACCAGGCCCTGACTGTTCTTTCTCACTGGACACTAAGGCGTGTCTTCTCATTGGGCGACATGGCTGAGGCAAAGCAATCAGAGCTGGCATGTTGAGAGATGCTTCTACAAAGATGGGGAGGAATTCTGGATTTGGGACCAGGAGAACTGGGTGGGAGTCCCAATCTGATCCCTAACTCCTTGGGTGACCTAAGGCAAGAAGTCCCTTCCCTTCTCGGGGTGGCAGTTTTCCAAGAAGAGACAGGCCAAAGAGCTGGCTGATCCCAACTCTGCTATTCTCAAGATTAGATCTGAGGTGGGCAAAGAAAATAAGAGAGAGAGAGTACCACAAATTGGAGTCCTCTCCCACTCAACTCCAAGGCCAGGCTGGGAGGGGCACACGCCCATCTTCAAAGCGGACCAGACCAGACAGGGCCCTGACTGCACGCACTCTCACTGTACTACTTAGAAGGCGCCGCTGCTGCAGGACAGGACAGAGCCCCATGACGGGCAGGGACTCACAGGTAATGTAGTAATCATGGTGCTTCTTGAACTCCAGGCCCATGTAGTTGGGGCTGAACTCCTGGAACTTGATGGTGAAGCGGATTTCCTTCTCTGGCCGATTGCAGGTGACCAGCACGTTGGGGTCAAGCACGGTGCTGCAGGCGGCCGCTTGCTCGGGCCGAACCAGGTAGAGCTTGTAGTACTCATAGGGCCGGCCTGCTTCTGCTCGGGGACAGATGATGTCCAGCTTGTCTCCAATCTTTGGGTAGATCACCAGGCCCTTGCCACTCAGGAACCTGCCCGGAAGGGAAGAGAGCATTAGCCTCGGGGTTGGGGTTTTCAGGCCATCTCCTGAGCCAGGGTAGCAGACACTGAGGGCTGGGCTGGGCCTCCTGAGTAGAAAAGGCAAGAACAGGAGTTCTGTCTTTCCTCCATGCTGGGGCTGGGGGAGGGGAGAGAGAACCACACTGCCAGCAGGGTGTGGAAGGGGTGGCCCATGGACAAGGCTGCCAGGCTTTGACTACTCGGTTGGGTGGGGCACTGCCTAGCTGGGGGAGCCCTTTGTCCTAATGTGGCATTTCCGCAGGGGGGTTGACGTGGCCAATGGGCTGGGTACCAAGGTGTCATGCCTGTGCTGCCTGGAGGTGGCAGCCCAATCCTCCTCCCATGGCCATCACACTCACATTCCTTCATAGCCACTGCAAGCACCTCCTTTGCACACATGTGCATATGCACACGCGCACTCTCTCTCTCTCTCTCTCTTGCACACACACACACACACACACAAAGTCCACACATGCGTTAGCCACCACCCTTGCTGTTCCCAGCCAATGGCTGGGGGAGCTCAACCTGCCTGGGATCCATACCTTCTCCCCAAGCGTTGCTAATTTGGGGCATGATGAGGAGCTAGAAACAGGCATGTCCTGGAGCCCAGGGGTAATGGGCACAGTCTCTGGCCAGGTGTAGCTGCACACAGCTCTGCCCACTCCCCGCTCCCACTGCCCGGTGTCCGATCTGGACATGTCCCACCCCCACCATGCAAGAGCCTGAATCCCCAAACTTGACAAGTGTCACTCCTAAGAACAGAAGGGGAAGGGGCTAAAGCAGAGACAGCAGATCACATAACACAGGGTCCCAGGAATCTCCCTCATCTGTGTTCTTATCCCCCCACCTCCACACTGCCTCTGCTCCTGACAGGAGATGGGTAAATGTCACCTGAGCCATATCTGTCTTATACTTCAGAAGGCCACAGGAATAGCAGGGGCATGGTGGCCACCCACAGTTAGCTAGTCACATCCCTCTGTTGTCGCCTAAGCACAGAGTAAAAAAGTGGTGCTTTCTTGGCCACCTCTGGGCCTGGACTGCCTGGAGCTAGGAGCTAGGCAGTGCTACGTAAGAGACAGAGACTTTGGAATCAGACAGACAGGGCCCTCACTAGTTCTGTAGCCTTGGATGTGTTGCCTATTCTCCCTGAGCTTCTCTTTCTTCACTCATAAACTGCATGAGGTAAGAGCCTTGCTCTCTAGGAGTGAAGAGGAGAGATGCAATGGCCTATGCAGACCACCTAGCACACAGTAGGCACTCTTGTCTCCAAAAGGCAGGCAGCTCGACACTGATGCCAAGTACCTACGAGTCCACTCTGGTTTCTTGGGTGGGGTAAATAGGCAGAAAAGATGTGGCCCCATTTTCAAGGACTTTACTGCCTGGTGTGGGTCAGGAAAGTAAGTGGCTAACACTCTAGCTATAGCCAGTGCCAGACTATCTGTAGCTTATGTGTGAGGAGGGTGACGAATAAGAAGACAACACACAGCAAGAGCGAACAGCATTGACTTGGGGAGGGGGACAAACTCACAATACAATACACAAATGATGTATTATAGGATTGTGCATCTGAAAGAAGTGTCACCCTGAAAAATTCAATCAAAAAGTCAACATAAATAGATAATTAATTTTAAAAGAGTGGACAGCTGCAGCTGGGCATAAAACCCTGGTCAGTGATTGGTAGAGCTAAGGGGTGGAATGCTCAGCTGCAGCCAAGCTGAAAGGCTTTGAGGGTCACAACCTGCACTGTGGGCTTTGCCTTCCTGGGGACAGATGTCCAGTGAGAAGGACCACGAGGCGCTGAAGGCAGTACTTCACAAGGACGAAGCCGGCAGAACAGCATGGGTGCGCTTCCTGAGGGCACATTCCACAGTGCGGACTTCAAGGCACAAGGGCCAACAGGGAGCTCAGTGTCCTCACCCAAGGGAGAAAAATAACAGCCAGGGAGCGGAGTGGGGGAACTTGACCAAGCAGATGAAGGACATGGAGAAAGGCAGCCCTCTCTTCATGTTGAGTGACGCTCCACCCAGCTGGGGCCTATTATCCTGCTGTGCGGGACAGTGAGCAGCACAATGAAATCTCTCCCTTTGTACCTAACTTTACTGCGCCCCAGAGGACCAGAAAGGGAGCAGGCGTGGAATGGGGCATGCATAAATGTTTCCGAGGGAACACCCCATCCCGTGCACCATAGAGAGTCAGGAGGTGTCCCCAAAGTCTGTACAATGCCCAGGTAGTTTTCACTTTGCAGTCCTATACCACTTCCATCCCGACAGCAGGGTGAGACAACTTCTAACACCTTTGAGCCAGAAGGAAGCTTCGCAAACCCACCGAGTCCAGGCTCCCCATGCAAAGGCACCAGTGATCAGGTGAATGCTTCCGTGGAAGGGAAGTGCTCACAGCCAAACCCAAGAAGGCAAAACTCACCCAGGACGTTAACCACAAGGGGGTCAAAGGACACCTCGCACAGCTGCGCCTCAACAAGACCCTCCCTGGGGGTGACAGCAGGAACACAGAGGGCATGCAAGGGGGTACTGGCCAGCTCAGCTTTCTAATCACCTGGTGGGGGAAGAAGAGAGGACTATTGCCCCCAACACCCCTCAGACTCTCTTCAACCTCAGTGAGCAGAGTTCATGAATATTCATCAGCTCATTTGCATAGCAGCTGGCAGAGGGAAACTCACCTTCCCCTCAAGCGCAGAAGAGACCTGTCTTCCCTGACTCTGACCCCCCATCGTGGTACCTTATCAGCACCTTCCCCTTCTCCACCACTAGAAAAACTGTTTTTGGGCTGAAGAAAGGGGATGCAGGCCACAGGGACTGGCTATGTAGCCAGTGACAGAGGCCACGAAACCAAGTACAACATTAGTCATACTGTACAGGGCACCCTGCAGGCCTCCTCTCATACTCACCAGGTTAGGGGTAGGGGCAGGAGAGGAGGGGGAAGAGACTGTCCCCAAGTTAAACTCTTTATCCTTCACTTTTCAAAAGCGACCACTTCCCCCATTATCAAGTCAAGCTTTCCTGCTTGGGGCCACCCCCAGACAATGCCCTTTTCTGGAAACTAAGGGGATTGACATGGCCCAGCAGGAAGCCTGAAGCAGGTCGTCATGGTTACCCCTGAGGCCTTCCCTTCTTAGCATCTGATAGCCCTAGGACCCCAGCGAGCCACCCCGGGGAGTAAAAGGGGATAGGGGAGGCAGCCCGAGCAGTCCTGCTCCTTCTTTGGGGCCTGCCTCTTTCCCTAGCTCAAGTCTCTTCCACCGCCTTCCTCCCAAGCTTAGAAAAAAGAATCCTACAACAGAAGAAGCCTGAAAAGTCTGGGCAGTAGCCTCCAAAGCCCTGGACCGGTCAGGGGCCAACTGCCCCCTGCTTCTTTTGTCTAGCTGAGTGCCTCTCTGCTCATACACGCACAGTCTCCAGCGGGGAGAGCCTACAGCGTGGGGTCGTGCCCAGAAAGCTGTCCACGTCTGACCAGATCTATGCTTTCTTGCTCCTTATTCCTACCTCAGGCCCTAGGAACCTGTGGTCAAATAGTGGCCAAAGGGGGAGCCTGGTCCCAGGCCATGCTAGGCCAAGGTTGGTAGAAGACTCCAGCCACAGCCTTGATTGGGTGACCCAGCACCACCACACCTGCACCCCACCCCTCAGCATGGCAGGACCAGGGGAGGGCAGACCCCAAGCCAGAGCTCAAGTCTGCTCTCATCCCAACAAGGGTGGGGAGCCCCCAAATTAAAGGCTCCTCTTTCACTCCCCCAGCTCCACCCAGTCCCTGAGGCGGCTGAAGCAGGCCTGGCGTGTCCCAGCAGTGCCCGCCCAGGCGTGGGTGGGCAGGAACAGCAGCTGGGTCCTGGTACGCGCACACGCACACACACACACACACACACCACACTGTCGGAGGCAGGGAAGCCAGGAGAGTCCCAGAGGAAGTTACCCTCCCTACCCACACTGGACTCTGCCCTCCTGTTTGCCTCACCTGCCCAATGCTAGGGTCCACTAGGGGCTTCACCCTCCCTTCCTCATTGTGTGCTTTCTCATTGTGGGGTCCCTGAGAGGGAGATTCCTGGCCCAGAGAGGAGGCAAAGGTGCTACTTGGAGCTCAGAACAGAGGGTGCCAGGTAATCAATTGGCTGCCTCTCGTCCAGGTCACTGGAGCAGGTTGCCCGCAGAGGCAGGCCAACAGAGGCAGATGAGGAAGTCAGAACACTGCTTGTCCCATGCAGGCAGGGCCTGAGTCACAGGACAGATGCGCGCACACCTGTGAGGTGAGAGGGGAACCCAGGGGCAGGGAGCCAGTGCCTCTTCCCAAACTCCGCTTTGAAGTCCCATCTCTGCTGGAGTCCAAGGCAGCAGAATGGCACACAGCACAGTTCTGCCCCCATGGGCTGGCTGACTGGAGTAGACAAGTCACATCCCTTTTCTGGGTGTATGCCTCATGTGGGAAATGGGGGTGATTCTAACTTCCCAGGGCTGCGTGGAACATCCGCTGAGCTCACACATGAGGACGCTTGTGAGTAGCAAGGTGCTGCCTAGCTGTTAGTACGCCAAACACGGTGCTACTTAGAAGGAAGAAGCTTACAGTGCTTGCTGCTAGCACCCGCACCCCAAATGACCACCACATCAACACACCAGGAGGGGCTGCTGTTGGGGCACAGGGCAAGAACCCTAAAAGCAGCTGGTGAGCATCCCCCGCCTCAGCTCCCCTAATAATCACAGGGTGGACCCTCCCCCCAACCTGGTGTTCCCATGGCAACCAGCAGCCTCCTGGCTGGCCCACCCTTTCTGTAGTCCCAAGCCCAGATGAACCACAATGCACAGTAGTATCCAGGGCCCGCCCATCATCATCCACTGAGCTGGTGAGGGGAGAAAGGGAACCCTTGATTCAGCCCCCAGCCTCACAGGCCCTTCTGGCCCTGGCCTGGCTGCATGGGGTGGGGGTGGGGAGGAAGAGAAATAGGGAACTCAAGGAGCGGCTGGGTTCCCAGCGCGCTCAGGCCCCCACCTGTGGCCAATCAGCCACAGAGTAGAAGAGGTCAGGTCCCTAGCCGCCCCGGAAAGGGGCCCCATAAGTTGGCCTCCCCAGGACTGTGAGCTGGAACAGCTGTGAGGGGGCTGGGGCCAACACTTCGGCTTAGAGCAGGCAAGCCGGGGTTGGGGTCTGCAGCTGCCCCCACCCATGTTAGATGGAGTCAAGGGTCCTGGACGCCAAGCTGAACCCCCACCCCCACCCCCCTGTAGAGAAGGTGTAATGTGATCTCAGGCACATTCCCACTCCCTGGAGGTGGGGGAACCTGAGTGGGGGGCAAGAAGGGGTCACCACAGGACTGAGAGACTGAACTGCAGCAGCTGGACTTGGCTGAGGACTCAAGTGTGAGGTTTGCCGGCTGCCCAGAGCTCTCAGGGGAAGAGGCTGGGAGAGGGTGCCGCCCTGGGACCTTCCACTGCAGCCCCCATCCAAGTGCGGGCACACACTCTGGTTCCTCCCAACATCTGACGGGACCAAACCCACCTCCCCACCCTGCACCCATTGGACAAAGCTGACAAGAGGGGCTGAGGAGGCAGAAGTCCCTGCCACCCAGGGTTCACCACACCAGGAGGCTCTGCTGCCGATGCGGGAAAGAGGCTGGGAGTCTTGAACTGGCCCTTTCCGCTCCCCTCTGCCAGTCGGGGCTCCGGTGCGCCCCGGAACCTGGGAACATACCTCTGGCCTCACCACTTCTTTATTTTGCTTTTTTTCCCAACGAGGAAGCAATTAAGCAGGTTTTATAAGCGCTGGGAGACTTTGGGGAGGGTGGTTGCCAGCTCCTGACAGGGCCGAGGAGACAGACCAAAAGCCGGGAGGAAGAGGGGAGGGAAGAGAGAAAATGAGCCTGGGAGGGAGAGCACGGGCATGTGCGAGAAACAAAAGGACTTGAGAAAAAGAGGCAGAGAGTGACTAAGAGTGAGAGGGAGTGTGAGAAAGACGGAGAGCTGTCGAGCCTGGCTAGAGCAGGGAGGTGAGCACAGGAGCAGAGGGCCGAGAGGGCCAACTGGCATGGCCCGAGAAGGAGAACGCGGGCCAGAGGCAAAGAGGGTTCGGACGAGCAAGGGAGTGAGACTGTGTGAAAGGCCGCGGCAGCCTGCGGGTTAGCTGCAGTGACAGAGGCAGCCTCCGGAGCTCCCGTTGAGCGGAGGGCAGTGCCCCACTCCTGTCTTCTTGCCCCCCGCCCCGTGGGGGCTGCATTCCAGACCCCTGAGAGTAGATGGAATGGGGAGTGGGCCGGTAGGCGCAGCGCCGGGGATACAGGATCAGTCCCCAACTATTCCCAGAATCTGCTCAATTATAGGATGGAATTCGTGACGATCCAACTAAGTCCTAGGCCATCATCCCCACCCCGCAGGATGCCTGCACTCGGCTTGAAGTGGATGCAGTAGTGTCAGACCCCAAAAACCTGTAAACCAGTCCAGGGCACTAAAGGCTCAAAACACAAAAAGGAGGAAGCTCGGGAGAGATCTTGTTTCTCCCAGCTCCACCCCCCACCTCCAACTCTGCAGGAGGGCTCCCTTCCAGCTGTGAAGCCGCCTGCTATCTCTGGTTAGAGACCCGAGAGAGCAATTAGGTCACTCCCATGAGCCCCTAGGATGGGCAACCCCAGGCTGCTTTCAACTCTCCTGGCTCAAGAGGGAGCAGCATTTCCAGCCTCCGCCCTTACAAGGGACAACTGGGCATATCACAACCTTTCCCCCTGGGCTCAGTGGCCCAGGACCCCCAGACCATTTTGAATCCCTACTGTTAGGACAGCACTGTGTCCAATTTGGCTTCAGGGGTGGGGGGAGAAAGTCTTGCTTATATCCCTTTCCTGGACGGAAGCAGAGCCCTCTCCCCTGATCCTGGTTTAGCTACTCTACCAACCAGTCAATAGGACCCTGCCTTAACCTGAGGAGAAGAGAACTAAAGAGGCTGTCTTCTCCCAGTGTGGGGTCAGGAGGGGCACCATCCCTGGGACCTAAGAGGCTGCAGCAAGCAGGAGCCCAGGAAGTTAGCGGGGAGCCCAGGAGAGTGGACAGGAAAAGATTTCAGATACAGGAACTGGAGAGCACAGACAGGGCAGGCCAAGGCCCCCCACTTTCCCACTAAGTGGAGAATATCTTCACACTGTTCAGACCTCAAGAAAACAGGAAAGAAGAGCAATTGCGACCCTGGGTTCTGATCTGAGTCCTGGATGCCAAAAGAGAAAGAGGTCCAGAGGTCACCACATAGCCCCATCGACTCCCCACTAACAGCCCAGAAACCAGTGAGCCACCGCCCTGAAGGGTGTGTATGTTGCGAGTGGTGGTGGTGAGGATGACTGTGAAGGGGAAGGAGGAGGGAAAATGAAAGGATCTCCTCTACATAGCTGCCTCCCCAACCCCTTGGGGAAAACCAAACACGGCTCCCCAATCTGAGGGCCATAGGGTGGGGGCTCATGGACCGCCTGGGCTGAATCCTTCAAATCCTTCACTCCCCACCCACCTCCTTCCCAGGCTGAGCCACCAGTCTCCTCCTGGACGCCCTCGAATCTCTGCTACCGGCTCCACTGGCCCCCCGACGGGCGCGCTGGATCGAACCCCCCCACCCACAAACCCCTCTTCCACTCCGCCCCTCTCCACCCGCTGCCTTTGTGAGCCTGGAAGCGGCGCCCGCCCTTCCAAGGCCCGGCAGGGAGAAAAGGGGGGCTAGAAGAGACGGCAAAGCAAAAGGCTAGGGAGGCAAACAGGGAAGAAAGAGAAATGAAAATGGGGGAAACCGGAATGGATATTGGGGTGCTGCCACCCGCTCCAAGCGCGGAGTCCCATGCCGCGGTCCCTTCAGAGCTAAACAAACGAGGAACCTATGTTCTGGCCTCATCTCCAGTCCAGGTCAAGCTCGCCCCCCCAGAGGCGCTGGGCGAAGAACGCCACGTTCCCAGGGGCCCCAAGAAAGGGCTTGCCTTCTTACCACCACCACCACCACCACCACCCAGCTCTCCAGTGCGCTCCCAAGGGCCCACACTCCCAGCTCCGTCTGGCGCGACCATCTCGACTTGAACTGGGACGAGGGGAGAGAGGGCCCACGAGCCGCGGGGTCACAACCCAGTCAAGTGCCCCCAACCCACCCCGCCGCACCCTGCCCCGCCCGCCAGTAGAAAACACACTCGGAAAAAAAGCAGAGACAAAATGGGGCCCCGCTCCTCTTCCGAACACCTCCCCACTGGCACTCAGGGGCGCGCGGCCTCGCCCCGAAGGAGTGACTCCCATCCCCAGGGACCAGAGAGGATAAGTTACTCACTTGGGGTTGAGGGAGCTCCAGGACACGGGCTCCAGGTTCTTAGCCAGCGGCGTGGCAAGCCGGCACAACGCCAACACGACCATTGCCACAAGCCACTTGCCGAGCCAACGCTGGCCAGGCCGGGCCATCTTCCCGGGGGCAGGCTGCAGATCGTGATCCCCTGGTGCCTCCTCAGCAAAGCTGGCCTCGCCTTCCCCCGCTGCGCTGTGCTCCGAGCCACTCAGGCTCCCATCCTCCGCGGCCGCTGGCCTTGAAGTGCTCCCCTCCCGCCGGCTTCGGTGTCGTTCTTCTCCGTCCGGCAGGCCAGGAGGACTCACTGGGCAGCCGCCCCCAACCTGGGCATGGGCTACGGCCTGCGAGGGCTCGCTCCCCTAACCTCTCCGCCGCACTAGGCGCGACGGGGGCTCTACGCCCCCGGGTGCTTCTGACCGATTCTGCTCTGCTCCCCGAGACTGGTGGGGACTGTGCACCCTCTCTCAGACAAGGTCTCCCTGCGGGGGACTCGGTGGCCACCCCGACGCCTCGGCCGTCCAGGGATCGTCGCCCCTCAGAAGAAGTAGGAGTCTCCCTACAACTCGAGCACAGTCTGGGGGCTCCCGCCTGGGTCGCCCTGACACGGGTTCTGTTCCTCCAGGCCACACTGGGACTCCGGGCTCCGCGCCCCCCGACAGCTTCTACTTCAGCGCGGGCCCCGCTCAGTGCACTTAGAAGAGCGGGGAGATGCAGCCGAGCAAGCCAGTCCCATAAGTTTGCGCCTCTGAAGCCTTGGCAGGGTGGCCAAGCAGCCTGGTCACCAAGTCCTAGCTCCCCGGCGATTGCGCCCGAGGGTCTGCGGCCAGTTGCGAGCCTCACACACCTCCCACTGCTGTCCAGCGCGCATAGACTCCCTCCACCGCCGCTGAACTGTCTACTCCCTTGCTCAGGCGAACGCAAGGCCAATCCTACTGCTCTTAGCCAATAGCAAGCTCCGTTACGGGGTCCTTGCCCCGTACCACGCCCCCAGAACAGGAACGGGGAGGGGCTTCAAGGAGCTCTTAAGGACGCCGCGCTCTCGATGGCACCAATCTGAGTGTGCGGCTCATGCGGTTAGGGGTGGGTCCCTCCTAGTGCTGTTCCCAGAGCGCTCACCCCGTGGGAAGTTGGCGCTCCTTTAGAGCTGTTGGCCTCCTCCCTTCCCCACGCGCCTGGTCAACACTCCGACCCACTGACCTGGGCCACACAAGCCAAGCCCTGTTACAAGTATCCGGGGAAGGTATTCTCTTTTACACACGCGAGTCCTGAAGTCCTGCTCTGTGCTCAGCTCTGTGGCAAAGACAGCCTGTTTGCTCCTGGGCCAGTCTCCCGTAAGGCACACGGCCCGAGAGCCCTGAACACATTACGATCGGAGAGCGGTGGGTGGTGGAGATTCAGGGGGGTTGCGTACAGGATCCCCGGAGGGAGTTGACTCTCACCCCCTAGGCACCAGGCCTTCGAATTTCGGATTTGGGAGAGGGCTCCAGGGGTCCAGATTTCGAGTCCTGTCCTGTCTGCAGGCGCAAGCAAGGCCTTGGGATAGGGCAGCAGGGATAAGACGGCACCTCGATAAAGAAAGGCACCTCGAGGCCAAAGAGGAAAAGGGCACAGGGTAGGCGCCTTTTGAAAAAGCGAAAGCGGGTGTTCCGGCCCCGAGACACTGGACTCCAGCCCCTCCCGGCCTCGCCATCTGGGTCTTTGTCTCTCAGCCCTGGCCCATTCTCCCCGCCCCTCCTCGCTTCCTTGCTTATAACTTTGGCTCCATCCCATAGCTCAGACCCTCCCGGTCCAACCCGTTCGCCCTGGTCGGACCCTAACAGGCACACGCATGTGATCATGTCTCCCCCTACTGGTCTTTCATAGCACTTCGGGTGTCTGGGACAAACCGTACTCTCACTGAAGAGGAGCCTGGCACACGCAAGCCTGGCACACGCAAGCCTGGCACACGCGCTTGAACTCAAGACCTGGAACAGACATGGTGACCTTGCCAAGAACCGAGCCCCAGTCCGGGGAAGAAAAGAAAGCACAGGAAAAGACACTGGGTTCGGGGTTGGGTTTGGGACTGCAGAGAATGGGAAGCTCCCTTGCTGTTAGTTAAGTGAGGAGTCATTTGAGGCGCAGACGTGCCCTACCATTTATACAGCTTCAGGCCTTTGTCCCACATAAGTCGGAGGTTGAGCCACAGAGTCTCTCACTGTATTCTCAGATGCTCTCTTTGCCTGCAGAGTAGGCCTCTATTTGGGAGAAAAATATAAAAGGAGAAGCTGCCCCCCGCCACCTACTCTCAAGGACAGGGTCTCCAGAGTGAGACGGATCGAGGTAGAAAGGGAGGAAAGAGCTGCTTAGGTCCCTCAGATCCCAGCTGGGCCCCCTTATTGGGGTGTGAGAAGGAGAGGTGAGAAATAGGTACAAGGGCACACCAACCTCCAGCTTGGAGACTAGGGTGCCCCCAAGTACATGGCAGGACATCAAAATAGCCTGTCACTGGGTACCAACTCAGTGCCAAGAGCTGTGCTCAATGCATTTCCTTTCCCAATCCTTTGAGGTGAGTCCCACTAGCTCCTTTTTACCTAAAAGGGAGACTAAGGCTCAGGGAGGATAAGTGACTCATCTGAGACCACCTTGGTGGCAGAAGCAGGATTTGAACCTAGACTTCTCTGTCTCCAGAGCCCTTGCCCATTCCCCCTTTACCATACTGACTTGCCACCTGTCCAGCCCTTTCTGGCTTACATGCTGACACCCTTCATTCCCAGTTAAAAGCTGGTTCATGCTTGGACAGCAGCAGCCTTCAAGATGTCCAGGACCCCACTCCTCACTCACAGTCATCCAAGAGACTGCTAGGCCTAGGAAAGTTCATCTGTGTTCCTGGCTGCATCCCAAGGGCCAGGGACACAGATGAACCCCCTCGATCTCTGGGGCCCTTGTCCTTGCACTCTGACAAGAGGGGTGAACGAACTCACCAAAGACTACACAGCCAGGCAGTAAGAAACTCAGGATTCGAACCGGGGCTGTTTGGCTACACAGCCTGAACTCTCGTGACTCCGTGCTAACCCCAGTGCCAACCCCAGAACCGGCCTCAGGGTCCATTTTCTACCTTCCTAGCACCCTTGGGAGGAAGGCGATCCCCAGCCCAGGTGCAGGGTGAGGGATGAGGCTCCACTGCTAGGCTAGGAAAACCAGGGAAGGTAGCAGCAATTCCAGAGCGTGCCAATGCCTAATCCTGGGTGGGGAGGGCAGCAGAGGAGAGAGGAAAGAACTCTTTATGTCCAGGCCTGCTCCAGACACTGCTCACACCTGGTCATGGTGCAGACTTTCTGTCTCGACCTGTCAACCCCAGCTACAGGGGCCTTGGTAGTAGGGCTGGGACTACTCACCGCCACAGCCAGACCTGGTGACTCCGGGTCTCCACCTCCTGCCCCACCCTAGCGGGGTGTCAGATGTAGTGATTCAGGCCCCTGAGGTAGGAAAAAATTACTCCCCAAGGGAGTCCAAGAGGAAGTCGGGATCTGGGCAGAAGATGGGTCCTCTCTTATCCAAGCCCACGCTCCCTCGGGCATCAAGTTCATCAATGTCTCCTGAGCAGAAAACCTGTGCTTGCTTCTGAACTTGGCCTGCCCTGCTGACCAGCAGAGGAAGCCTACCAAGCCGAGCCTTGGGGGAGCTCAAAGCAGATGGAAATCAGTATGTGGGGGCCCCTGGGCCCAGGGATGCAGAACAACTGGTCACCACAGGTGGCCACACCCTGACCTCAGCTTGCCACACCTGGGGGAACCAGGGGGTGGCAACTTCTCGGCCACAGATTTCTCTTCACTCCGTGTGCTTTCCTTAACTCACTTGTAACCTGGAGATCATGCGTCCTTCACAGGGCCGCCGTGAGGGGTGAGTGAGATAATGCACGGAAAGGGCTTAGCACCACGGCACTTACTAAATGGAAACTATTATTCCTCCACAGGGCCTCCCGCAGAGACACCCTCCTTCCCAGTCACACACGTTCTCACCCGTCCACACATGCCTTGTGGGCCATGCGCACATGTTTCGGGCGCTCTGGTGTTCTTGCGCATGTCCGTATTCACGCATGAACTCTCAGTCTTACCTCCCCACTCACACCACACCAGGCAGCAGGCCTGGGTCCTGCCATCGTGGGATGTAGAGTCTAGCCCCACATTTTCTTATGTCACTGTCACACACACACACACACACGCACGAACATACACACACTGCCTCCATCTCTGGGGCCCTTGTCCATGCACTCTGACACAAGGGGTAAACTAACTCACCTAAGACTACACAGCCAGGCATCGGGAAACTTGGGATTCGAACCTGGGCCATTTGGCTATACAGCCTGAGCTTCAGCTCGTGACTCTGTGCTGGTATCCCAAGGCCCTGGAAGAAAGTGTGTGCCACGGGCTGGGCCTGGCACACCAAAGGGCCAGGGAGCAGAGAGCCCAGCCTCCAAGGCCAGCAGCCCTCTCTCCTCGCTCCAGTCATCTCTGGCCTGCCCTGGGCCTCCTGTCTGTCCCCTCCAAGAGCCACCACCTTTGCCTGCACCCTGCTCACAGGTGCCCACACCCATTCTGTTTCTTGAACACCTACTGTGTGCCAGCCATGGAAGCTGTGCTATCTCATCACCTTGGGTGCTCCAGTATGCTCACTTCATTCTCACAACGGCCTGACGCTGGCATTGACAGTCCTGTTTCAGGGGGCAGAAAAGGTGCTCCAGGCTCACTCTGGCTGCATCCCATGCCAACCCCAGCCTGCAATGCCCTCTTTTGCCCACCTGGCTTATTCCCAGCACCCTCTTGTCTCCTGTTCTTCCCTCTGCCCTTCCGCCCAAGCCCCACCTGGCTTCAGCTGGGGTCCGTGTGGCCCAGGCCATCCCCCCCTTCCCCACAAATACCTTAGTATTTCCGAGTCAGTCAATTTTTGGGTCAGGCCCAGGGCAAGCTCAGGGTGGGGCCCAAGCCCTCCCACTCTTCCTTCTCCCTGATCCCGGCTGTGCCCCACCCCAGGGCTAGGTCAGCTCCAGCCCCAGGTGGGTACACCCTGCAAGTCTAGTTTTACTGCAGCCAGGACAAGTCCTGGTGGCTGGAGAAAGAGGGGGTTGTCCCAAATGCTTAAGGGTTAACCAGACTCTCAACCCCCAGCCCTCCTCGGGTCCCTGCCCCAGCTTCATACCTGGTTTGTGGATGTTTGCACTGAAATCACTTTGATCTCTCAGGTGTCAGCCTGGCTTGGCTCAGGCTGTTTGCAGCAAGGCAGCAGGGGTGCAAGGAGCCCCTCTCTTCCTTGGATGGGCCTGCCTCCTCCCTCTGTCTCTCTTTACCCTTCCTTATACCCTTTACCCTACTCTGGACTCCTTAAAATCTGTCTCAAGCCCTCAGGCCCCATACGAGCAAAGGGCCTGCCCTCTGGCTCTGAAATGAGCTAGAACAGGGCCGCTGAGCACAAGAGCGTGGCTCAGTGGGGCATAGCAGGTGGCACAGGCTCTGAGCCGTAGCTGGGACCCTGGGCTCCTTAGAGGCCTCATCTTGAGACACGCCTGCCCTCCTGTGTGTCACTGATCTGGCTCATCTCCCTGTGGTGGTCCCTTCTGTCCTCTGCTCTCCGGCCCAGCACCGGGCAGCCTGCTGGGGGATACTTGGCAGCACTCCGCCCCAGCCCACCTGTTTCCTCCTCACTCCAGTTACCTGGGGAATGTGCAGATAGGGTCTGAGCCATCCATCACTGTCAGAGGCTCAGGAATTTGGGGGAGGGGAGCAGCAGCTGTCCCCACCTGTCACTGACCCTATCCTAGTGCCCCATTTCGCAGGGCCGGTATGCCCAGGGCAGGGTGATGCTGGCTGGAGAGATGGCATCTTTGCCCACTCCCACTTCTGGCTCCTCAGCAAACACTCCAGACATGTCGGTCCCTATAAACGTGAGGAATGAAGTTCCCCTGGACAAACAGCCCAAGCAGGGCGAACATTTGGACAACACAAGGAGCGGAGGGAAGGGGCAGCTGCTTGCTCATCTCTCCGTCCCTGCTAGTTCTAAAGAACCGGGCTAGGCTTCACTGACGAAGATAAATTCAGGTCTCCTGGGGCGGGCCCCAGCTGGGCAGATAGCCATAGGGGGTCACGGCACTCAGGCCCACCACCTCCAGCTGCCCCTGAGCCACCCCCGCCAGGGTCACTGCTATAGAAACCTGCCGCCGCCCTTCACCACCTAGTCCCTGTGGTTTGGCGACCCCTTCTCACCCTCAGTGAGGAAAGCCCCAGTGCCTGGACTCCGGTACCTCCCAGCAAGGGCCCCGTTTCCTTCTCAGTCTTCCCTGGGGTCTCTCCACCAAGCGTCCCCAACCCGACCCTCGCCAGACCTCCACCCCCCCCAGAGCTGCCCAAACCGAGGTTGGGGTGAGACGTCAATGGACAAAGCACCCTGCATCTTCCTCAGAGGAATACAAGTCTTCCTGGCCGGGTTTGCTTTTCCTTCCCCGCCCCTCTTCAGGACACAAAGCAGAACGGCAGGCCGCCCCAGCTTCAGCCACCACGGGTGGGGGAAGGAGTGTGGACAGTGAGGACATTTTCCTCCTGGGATTAGTGACCTGGGCCAGAATGGGGAAGGCAGAAAGCTCTGGGGCTTCTGAATTAGAGGATTAAGGCTCTAAAGTCGGGGAGGGAGGAGGTGGGATTTCAGAGGTGAATACACAGGCATTTGGTAGGTTGCTGAGTCAAAGGTGTAGACTCCGCAAGAAGTCTCGCCCTCTTAGCTTCCCTATTCCCCGATCTCTGTCGACCCCTAGTGGCCAGCTCAATATTTGCAGCCCAAAAGCTGGCCCCAATCGTCCTATGGGACACAGGGGACACTGGCAGCTTGGAGTGCTTGCCGGGCCTGAGCTAACCAGGAACACCCTCCCTTCCTCTCCCCACCCTCCCTCCAGGTACTGGAAAACCAATGTATCCAGACTATCCTGACTGCCGCTGGTGAGTGTCACTGGGATTTTCATTATTTATGCACAAGGGTGACCCCCCAAAATGGAATTATCCTCTGGAGGGTGGGTCCCTGGTAGTGCAGGCTTCCCCCACTGGGTGAGTGTTCTAGGAACCCACCTGGATCAGTGCAGCAGCTGGTGTTGTTGGGAGAGGCTGTGTTTGGCCTCTGAATTTTTTTGGAGACTCTTTCAATGTGTTTGCCCATTTCATGAGGGGAGATTTATGCGCACCCGCCCACACCACACCGAGTGTTCAGCAGTTTTTTACCAAAAATGGCATGAGCCCCATGCCCCACCCTCCCTATTCACCCCATCTCACCCCAGCGACTTTTTGATTGTTTGTTTCCCCAGATGAAAAAAGTCCTCAAAGGGAAACATTTTGCCAATGTGGAAGAGGTGAAACAGAAAACTGCAAAAGCATTAAAAGCATCAAAATCAATGACTTCAAAACCTGTTTTGAGGAGTGGAAAAAAACATCTCTACAAGCTGTATGGCATCAAATGGGGCGTACTTTGAAGGTGACTGAAGTTTAAACATGTAAAAATAAATACGCAGTTGTTTATAAATAAATTCTGCATTTTTTATACCCCGTGTACATCTTACTTCTCCCACTGCACACTAATCTGGGGCAGACACCACTGACTGCTTCTCCTTCATCTTTCACATCAAGGCCAAGCACAGGGATGGATGTGCAGGAGGTGTGCAAAAAATATGTGAATGAGGATGGTGACAATGATGATGATGGTGACAGTGGTGACAGCTACCACTTACTGAGCACCTACTATATTCCAGGTACTCTGTATCCATTCTCTCATTCAAAAGTCATTTTTTTATACAGGTGGCTGGCATTCTCAGAAGTCAAATGTCCTAAATAACATCTTGTGTCTAGTAAGACCCAAGGTTTGAGACAGGTCTGTATGGCTCCAAGCTACAGGTTCCTCCATCTACTCTGTGCCAGACACTGCCTTTACCCCTGGAGGGGACACAGAGTTAACTATGACTCAGTCCTTGACAACAAGGCATGGTGTGGGCCATAGTGAAGACCGTGTGCTCCACGGCATAGATGGACTAGCTCTGCATCCTTCTTCTTCATCTCCGGACCATTCCTCTCTAGCTGGCTCATTTGACAGAAGGATAGATTGCCCAGCCCAGCCCAGATGTACAGTAACCCCAGGGCCCATGAGACAAGCAGGCTATGGCCAACTAGGCAACTCTTATGAACAATGGGTACCTGAAACATTCAAGAATCCAGAACCACGGAGGGCTGGTCCATCAGAGACTGCTACTGCTAGAATATCCAGTGTCTCCCAGAAATCAACATGGGGTCAGTTCAGTTCACAAATGCCACTGAGCCTCCACTGGGATCCTGGCAGGCGTGGCAGTCTGAAGCTCAAAGGGATGACAGACACCTGAGTTACTTGCCCTCACTCCATGCCATGCCCAGTTACAAGCAGTCCCAGGCTGGCAAGCACCATACACCTGACCGCTACTCTTTTCTGTATCTTCCCTGAGCTATTTTGCCTTTCTCTAGCCTGGTGGCCTTAAAGGGAACAGGCATCTCATTTTTGCCCTCTCCCTTTCCCCAGGTAAGCCACTCGAGATTTTCTCTTTCGATCACTCTGTTCTTAGGAGTGCTTTAGGTGAAGAACCCGCTGGGTCTATAAAGGGAAAGCTCTTTGTGGAGGTCCAGGGGCATTCAAAGCCCTCCTTCCCTGTCCCTGCACTTGGGTTCTAACAAGGCCCTGGCTTGGAGTGGACAACCCTGGATTGCAGGCAGCCCATTCCGTTTTCCAGGCACATTCTGCAAGGAGCAGAGCTTACAGGTTTTAGGCTTGATTTCCCATGGACATTTTATTAAGGGCCTTTGTGGCCCAAATGGATGATTGGTAACACCTGCTTTTAAAAAACATCCAGGCTGAGATGACCAGGGCCCGGCATAAGTCACAGGCTCCTGTGACTCTGATTGCCCACTTTCCCTCACGTTGGTGCATAACAGAACTGCTTCCTGCAGCAGATCTTGCCTCTGTCAGTAGATCCTCTCAGGACTCACTGCTGGGCAGAAGCACACTGGTTTTCCTCCACAGGCATAGTGTGTCTTCGCCGGCATCCCACCTTCCATCAGCAGCCCCCAGTCTCACAAAAGCCTAGCTGATTGCTGAGGCTGGCGGGTGTCCATGTGCCCCACTGCACCGGATACTGGTGCACCAGGAGCTCATTAGGGTAGATGGGTTACCCTATGGCCACAAAGCACGTAGCAAATTTATGCTTACAGAAACTAGGACTCCAGGAGCAAGCATTCCTGATGCCCTCAATGACCACTGCAATGAATGGGGTCAGGGGTGCCTGCACCCCAACATAAGTCAGAAAGCAGCCATGAATGGGGTCAGGATGTCACACAGTCCTGGAAACCTACTTTATAGGGTGGTTGTGAAGGTTAAATGAGTTAATACATGTGCAACACTTATATAGCATGCGCCTTAGAAGTGTTTGTTAGTCCCTATTAGATGCAGCTGTGGGTTTGTTTGTTTGTTTGTTTGTTTGCCTTCTTTATATATTCATTAGGCAATCTGTATGCCTTCTTAGTTTGCATGGTCAGTTCCTTTGCCTTTGTGGTTTTTCCTCAACTTGTCAGAACAATTAATCTATTAAGAATATTAATTTTGGATGGATCCAAGATGATGGAGGAGTAGGTGGAGCTACACCAATCTCCTCCCAGGACCAATCTGTAATTACAACTTAATTGTGAATAAATCATCTGGAATAACCAACAGAACATGAGCTGGAGAGCAGCCTTATAACCACACACAGAACAGAAGAGGCTGCTTCATCACAACATGACTGGTAGGAAGTGCAGAGGAGGAATGAGAGGGCTTGCTGGGCTCCCTGGGCAGCAGCCGGGGGTTCCACTGAGAAGGGTGGGGTCTAAACCTCTAGCTGGGCTTCCCATCCTACAGCAACAAAGCTGAGAGTAAATGAGATGCCTGTTTCCTTTAAGGACACCAGGCTAGAGGAATGCAAAATGGCTCAGGGAAGACACAGAAAAGCGTAATGTTTAGGTGGATGGACCCTCTACTCAATGGTGCCTGCCCTCCTGGGACTGCTTGCAGCTGGGCATGGCATGGAGTGAGGGAAAGTAACTCAGGTGTCTCTCATTCCTTTGAGCTTCAGACTGCAATGCCTGTAAGAATCCAGCTGTGAAAAGTGAAAAGCTGTGGGGTTTTGCCAACTTGAGAGAGATGGCTAGAGACAGAGTTCTTAAAGGAACCATGCACGAAAATACATTGGCACCCACTAACCCTGGTCTTCAGCAGAGGGAGGGCAGAGTGGACTAAAGAACTTAAGGAGAGTTTGGGTAGGTGGCTTTGAAGAGAGAAACAAGGGAGCAGCCAACGGGGTCTCAATGCTGACTCATCCCCCATACCGCAGACAGACCACTCTTCTCCAAGTGGCATGAGCCTGAGGGGAAGCAATAGCCTTACCCACAGGAATTAATCTACCTCACCAGGTGGTGCTTAAACCTGATGGCTGTTCACAGATTCATTGGATTAACAACTGAGAGAGACAAAGACAGTGGCTCTCTCATAGTCTCAAACAGGCTGCCTAGGCCCACACTGGGACGTGAGCTGACATCACCAGTGGCAGATCCAGGAAGTAAAGAAAGTGCACCGCTACAACAGTATACAAGATGTGGTGGACAGAGTAATTTTCAGTCATCTAACCAGAGGGAAGGACCCACCAAAGAGCAACACAACAACCAAAACACAAGTACAACCAGACAGCCCAAATAAATGGCATAAAGGGCATCCTAAGAGCATCAAGCTCAGGAGATCAAGGGCACTGCCCCACTGAATCCTACAGGTCTTCTACCACAGAAGGTCACACCACAAAGACAGGACATCAAAGAGGATCAATTTAAGAAGCAGAAACAAATAAGAAGAGTCACATAAAAGGGGGACACAAAGAAATAACCCCCACCAAAGGAAAGGAAGACTCCCCAGAAAGAGTGCAAAATGAAATAGAGGCAAGCAAACTATCAGACATGGAATTCAAAATAATGATGATAGAGAAGCTCAATGAGCTCAGTGAGCTCAAAGAAAACCACAAACAAGTCCAGGGGACCTATAAAGAACTCCAGGAAAGCTACAAGGAACTTACTAAAAACTACACCAGCATTAAAAAGGACATAGAAATTATCAATAAGAGCCAGGAGGAAATGAATACACTTTCTGAATTGAAGAACGCAGTAGAAGAAATAAAAAACAGGCTATTTGAAGCAGAAGATTGGATCAGCAAACTGGAGGACAACATAGAAAAAAATTCCCAGACAGTGCAACAAAATGAAAAGACTAAAAAAGAATAAAGAGATTTTAAGAGAGCTGTAAGACAACGTGAAATGTAATAATATCCATAACATAGGGATACCAGCGGGAGAAGAGGAGCAAGGGATATAAAACCTGTTTGAAAAAGTAATGACAGAAAACTTCCCTAACTTGAGAGAAAAAGTCACACAAGTTCAGGAAGCACAGAGGGTCTCAATGAAGATTAGCCCAAAGAGGCCCGCTCTAAGACATATCATAATTAAAATGGCAAATTTCAAAGACAAAGATAGGATTGATCCTAAAAACAGCAAGAAATAAACAGCTAATAACATTCAAGGGGGCTCTGATAATGTTATTAGCTGACTTCTCAACAAAAACACTATCAGCCAGAATGGAATGGCAAAAAATATACCAAGCAATGAAGAACAAAGGCCTACAACCAAGGCTACTCTACCCAACAAGGTTCTTATTAAAATGGAAGGTGAAATAAGGAGTTTCCCAGACAGAAGAAGGCTAAAATAATACATCTTCACCAAGCCAGCATTGCAAGAAATGCTAAAGGGTCTGCTTTAGGAAGATGAAGAAGCAGAGAAACAGAGAGGAACACAGAGACGAAGCAGAAAAATGGCAATAAGTACCTATCAATAAAGACCTTAAATGTAAACAGATTAAATGCACCAATTCAAAGACATAGGGTAGCTGAACGGCTAAGAAAACATGACCCACGTATATGCTGTCTGCAAGAGACCCACCTCAGAACAAAGATCGACACAGACTGAAAGCTAAAGGATGGAAAAAATATTTCAAGTAAATGGACATGAAAAAATGTTGACATAGCAATACTTATATCAGACAAAATAGATTTTACAGCAAAGGCCATAAAAAGGGACAAAGAAGGATGTTTCATAATACTTAAGGGAACAATCCACCAAGAAGACCCTTATAAACATATGCACCCAACATAGGAGCACCCAAATATATAAGGAAAATCTTGGAGGACTTCATGAAGGACATCAACAGCAACACACTCAGAGTAGGGGATTTTAACACCCTGTTGTTAACAATGGACAGAACTTCCAAGCAAAACAAAACATAACAAAACAAAACAAAAAACCAAAAACACCAAGGGCATTGAACAACATTCTAAATGAAATGGACTTAATTGATATATGCAGAACTTTTCACCTCAAAGAAGAAAAACACACATTCCTTTCAAATGCACATGGAACATTCTCAAACATAGACCACATCAAGGACACAAAGCAAGCCTCCACAATTCCAAGAAAATGGAAATTATATCAAGCATCTTCTCAGATTACAACAGCTTGAAACTAGAAACCATCCTCAAGGGAACAAAACCAAAACATTCAAATTCCTAGAGACTGATTAACAGGTTATTAAATAATGAATGGGTTAACAATGAGATCAAGGAAAAAAATTTTAAAGTTTCTGGAAACAAATGAAAATGAACACACAATAGCCCAAAACCTATGGAACACAGTGAAGACAGTTCTTAGAGGAAAGTTCATAGCAATACAGGCCTGCCTAAAAAGGATAGAAGAATCTCAAATTAACAACCTAACCCTACAACTTCAAGAACTAGAGGAACAACAACAAACAAAGCCCAGCATGAGTAGAAGGAAGGAAATCATCACAATCAGAGCATAAGTAAAGGACACAGAGACTAAAAGAACAATTCAAAAGATCAATAAATCCAGAAGCTGGTTCTTTGAAAAGATAAACAAAATCGACAAGCCTTTAACCACATTTATGAAGAAACAAAGAGAAAAGATCCAAATAAATAAAATATGAAATGAAAGAGGAGAAATCACAGCTGATACCACGGAAATACAAAGGATAAGATCAAGTAAGATGGAAGGATCAGCCTTTTATTCCATTTGGGTCTTCAACTAATTACATGAGGCCCAGCTACATTGTTTACTCAGTCTACAGATTTAAATGTTGATCTCATCCAAAAAACACTCTCACAGACACTCGCAGAGTATTTGACCTAATATCTGGGCATCCCATGGCCCAGTCAAGCTGACACATTATCTATCACATATTAGCTATCATAAGTCCGCCACTCTTCAACTCACTACCCATATCCATCTCCTTAAACCATATTTAACCTCCAAATAAAATAACCAATAAAGTCATAATTTTGCCAACAGGATACAACTATCCTATCTACAATCCAAAGACTAATGGCCCCTTCTCCAAAGGAGGGGGTAAGGTCCTTCAGTGATGTTTACTCTTCCCCTTGATACTCCATAACTTAATATGGTATAAAGTTAACAACGCTGCCCTGGCTGGTGTGGCTCAGTGGACTGGGCACTGTCCTGCAAACTGAAAGGTCTCTGGTTGGATTCCCAGTCAGGGCACATGCCCAGGTTGCAGGCCAGGTCCCCAGCTGGAGGTGTGAGAGAGGCAACCAATCGATGTGTTTCTCACGCATTGATGTTTCTCTCCCTTTCTTTATCCCTCCCCTCCCCTCTCTACAAGTAAATATATAAAATCTTTTTTAAAGGAAGCATTATGTATATTTTGCAAAGCTAACAATACTAAAACACTCATACTCAAATCTCCATCTGCATCTACCCAGGATGATCTCCTTATCATTAACTTAATTGCATCTGCAAAAGTGGTTCCTTCTTCCAAATAAGGTAATCTTCATAGTTTCCAGGTATTAGGGCATGGGCATATGTCTATTGTTGGTGGCCACCATTCAGTCCAGTACAGCGGATAAAGGGATGGAACAAATGGGACATCGAGCAAAGTGCAGAGAAGATGCTAGAAGGGGCAGTCATGTTGTGTTTGTCTCAGGCACCATCATCAGCACAAACATTTACTGAGCGATTACTGTATACTGAGCTCCATGCTAAGCCCTTTCTGTACATTATCTCATTAAAGGCCTGGGGATTGGGACTCCAGGTGCCACAGTGGTGATTTGACTGTTGGGAACTCAGGCTCTGAGTTTAAATAGGTAGGCTTGCGTTTCAACTCTGTCTCTGCCCCTAAGTACCTGTGTGACTTCCCAATGCTTTTATTTCCCTTATGATAAACTGGGAGAAACCATTCATTCACTTATTCATTCATTTGTGCCTAGTATGTGCCAAGAAAATAACACCTATCAGGGTGCTGTGCAGACTGGCTGAGCTATGTACATAAATCCCATGGCACTTACTACATACTTAGCACATAGTGGCTATTATTATTCTTGTGTAGTTGCAGTTTTGAGAGAGGAATGAGAGAGAGATGACCAGGAGGCACTACATTTGGAGCGAGAGCAGACGGCATTCCCCAAGACCTAGGCTGACTGAAATGCCAGTGAGGCACTGGCACAAGCAGCCAGACAAAGGCTTAGGATCCTTGATCAGCCGGTGGAGAAAAGAAAACTACCAGCAGGGCCTGAGGCTGTAATATCAGCCTGCATTTACTTGACGCGAACACACGAGGGCGTGCGCCCCTCACAATAGGCCCAGAGACTCCTCGAGAAGCTCCTGCTTTCTGGTTTCCACCTCTAGGCCCTGTGACTGAGGAGGCTGAAGCAGGGAGGAGGGTTAGGAGATTAGCAGGATCCTCTTTGGGCACAGGAGGGAGAAGATGCCCTATGGCGACCCACCGAAGAGAGTAAAAGAGGCAGTAGAACAGGTTCAGCAGATCCGAGGGTTGAGGCAGGTGGGAAGAGGTCACAATACACTGAATTGAAATGATCTCTCGGCCTGCTGACCAGGCAAGTAAACAGCATCAGCCTACTCCACACACACACACACACACACACACACACACACGCACACACACAGGAGTTATGACGGAGGCCCAGATCGGGAGAAGAGAGCCTGCATGAGGCATCAGAATGTGCAACCAGGGTTATTTGGGGTCATTCGAGAGCTCAGTCTTCATGCTGATTATGGAAAATAAAAACAGCCTAACTTCACGTCTCTGTAGCGTCAGTGGGTGGAGAAGTCTACGTTGATATCTGCGGTGACAAAGGTCCAGTGACATCAAGCCAGGCCTGAGTTTAAGGATCTCAAAGTCTGAACAGAACGGTTTAAACTTCAGACTTAAAGAAGCAAGGGGTGTGGGGAAAGCAAGGGATGGTAGCAAAGATGAACCAGCTTTGGAGTCAGGCCCATTTACTACACATTTGCTGGGAGTGTAGCCTTGGACAAGTCACATGAACTCTGAATTTGCCTCACCTTTCAAATGGCAATAACAACCACAGCGCCACTAGGTAAGAGTTAAATAAGACACTAGGTATAAAAATGTCTGGCACACTCCAGGTGCCCAGAAAATACTGATTTTGCAGCTAACCTTAAGGGAATCAATTTCAGTGGGAAACGGGGAACCTGGAGGCAGGTTGTCCTACTTGGGGGCAGTAGCCTATTTCCAAGAGAGGGAACCTCTGTAGGATTGGACCTGGACTAGATGACTTCTAGGAACCTTCCACCCCTGAGACTCCCCGGCCAGTCAGTTAGCAAATACATGATTTGCAAGGCATTGTGGGAGGGACAGACAGCTATCCAGACCTCATTAGTCATGCCTCAGCTCTATTGGCAGCTCCTCAGAGAACCTCCAACCATCGGGACTAAATGAGTACCATTTCCTCCAACTATAGCCATCGTCTAGGCCATTGCCTTATTTTATTTCCTTCGGAACAGTTGCCACAGTGTCAAATGACCATTTTCCTTTTATGTTTACTTTCTGGCATGAGTGCACAAGCACACAAAGCTCTAAAATGTGTCGCTGAACTGTGTAAGAAGTGGACAGCAACGGGCTTATGAGACAGGTGTGGCAGGAGTGGGGGCAGTAAGTGTCATGGTTAGGAGCACACTTCCAGCCAAGAAGAAGAGTTCTAGGAGTGGGTGGGTCTTGAAGGGTGAATTGAATTTGCAAACGTGGAGGTAGTGAAAGGAGAGGAGATAGTGAAAGGAGAACTGGCAACCGAAGCCCAGTTCTCGTTGTCTGAACACTATGGTGTTACCAGACCTGGTTTTCAGTCCTGCAGGAGCGGTGAGCAAGCCCGAGGAGGCCCCAGCTCTGGATATCGGTGTGCATCTCAGCGAGAGGAACTAGGGCGCTTTGGGGCTCTATCAATACTCTGGAGAGGATAATACGGGGTAATGTGATGGAGAGAGACAGAATAGCGGTGTGTGGGATCCTCGTAGAGGTGGGCACCAGGTCTGAGCTGAGATCAGAATGCAGAAAAGAAGCCAGGCGCCTGCAGCCCAGTCCACTTTTCTCCACACAAGGTTAAATCTCCACTCAGCACTGGCTACCTCTCCTATTGCTCTGTCATTCTCAGATCTTTCCCCAGAGCATTTCTTTGCTTCCTCCAGTCACTCTGTTTTCACTGTAAATCGCTCCAACCTTTCAAGGTCTCTTTCCACTTTCCTTTAGTCGGCACCAGTTCAATAAACTAAAAGGCCCCAAATTAACCAGAAAACCCAAGAAGCTTCTTAGAAGGGGAAAGAGAATGAGGAAAGACACAATCTTCGCATCTTGTTCCCGTGTCACACTGATGAAAGTGAAATAAAACAGCAACCTCATTCAGGAATGATGTGGGGAGTAGGCTACCAGCTACTTAGTAGGTGCTCAAAATATGTTCATTCTCCTCTCTCCCATCCTCTTTGATGTTTTAAACCATGAAGTGTCTGTTTTTAATAAGACTTGTTCATCATAGAATATACGGAAGTCACTGCACAGTAGGACAAATGAGTAGCAATCCCCTCACAAAATCCCACATCTTAAAGTTATTCAACCACTTACTTATCAGCGTTTACGGTGCATTTCTTTCTAGGATTGCTTGCTTGCTTTTGTTTAAAGAGCTTGATGGAGATATAAGTTAACTATCAAAAAGTTCACCCTGTTAAAGTGTATGATATTTTTTAAAGCAGATCCCCAAAGCTGTGTGACTGTCATCATTGTTGAATTTTAGAACATTTTCTTGCCCTCGGAAGAAACTTGGTGTCCAGTAGCAGTGACTACCATTGACTGCCCCCAGCCTTGCCCGAAGCAACCATAACCTACTCTGTCTCTATAGATTTGCCTATTCTGAGCATTTCATAAAAATGAAATCACAAAATATTTGGCCTTTTGCATCTGGCTTCTCTTAGCATGATTTCAAGGTTCATCCATGTTGTAGGACGTATCTGTATTTCATTCCTTTTTATGGCCAAATAGTATCTCATTGTATGGATGCACCATGTTTTGTGTACCTGTTTCAGAGACACGGGTTATTTCCATTTTTGGCTATGAACATTCCTGTACCAGTTTTTGTGTGGACATATATTTTCATTTCTCTTGGGTATGTACCTAGGAGCAGACTTTCTGGGTCATGTGTGTTTAGCATTCTTTTTCGTCAATGTGTGGCGCCTCTCACACACCCCCAAACAGGGATCCGGCCCACAACCCAGGCATGTGCCCTGAGTAGGAATCGAACCAGGGACCCTTTGGTTCGCAGGCTGGCGCTCAATCCGCCAGCCAGCTGTTTAGCATTTGCATCACTGCCAAACTATTAACGTTCCTTTCCTCGTAGTTATGGTGATGCTATATATAACACAATCACCTACACTCACTTTCTGAGACTTTCTCTTTTTTCCCCTAGTTTCTTCATTAAATGCACTTTTCCAATCATCCTTTAAAGTGCATTTATTTAACAGGGCCTGGGCCAAGCCCCAGGAATACCACCGTGAATAGAAGCTGGCCATCAAGGAGCCCACTATCCTCTGGGAGACGTAGACGCTTCAGGGTAGACCCCCTGTAACCTGCGCCCCGGCAGAGAGAGGTGCCAACTGCCCGACAGCACAGAGGAACGAGGGCAGCTCTTCCTGTGGGGTGGCAGGGAAGGCTCCTTAGGGGAGGTGACATTTGCAGAGAGTGGAAAGATGAGTGTGGGTTCATCAGGGCAAAGAGGGGGAGGAAGAGGACAATCCTAAGCAGAGAGGCAGCAAAATGTGCAACAGAATGGAAGCATGGGGGGAAATGACACCCCAGAGGCCACAAATAAATTGCTGTGGCCAGAGTCCCAGGTACTTTTAGGAGAAGGGTGGTTATGATGCTGGTAATGAAGGTCAGGGCTAGATTTTAAAGGGCTTTGAAAGACATGTAAAGAATAATTTCACCTGTATCACTGCGGGGCCTTGGAAGGATTTAAGGCCAGGATTGTACAGGGTTAAAGTTACAGAAACTCAAAAGTCTTTTTGAAATAAAAATATTACATATGTACATGGTTAAAAGTCAAAGAGCATGCCACACCCTCTCCTCTTTTATCTGTTTCTCCCGGTAATTAATCCCCTTACTTATTCCTAATAATATGCGTAAACTTCTATTTCTTGATCTATCCATTTAAGACACAATCTCCTCTGCTCCTGGCTTTGCCATCTGCATGTTATCTTCGTATATTGTTCTCCTGCGTTTCTACTTATGTCTTTCAATGGGAGCTACCCCATCTTACATTCCCACCAACGGTGTATGAGGGTTCAAATTTCTCCCTTGCTTTTCTGTGTCGCTTTAGGCAATATAATTGCACCTGTATTTCTTATTCTATCCAGTCTATCCAGTCTAGACAGTGTATCTTGGCTCTCCATTCTGTGAGATAAAGATATTAATATTAATATCAATGTGAAATAAAGATATCGCCATTGCTGGGTCGCAGGCTCAGGCTGGGATGGGTATGAGAGGTAACCAATCGATGTTTCTCTCTCACAGAGACATCCCCCCCCCACCCGCTTCTCCTCTCTCTAAAATCAATAAACATGTCCTCAGGTGGGGATTGAAAAGAAACCACAATGAGAAGGTTGTGGAGAAATCAGATCCCACATCCAAGGCTGGCGGAAATGTGAAATGGCGCAGCACTTTGGAAGACAGTTCTGCAGTTCCTCACATGGTAAACGTACCATATGGCCCGGCAATTCCACTCCTAGGTATGCACCAGAAAGAAATGAAACCCCGTGTTCGCACAAAAACTTGTTCACAAATGTTTATAGCAGCATTATTCATAATAGCTGAATGATGGAACAACCCAAATATCTAGCAACTAATGAATAGATAAATTAAATGTGCTATATCCACGTCATGAAAATTTATTCCACAATAAAACAAAGTGAAGTGCTTCTATATACTACAACATGGATGCACCTTGAAAACATTACATGAAGTAAAAGCAGCCAGTTACACCATACCACATTTTGCATAGTTCCGATTACATGAAATATCCATGAGGCAAATATGCAAGACACAGAAAGCTAGTTAGTGGTTACCAGAAGTTGGAAAGTGGAGGGAAGGGACAATGACTGCTAAGGTAGGTACACCATCTCTTTTGAGGTGATGAAAATGTTCCAAAGTTGACTTTGGTAACAGTTGCACATCCACTAAAAACCGCTGAGTTGTGTCCTTTCAATGGATGAATTGTATGGCATGTGAATTGCATCTCCATAAAGGCTTTCTTTACAAAAGCTTCACGTAGGTCATTTTGAAAAAGCAGCTGTGATCCATCCAGGCCAACCCAGATGATGGAGGTTTCGTGTACGGAGCGAAATGGAAAGAAATGTGACCCTTGAAGAGACAGAAAGAACCTGAGGATGAGCGAGAACCACATCCCCAGCTACCCCCAGCCTCTCTTCTCATTCCTCCAGATTCAACTTCCAGTGCCAGCTGTTTCACGTTCTCTGGTTCCCAAACCAGAATCTTTTCTGCTCAGATTTCCCTGCCAGACTACCTTTGAGGCACTACCATGCGCACTGCCCTTTGGTCACCAGCCAGCTCGATCCAACTAGTCATGCCCACGCCTACCCCACCTCATAGGATTCAAGTCTTTCCTCTTTTCTTATTATGGCCCTGAGCCTGTTGTATTCTGGCCAGTAATTATAGTACATTCCTACTCCAGTACCCCAACCTAATTCCCCTCTGCTTCCCCCAGAGCCAGGCGCAATCTAGGTACGAAGTGAAAATGCATGCAACAATAGTCATAACGGCATTGATCATGTTTAAAACATGGCAGGCACTGAGCCCTTTTCATGCATCAGCTCATTGACTCCTCGCATCAACCTGTAGGGTAAATACTATTATTACCCACCATTATTATACCCGTCACACGGAGGAGGAAACTGAGCTTTAGAGAATTAAGTGGTTTGCCCACAATCACACAGCTAGTAAGCAGCAGGGCTAGGACTTAAACACAAGCAGCCTGGCTCTCAAGATTTTGCAAGTTCCGTGTGACCAGAGGACTAGCAGATACTTAGGATGAGAGTGAATCAAGCTTCAGAGAGGTTTTCTTTTTTTTTTTAAGATTTTTTTAAAAAGATTTTATTTCATTATTTTTAGAAAGAGGGGAAGGGAGAGAGGCAGAGAGGGAGAGAGACATCAATGTATGGTTGCATGTCACCTGCCTCCAGCCACAGACCTGGCTGGAGACCTGGTTTGCAACCTGGTTATGTTGCCCTGGCTGGGAATTGAACCTGTGACCTTTGGGTTCGCCGGCCCACAGTGCCTTATGCACTATGCTACCAGCCAGGGCAGTCAGAGAGGTTTTCTATGTGCTGAAATAATAAGCTGAAATGGGCAAGGCGAAACATTGTAGATCCGAATGTAATGCATAGCTAACCCGGCGCCTCACTCCCAATCCAACTGCATTAGAGCTGAACGTTGTAAGCAAGAGAGGAGAAAGGCCTGCACCTCCCCATGGGCCCGTGCCCCCAGCCTGCAATGGCCCGGGGCACCTCTCTGTTCTCAGCTGATGAGGCAGTGCCCTTTCCCTCGTTGCCCTGGGTCACCAGGAGCTTGATCACGGTTAAGTGAAAGCACCAGAGGTTTTCCCAAGGGCAGACACGTGGGGATGGTTAGCGGTGCTACTTGTTTGCACCTTTCAGGAAAGGGTGGCACTCACCGAGGGCCTTTATATCCAGGCTTTGGCCAATCTCTACAGGGTACCGGTTAGGTCACGGGCTCTTCATGTTGGCTTTAAGGTGCCAGTGCACATCCAAGGGGAGACTCAGGAGTGCCAATGTTTCCCTCAAGTGGCTCAGTCCCGTCCATCTTTGGGTTCTCCCTTTTTTCATCATTTCTCTGCCTATATCTTTCCCACCTGCCTGCCTCCCTCCTTCCCACTGTTATTTTCTGTTCCATCCCAACTACCTGGCAGAGAGAGGGGACTGGGCCTGGCCAGCTGGGGACTGTGAAGAAGACAGAGACGGGCATGAGGTGGTCTCTATGCAGAAATAACTGTGGCGTAGACAGTTGCCCAGGTCAGGCCTTCTAAACAGACCACCTGCACAGGGCTCAGGGCCGGGCCAGGCAAGGTTATGTGGGGAGAACTCAGAAGTCTTCACATAAGACCCTTCCACAGCCTCTCTCCCCCCACCCACAGGGCAAGCTGACGGTGCAGCTGGGGGAAATGCCTGAACACAAGCGCACTCCCAGGGCCCTGCAAGGGACATGCAGAGCAGCGCCTCACACATGCCCTGTCACCCCTGTTGCAGAGGCGACCACGTGTGTGACTCAGCCTGGGGGACAGGGCTACAGAGGGTGGTCAGTGGCTGGGCCCGGGTCCGGGTTTCCGGCACTCCTTCAGCCCTATCAGCTGCTGGACAAGCGGGTCGTCCAGTGCTCACGTTTTGAAAGGCTGTAGGTGCCCACATGTCCCTGCCCTTGACCCAAGACTAGTGTGACCACCACCCAGCCTGGCACTGGCAGAGGCTGGGTCACCTGGACGCCCCAGGCGCCAGGGTCGCACAACCAGTAAGCAAGAAGGGAAAGGTTGCGTGCTAGAGACTCCCATGTGCTTATGTGGGCATGGATGAGTCTGTGCCTGCTATTGTTTTTCTGTGTCACTGTGAAGACACGTGTCCTGCCTCTCCATGCCTGACCATAATCAGCACATCTTAACACCGAGCATTTTGAGGACCATTGTGCTGGAGCTCTTGAACGCCATGTGCCCAGATGGCTGTGTTACCACGTGAAATCGCCACATTTTGCTATCAGCCAATGGGGCCCTCTGACACCGCGAGCCTCCGTTACTCCTGAGTTCCTCCACCAGCCCCCGTCAGAGCTGGAGCACCAGGGGAGTGATGTGAAGTGGTGAGACGGGGGTGTCCTCTTCAAACAGCACTCGATAGTCTCTTTAAACAATAACTGCAAGGCTAATGGTTTAATGTTAGGCCTGGTAACAATATGTTCGTGTCCCATCCACCCCATTAAAGCAATCAGAACAAAATCTTCCTGCTGTCCAAATGGATGCATCGTAGCAGCCAGATTGAACTGTCACGCAGCCGTGTGCGCGTGCGCGTGTGCGCTCCCTTTTGTGTACATCTGGGCCAGCCCAGGTACCTTGTTTGGTGTACAGTGTGTGCCCGTGCGGGCCAGGTGCTCATCGGCATTGCTCACAGAAATAGCCTGTCAGGGTGTTCCCCCTGCGACCTTGACTCCACTTTGGCCGGACGAGGAAGCGAGGCTGGTCCATGGGGAGAAGAGCAGCTGTTTGCACCTCCCTCCGCACTTTGTCGCCACTGTCAGTCCGGCCCCCCAAGCCACACACTCCACTCCGAAGAAATGGCATTGAGGACTGTGGCCACGTGGGGCCCCAGCCTGTCGAGGCTTTAGGGTGGACAGGGACCGAGGACCAGCTTTCTGGAGTGCCAGCACCCTGGCATCCTGGATGGTCTGGAGGAGCTGCGCAGCGAGGGTGGAAGGGGGCCAGGTGGGTAGAGTGTAGACAGACCGAGGGTAGACTGGGCAGACTTCAAGGTGCATGGACGGGGCCCAATTCAGAGGTGAGGTGGGTTCCCACACCACCCACCCTCCCTGCTGCGCCCTTGCCATGCGTGGGGCTCAATTCTCCGGCCTGGATGGTTGCAGCAGGCTCTTTCCTGCTCTCCCCGCAGTGCTTTTCTCCGTTTCTGTCCACGACCTCCACAGCATCCATCGCACGCCTCCGAAACACCTCATCAGTCCCCGCCTAAAGCTCCCTGTTGGTTCCCTAGTACCTGTGGCAGCGTTTCCCAAGCTGTGGTGCTGACACAAGAGGTTGCAAGGAGGGCACATGAATGAGGAGACTGCCCCTCTTAGAGCAAACAGGTGTCCCTATTGCAGAACAAATTGGCATCTGTGCTACGCAGGTGTATCCCTCCACCCCATCTTTCACGTGGGGCATAGCATTCAGCAGACCCGGTTTGGGAAAAGCTGGTTCAGCATGCCACGTAGGACCTGGCCCCTGCGGCGCCACCAGCTTCTTCCCTCCACTCATGCTGTTCCCTTAACTGGAATGCCTTTCTTGGTCCTCTCCCTTGACTACCTAAATCCTACCTACCTTTCAAGACTTTTAGACTGCGCCTCCTCCAGGGAGCCTACCCTGGTTCTTCTCCCCACTGCCCATCCCTCACACTCCAGGATGTGCCTGCCTCTGACTTGTCAGTTATCATGTATTGAAACCATTTCCGTATGTGCTGCCTGCATGCGATTTTGAGCTCATGCTGGGCCAGCTCTGGGCCTATTTCAACTCTGGTCCCAGATCCCAGGTCAGGACCCGCCAGTGCGCAGTGAATGGTGGCTGGGCAGATGGGACAGAAAGAACAGCCAGGGGTAAAAAAGAGAGTGTAAGAAAGAGGGATAAATAGAGACAGACTCATCGATAGAGGGCAGGTGTGCAGCTGTAAGGTGGGTAGTTGGGGAGGGATCGAGTGAAAGTGGGAAAAGAAGCAAAATAACTCATGAACACAGTTAACAGTGTAGTAATTGTGGGGGGCATGGGCTGGGGAGAGGAGGAAGAGGGTATGGGAGAAAAAAATGGTAATGGAAAGAATAAAGAAAAAAAAACAAAGAGAGGGATAGAAAGAGGGAGTGAAAGAGCAAAAGCAAGTATAAGCCCATGGAGGCTTTGGTCAAGAAACCCTCAGAAGGCCCGGGCTCTACTTGTCAAGCTACTGGGCTCCATTTTCAGGTCTGCTCGCTTTGATCAGCTTATCCCATTGGGTCTAACGCCCACCACCCCGCCCAACCCCAGGCTTCCTTTGCCCTTTACAATCCGACAGGCCAAGCTCCACATTCAGGCTCCCTCATTCGCTAGCTCTGTGACCTCGGGGAGGTCTCGTCACCTCTCCGCCCCGGGTTTCCGTTGTTCCCATCCATAAAACAAGGCCATTCATCATAGAATTGTTGTGGAAAGTGAAGGATCTAATGCCTACAAAGTACTCAACACAGCGTTAGAGGAGGAAAGGTGTGTGAAGAGTATAAGCAGTCGCCGGCATTCAGGAGGCACTAAATACATGTTAGCATCTATCGTGCTGACCCCCGCCTCGGGGTCTTTTGGGCACAAACCAAGTGTATTTCACCAGAGGTGGCACAGAGACACGGAAAAGCAGGAGAAAAGGCGTGCTTGCCTCACTCACGCCCTCCCTTCTCAGCCGCCACCGCACTGACGTGACCTGCTGTCCTCCCAGCACCCAGTCAGTCACAAGGGTCCGACTGGTTCAAATCTGGCCCCACCACTAACCAGCTGACTGTCATGCCACCCACATACGCCCCTTCACTTCTCTGAGTCTCGGTTTCTGCACCCTAAAATGGAAATACAAATTATATCTGTCTTTGGGTTTTGTGAGTACTAGGTGAAAAATCAGGTGGGCAAGCCGTGTCAACCACACCAGAGACGGGTTCTTTTTTGTTACCATGGTTCCTCCTTTTCCCCCTGGGTCCTGGGTACTGCCTCTGGTCTCAGCACCCTGCCCCCTTGCACCTTCCCTCTCACCCCCCCACCCCGTGTCCTCTGCTTCCCCTCCACGTGAAGCTGCCACAGGCCAGGACATGGCCATTTCCTCCGCCTACACAGGCAGCACTTGTTTATGCCGGTGCTTTTCTGTGACCTGGACAGCATGTCCCACTCCACAGACAAGCTGGAGTCATGGATTCGGCTGCCTCCCGCCGCCCCGGGGGGTTGGTTGGAAGTGCACCAGCTTGGGTCCTGCTCTTCCTTCCACCCTCAGCGGAGCAGTCCGGGACCGTGGCTCTCTGCTCTCCAGCCAGGAGCCCTGGGCCATGCATTGTCCTCATTTCACATCAAGGAGGTCGGCCGTAGGAGCCAGTTAGAGACCCCAACAGGAACCTGTTTGTCTCTCTGGACTAGGAAGCATATCCAGGGTGGAGTTGGGAAAGCAGGAGTGCCCACACTCCAACACGGGAAGCAGGAAGCGCTGCTGTGGTCACATGTGCTAGATTTACCCAAAGTGTAGGGACAGGTTTCCAGCTGCCACAGCAGGGAGGTTTCCACTTTCCCTTGGGCTCCGTGCAGCCTTCCGCCAGGCCAACTTCTTGTTAGGCATAGTAGGCCCAGCACCTAGGGTGCACAAAGGTGTTTCAAATTCTTTTAACATCAGAAGAAAATAATGAATATAATAACGAAGAATATATAGGGACTAGTCCAGCCTGGATAATATTCATCTTCATACGAAAACAGTTACAAAATCTGTGTCTTATTTTATTTTTTATTTTTTAATTTATTCTTTAAAAAAAGAAGATTGTATTTATCATTTTTAGAGAGAGGGGAAGGTAGAGAGACATCAATATATGGCTGCCTTTCACCTGCCTCCAGCTATAGACCTGACTGGAAACCTGGCTTGCAACCTGGTTATGCGCCCTGGCTGAGAATCGAACCAGCGACCTTGGGGTTTGCAGGCTGGTGCCTTATCCAATGTGCCACAAGCCAGGGGGAAAATGTATATTTTAATGTTGTTTATGAAGAAAGGGCCCCAAAGCCCAGATGTGGCCCTACTCTCTGCTCAATCCCAGGCTCTGTCCGTTGGCTTGAGGTACCACCTGCTGGGCTTGGAGGCTATGGCAGGCCAGGGCCAACCTACAGCCCTTGCCGACCATGTCAGCCTCCTGGAGGGAGGGCAGGCCAACTCCCAGCAGGCTGAGGGGTGGGCTGGAAGCAGAGGCGGGCAGCCTCTAAACCGCTGCGCATGCCTGCAGCCCCGTCCCTCTGCCCTCTCTCCTGGCCTCACTTCTCTGCAGCCAGCTTTCCTGAAGCGTGTTGCCTCCTTCGTTCAACAGCTCTCACACACCCGCCACTTCCAGTTTCCTTCCCGCTGCCCCCGCTACACACACATTGAAGCCACCAGCCAGAGGTAGCAGCGTCCTCCCACTTTGCACAGGAATGTAGCAGAAATAAGATGCACTTGGGAGTCTGGTGGGAAGACCCTAGTTCAGCCGCCTACTTGCTGGGTACCTCAGGGCCAGCGTCACTGCCTCTTGGACTCACACCTCCCTCCAGACCAAGAGGAAGCTAGCACCTCATGGGACACCGTGGGGGCTGAAATGATATCCTGTGTGCGAAGATGCATGGCATGATGCCTGACATACAGCAGGCGCTCTGTATTCATGAGTCCCCTCCTAGGCAGTGGAAGTTTGCTACTGTCCTTACCCATCTTTCCCCATGTTCCTTTGAGTGCCAGTGTCCCCTCCCACCCCGCAGCCCCCACCTCACGTGCTCTCCCGTCTCCCTGTCACACACAGGTATTGAACTGCATTCAGGACACACTCCCTGAACTCTGAACACGAGCTCTTCTAGACCAAACGCTGTGCTGGATATGAGGCCACCGAGGTGACTCATCTGGCCCCTGTCCTTGATGTCACCGTCTAGGCAAGGACCGACTGGGCTGTACGTACATTTGAGGGTAGTCTTAGGTGGCAAAAGTCCACTCACGAAGTGCTTCAAGAGCTCAGGGTTTGTCTGGTTGAGTCTGGAAGGGTGTGAATCGCGGGAGAGAATAGAGGGGAGCCCTACGGAGCAACAGCCGAGTGAACGCGGCCCCGGTGACCCCAGCTCTTCCTACTGTCCCCTTGCTCCTTGCACCGTAGCCACGCTAACCATGCCAGGGCCACTACACTTGCTATTTCCTCTGCCCAAAGCTCTTCAGCCTGGATCTTAGCACAGCTGTTCCTTCTCCCTCATGTCTTGGCTTGCGGCCCCTCATCTCCTCAGAAAGGCCCTCTCTGTCCACCCTACTGAAGTCACTGCCCAGTCACTACCACCTCATTCTGCTGTATGGCCTTCATCACCCTTGTCATGGGTGAAGTTCGTTGTCTGTCTACCTCCTACCTCTCTCCACTCACCCATCTAATAGAACATGCACGAAGGCAGGCGAGAGCCTGGTCAGTCCTGCTCGCCGCTGTGTTCTCTGCGCCTCAACAGAGCCTGTTGCAGCAACGCGGCAGGCATGGCACAGTTACGTGTTGAACGGCAGAACGGACGGATGGATGAGTGGACAAACGAATGGGTGGACCAACGGATGGACGCGTTGATCGCAAGGGGCGGTGAGGAGGGAGGGATTATACCTGATTAGTGGATTTGGGCTGGGCACCCAGGAAGATAACTGTGTCACCACCAGAAACAGAGCAGGCGGCAGCAGACAGTGTGGGAAGATGGTGCAGACAGGCACAGGTCAACATGAGCAGTTACTGAGACGAACTTGTGACAAGGTGTCCCTGGCCTATCTGCCCTACGTGGAGGCAGAAAGAGTTCCGCGCAGATATGACTACGAAGCCTGTACTCTCTAGCTGCTGCTTCGAGGTTGGGAATTTTCTGGCTACATAAGGGGGCCCTTCTAGTGTCCTGGGCTTTGCTGGCCACTGGAACCAAGCCAAGAACTGCCACAAGGCACTCTAGACCTCTCATAGCTTGGCTTATGAGTGCAATAGCTTTTGCAAGCCTCCCAGGGTCAGGTTTCCACCCTTCATCCTTCATCTTGAGCTGTGTATAGCAGGGGAAGAAAGCACAGCATAGCCAGGGACCTCTCTCCATCCCGCTACTGTCAGGACTCCTGAGATCATGCTCATGGGCTGCTCAGATGGGGGACCCTGGCCAAGACAGGGGATGGGGTCTGCAGCTTCTGCCCGAAGTGTGGCTTCTTGCAATCCTGCCTCTCTGCCCTCAAATCCACCCCCACCACCCAGAGACAAGAGCTGAGGCCTTGCCCCATTCCTTCTGTGACCTCCGCGAGTTCTAGGTCAGTCATGCTCATGACCTCTGACCCTACCGCCGAGCCGTCCCTCAGCAAAGACAGCCACACAGCCAGAGTGCATCTCTCATAACGCTTTATTGTTCAGCTGAGGGGCTCAGGTGGCTCCTGGTGTCCACCTCCCCCATCTCACCTTTTGTGCCCTGCCCCCACCCCACTCGCACCCAGAGATTATCATTATAGCGCACTCATGATAGAATATATGTGTGTGTATATAGACGTGTCTATGTCTGAGTATATATGTATCTATATGTACACAAACACATATACATATTCTGACTGTACAGTACTTATAGGTACAAGCAAAATAGACTTAGAAAGTACAACATTGTTTAGGAATGATCCCACTTCCGTTTATTCGGCTCAAAGAAGAAGAAATCACGAGTTGGCACTTGAATTTCCACATGAACCAAAACAGCCAATGCGTGGAATACATCCGGTGTGGATCACTCCCCAACGAGCTGAGATGACACTAGGCCCTGCCATCTGGCTGGCTGGCCACCAGAAGCAGGGGCCAGGTGTCTGCTTGAAGAAGGGGCTGTCACACCAGCCTGATACCACAGGCACAAAAAGCAGGGGAAGGGACGCAGACACAGGTCTGTGTCCCCTCGCCACAATCTGCTCTTGCCCAGCCTGTGTCTACTCAGCAAAGGCTGCACAAGACCCCACCAAGTGGCAGGTGTAATATGGGGCCCCAGCCAGGTGAAACTGGTTCATTGGTCTCTTGAGACCTGAGAGAGGAAGGTCCCTCCCCACTCTCCTGTCCCAAGCTAACCCAACTCGTCATGTTGCCTACTAGGGGCCTATTTGTGCCCACTCTTTTAAATCAGCCTCATAATAGTCAGCATCGTATTTACACAAATAAAACACTCCGTGGTGGCTGGGGCTGCCCGGTGCCCATCCAATTTCTCTGGAAAAGCTAGTTTAGGGCAGGACCAGAACCTCCTGTCCAACCTCAAAGGGACCCTAGTACCAAACAGGACAGCTTGGCCTCTCAGAAGGGCAGAGAGCTGGAAGCACATGCTGCCCTGTCCTTTGTGCCCCACAGGCAGGCTTAACTAGTGGCTCTGTGGGCCTGGGGTCAACAGAGGCCTTCTTGCTCCTAAAATGGTTCCTCTATCAGGAAGGCAGAATACAGGTCTGGAGAGGGGGTGGAGGGGAGCTGGGACTCTGAAATTCTTCTTCCCCTGTATGTGCAGAGGAATTTCAGGGGATGGGGCCAGGCAGCTGGGCATGGGGCCTGGCCCTTCCCCTGGAAGCCACATCTGGGGTCTGCTGTGCTCTGATCCCCCCGACTCCCTTGGTACCAAGGGGGCTGGGTGGTGTCACCCTGGAACCAGGCTGATGCTCACAGCTTGGTCTCTGGGCCAACTGCCTGCAGGGTGGGGAAGGAATCCCGGATCTTTGCCACTTCCATGGCGCACAGGTGCCCAAAGACTTTGTTGTACCAGTCAGGAGAACGGCCCCTGGGGATGGAGAGGCAGGCAGACATGAGCCATGGGGTCTTACTGGGAGCCCTTTCCCAGAGAAGAAGAGACTTGTCCCCAGCCCCCCAGGGCTCCATGGCAGGGAGCAGAAGCAGGGGGAGCACTGGGGTAGAGGGGGCCTGGTACCTTAGGTCAGCGCGGCAGATGTAGGTGAGCCTGGAGCGGCCCAGGCCACAAGGCTCTATGAGGTACTGGGAAGTGAGCATCAAGGCTCGCACCCCGGATTCTGGGACAGGTTGCTCTGGATCCAGGGACTGAGAGACAAGCAGGCAGCCCCCGCGAGGCAGGTCAGAGCGCCACATCCTGTGGGGAAGGGACACACAGTTCCAGGTTTCTGATGCTGGTTCCCACCCACCTCCTCCGTCCCCAAAGCACAGTGGAGTGGCAGCCGGAGTCCCTCACCGAAGCACCACGAAGTCCCGGCAGGGGTGGGGCGCCATGCTGTCGGTGACGTAGTGGTACAGCTCCACGCCCGGCATCAGGGCCTCCAGCACCTGCGCCCGCAGCAGGTCCTCATCCCAGAGAGCCCGTTCCCGCAGAATGCGGTGCAGCACCACAGCCGGGGGCGCCGCCACCTCGGTGCAAGCCTTCCATACACGCAGGGGGTGCCCGTCTGGTGCCTGTGGACCACAGGAGCAGGGACATGAGGCAGCTGTCAGGGCCGGGGAGCTCCCCTGCACCCTCCAGTCCCGGCCTGCCCTCATGTCAGCCCCAGAGGAGGGAAGGCTGCAGGGCTCCTGGGCGAACCTGTGCCACCCTCCCAACAGGCCACCCGTGTCCCCTGTCCTCTGTCTCCTTTCTGGATGTGTGCTTCTCTGCCTGCCCAGGAGCACAAAGAGGTAACAGACGCACAGTGTTAGAGGCCTACTGGGCTCCAGCGTGAAGCAGGCACAGTGCTGAGAACCTGTGGACGTGACTAGGAAGACGGGACGGTCCGTGAGGAAGTCGCCGCCTAGCGCACGAAGCAGAAAATGGCAACCAACGCTGCTTCTCGCTGAGCCCTTCGCAAGTACCAGGCACTGGGCTGGCCTCCCGATGGAGGCATCCCTGTCACCTCTTGTACAAGGCAAGCCCCGAGTGTGCAGTCTTACAAGCAGAACCCAAGGAAGAATGTAGCTGGTGCCAAGAGAGGGACAGAAAGAGAAGTCATCTCCAGGCTGGGGCTTGACAGGGGGCTCAGAGCCCCTCAAGGTGGGGCTGACTGCGGCCTGGGAAATGTACGGTGTGGGGCTGGTCAGTCCAGGTGGCACAATGTCATGGACAGAAGCACAGCATGACTCTGGCGCACGGAGCGACGGGAGGTGAGGCTCTGAAGGCAGTTACATGCCTAGAGTGGGCTTCGGGAAGGTCATTCTGGCCAACGATCCCTGAGAGAGATCCCTCAGTCTTCTGCGGTTCTGGCTTTGCTGGCTAACGTTCTCCAAGTATCGGGCCGAGGCACAGTGAGACTGGCAGGGCAGCTCCTTCCTTTGAGACCCCTGACCCCCTGCCCGCACCGAGTCGTCTCCCAGCCCCACGGCACGCGCGGGAAGTGCAGGACTCACCTTCCTGCACGCCAGCTCTGTGTGCTGGGGCCCTGGCACGCTCATCCAGCCCTTGAAGCGCTCGGCAGCATCTCGCAGCAGCTCCTGGACGCTCTCCTCCATGTAGACGCTCAGGCTCACGCCAGCGGCTTGGGCCTGTCGCAGCTCAGCCAGGGCTGGGCCAGGAGGGCTGAGCTCAGCTGCGCTGTACGAGCCACACAGTTGCAGCACCATGTCCTGGGGCACCTGGCAGGACACACACACAACACACAGGGCTGGGGCCACAGGGAGCGCACAGTGAACAGGGTCAGGGACCCCCAGCCCCAGAGCCCACAGAGTCTGTCAGGTTCATGTTCATGGGATGGGAAGGCCTGGCTACTGCAAGTGAGGTAGGCGAGAAACCTCACACGGAAGAGCTGAAAGTAGGAGGGTGAGGGACATGTCCAGTTGGGCCCTCTCTCTGACTTGGGGTTCAAAGGTCAGACCTGCTGGCTCTCCCCGGTCTGGGAGGTAGGCATCATGGCCCGGAGTTACTCACCTGGAAAAGTTTCTTACAGTCACTGATCATATGTGACAGGCCCTGGGTGGCCGCCATGTTGTCACTCAAGTCCCTAGGGCCTGGCCGGCCAACACGGCTGCGTTTGCTCTTAATCCTGGAGGGAAGGGCCAAGAGGAGAGGGTAGCACAATAGCAGGAGGTAATATGGCTGACAGGCTGGTTTCCAGTTCCCAGGAAGCCAGCTTGCCAGCCCTGCACACTGAACAACCTGCTGTCCTTTCGAAGGCCCTGCTTCACAGCATACAGTACATCCAACCAGTCCGGGGCCCCTGAGGAGTGAGGCTGCCCCCTTGTGGTGACGCCTCAGAACTGCAGCGCCAGGCATGAGGGGCCTGAAGTAGGGGGGCAAGCCCTCCCTGCCTGGCAAGACCCCACATGATACCCATTTCACCTGGGTGAGGGGTTATCCTTCTTGGAGACGTTGAGGTGGAAAATGGAGGGTGCCAGGCACACTGCCAGGTTGCCAGCTGTCATCTGGTTTTCCTCGGCAGAGGCGATGTCACTTAGGAAATAGAGCAGGGTCTGCAGCACCTCTCGGTTCTCATCAGGGAGCAGCAAAGTCGCGGCTTGTGCTGCGGCCAACCACTGATCCTTGGGGAGGACTGTGTGGAAGGAATGGTGGAAGGGCTTCCTTATTCCCCCAGAACCTACTGCCTCCAGGAACACAGAAGAAATGGTGGTCCCAAGCTCCAGTGAGACCACCAGCAAAGCTGGGCTCTGTGAGGTCCCTGGGTACAAAATCAAGCTCTGCTCAAATGCGCAGTGTAACCTTGGATAAGTCCCTGCCTTTCCTCAGGGCCTGTCCTCTATCCTTCCACATAGTGGGTTTGGGGACCAGGATGTGATTTCTCTCTGGGATGGTTGGCAAGGGGGCAGATTGTCATGGGTGGGTACAGGCAACTCACGCTGGTAGATCTGCAGGAAAGTGGTGGTGAGCTTGCTGGTGAAGATAGGCTCGGGCAGGTCTCGGAAATACTGCTTCAGCAGGTCAGCCACATCGTAGGCCGACTGGCCATCATAGCAGACGTTGTCCGGGGAGGACTCGTTCATTTGGCGCAGGTTCTGGATCCTAGACTTCACCCCAGACTTGCGGAAGATGCCCACCTGGCCCATGCAGGTCAGGGACGGAGGGAGGGAGACACAGAAGGGGGATAGTGAGGCCAGGTATGGACCGGGAGTCACAAATGTAGGCCACCCCAGACACTTCCAAGCCTGGCAGGCCTCCTGCTGCACAGGGTTGCAGAGAAATAGAAGAACCAAGGAAAAGGGTTTTTGTAACATCGAGCCAAGCAGAACCATGGCTTTGGTGGAAGTGAATGGGGACCTAGGCTAAGGCAGACTCTTGGAAGTTGGGAGTACAGCACCTGGGCCTGAAAGAGGCTGGCACAGTGCTGGGAAGAGGGGAGCTTTGGCTGCATCCTTTCCAGGCCTGCCTGAGGGTAGGAAAGGTCTCCAGGGGGCCAAGCCAGCGGAAAGGAGCCGAGCAGAGCGGCTTCCCTCCCCAGTTCCTCACCCTTGGACTTCCTCCCCAGTGCCACCTCTCCGCAGGCTCCCCAGTGGGTCTCACCTGGTCCAGGCACTGGCTTCGCAGGTAGCGCATAGCTTGCTGAATGCTCTGGGGCAATGGCTGGCCTGTGCGCTGTACGTGGATGAGGGGCGGCACCCCGAACACATGCTGGCCCCGGTAGTCTGGAGTTTTATGCCTTTTCATGAACTTGGGCACTGACCTGTTTGGAGAAGCAGCAAGAGATCAGGAAGGGCCACGGGATAGGCCAGGATGCAGCTTGGAGACTCTGCAGTCTTGAGGGACTTAGGCAAGGGTGAGTGGGGTAAGAAACACACCATGATCCACAGAATCAACATTTGCTAAGCACCTGCTCTGCAACCAGCCCTACAGAATCACAAGGAGCTGTCAGTCTGGTTAAGGAGATAGCTGTGAAAATACATACTGTCAGTAGCGGGCCAAGAACTTAGCAGAAGACTCATGAAGAAGACCCAAGAGGGGGAGGAGTTGTACCTAGTGGGCTTCAGATGTGGGTAGAAATTCAGCAGGCTCTTGAGAAATTAGTAGGCGCTGTCCCAGAGGAGAAATGGGGAAAAGGCATCATAGGCTAAGAGAACAGCGTGGGTAAAGGCAAAGAGACCGGGGAAAGAGCATGGCATGTTCAGGGAAGGGCAAATGGCCCACACAGTGGCATTGCTTAGAAGTGTTAGGCTGAAAGAGCCCAACAAATGGGGCAGGGCCAGAACACGAAGGATCATGGAGGGAAGGAAACTTGGGCAATGCAAAGCCACAGAAGGGTGCTTATCAGGACAGTGACCCCCGAAGTGGCTTTTTTTGGACAATGTCACTGGCGGTAGCATGGATGTTTGGGCAGAGGAGATACTTCTCAAAGACCTCGTGTTTCCCACCCCATCCCTCCTTACGTATGGCACACATACACCCAGGCACCCTATGGGTCCCGTCACCCACATAAGCCACCCAGAGCCACTCTGACCTCTCAGATCACGCCAACCCCCAGCCCCCTGGCACATCCCACCACTCCAATGGCCTGTGGATTCTGCCTGTCTGCACCTGCCTTCCAGGGCTGACGCCCCTGGAGCCCTGGAATAGGGGCAAGGAGGAAGCCAGGGCCAGGGCGCACTGCCCTCTGCCCGCTGCAGCGCGGGGGCACTCACCAGCCCCAGCTCTGTTTGTGGGGTACAGTGTACTTCTCCATGAAGGCCGTGAGCCGCAGCAGGGAGCCCTTGTGCAACAGGTGGATCTGGCTGGCAAACTGCCGGTTGATCTCCAGCGACTCCGAGTTAAGGCTCGGCCGGTGGGAGTTCTGGAAGCTGTGCCAACGGAGTTTCCTGGTGAGGGATGAGGAGGTGGAAAAAGCCAGAGGAGCAGGGTGGGGTCAACCTTAGAAAGGGGTGTTTTCCTGGCCTCTCCCCCACTAAAAAATAATGCAGGGAAACCTGACCACTGGCAGCACTGCTGCTGGGCCTCAGGATAGAAAAGGCTTAGTCTCAGTTTCCAGGGCTGTGCACTGGGACAGCTCAGGCCCATCTAGTGCCATCCAGTAGTATGCCAGCCCCCACCGTTTCAGGGCTGCAGTGACAAGCCCAGAATGCAAAGCAGGGGTCAGAGATCCTCTCTTCTAACGCCATGGACCTCCACGCGGAGAGGCCGAGGCCCAAGGCCACAGCAGAGGCAGGTCTGGAACCAAACGTTCTGGGTTGCTGAGCGCTACCCTCCTCCTGTCTCCCTCCTGTGCCTCCGGGCTTCAGAACTAAGGAATTGGCGTGGGAGGGGGGTGGACATGGAGGGAGGAGATGGGGAAGGAACTGGGAAGGGAAGAGGCAGAGACAACAGAGGCCTCTGCCCCTACCCCTCTCTACAAGTCCCACCTGCAGGGCCTGGTAAGGGAGGCCCCCACGCCTGAATCTCGTCGATCACGGGGTGCTGCCGCCTGGGGTGCGGCCGGGCACCCGGCGGCCTCCGCCTCGCTCACGGAGTTCCCGCTGCTGTCCAGCTCACTGGAGGAGGCCGCAGTGTCAGATGCCGAGTGCCCTTCTTCCACAGACAGGCTGGAGGCCGAGGTGGGCTCCCCGCCCGGATTCACCTCCTGCTCCTTCCCCTGGGCTGGGCCTGGGGGCTGGCACTCGGTGGAGGCATGAGCCGGGTCCCCGGGCTGAACTTCATCCTGGCCCGGGGCCTCGACCTGCGCCAGAGCCTCAAGGTGACCCTCGACCTCAACTGTGGCTATTTCCCCTGATGAAGTGGCCTCTTCCTCTTCGTCATCATCCTCTTCTTCTTCCTTATCTCTCGGCTCCAGGTCTGGGTACATGGCCTGAGACCAAAGCTCTACCCGTTGCTGCAGCCCCCACACGTGCTGGAGGATGTCATCTAGATGGGAGGAGCTGCCCCCACCCTCTTCCTCATCGTCAGCCTCGGCCCCAACCAGTGCAGGCTCAGCTGCGTACAGCTCGGGCATGTTGTCATAGGTGCTGGCGTGGCTGCCTGTGGAGCCACAGGAGCCCCGGCGCCCTTCGCAGCCCCAGCGCCTGCCTGGCTGCCAATGGGCCAGGCGGTGTCCGTCTTCAGGACACAGGCTCTCGATGGACAGGGAGCGAGGGAATGTGCCCGGTTTGTGGTCCCCGGGCACATGCACCAGGTAGTCCCCCCTGTGTACCCGCTGAGATTGCCGGAGCGTGGTCACAGGCCAGACCTCCCAAGCCCGCTGAGTCTCGGTGCCACGGCCCCTGGCTGACGAGTGTGCCCAGTTCTTGGCCCTGTAGAATCCAGCTGAGAGGAAGCCACGGCGATTGCGGAAAGAGAAGGTTTTGGGGGCCTTCTCCAAGGTGGCCGGGCTACTTTCGGGCTCAGCTTGCTGGCTGCTGCCCTTGTCCTTCCGCCTCAGAGACTCGAGGTGCTTGAGGAAGCTACGGGAACGGCGCTTCTTGGCTTTGTCCTGGGGAGCCTCTGGGCCCTGCGTGGGGCTGAGGTGGGGCCCATCCCCTGGGCTGGGGGCATGGCCTACCAGGGACAGGTCTGCCAGCTCGCGTGGCAGGCTCACGGTGATCATCGGCAGGGAGGCGGCACTAAACTCAGTGAGGACACTCTCACAGCTGGATGTCACCGGCAGCCTCGGGCTCGGTGGGACCAGCAGGTCAGAGGAGCCCGCATCAGGCCAGTGGTGTGTCTGGTGCTGAGAGGCCCAGGGGTTGCTGCTGATGGTACACCGCTCTTCCTCTTCTGAGTCCTCATTCTGGGAACAGCACCACAGGGTCAGTCCGAGAAGTCCACCCACCAGCCAGCCCTTGCGTATGCTCCCCTCTTTGCCTCCAACTGCTAGGGGGCCTTTGTGGCAGGAGACCCAGCTTTCTGGCTGGGGACATGTGCTAGAGAGGGAGCTGGCTCAGCAAGTGCCAGAAGGAGGAGGCTGGGAGGCAAAGGTGGAGCTCAGATGGATGGTAAAAGTCAAATGATTGATCTAATCCCTTGTCATTTCCAAAGAGTGAAACCCACACCCACAAATGAGAAGCCACTTGCCCAGGGTCATACAATGTCATGCAGGAAGTCAGTGACAGAGCCAGCCTAGAATCCAGATGTCTTAACCTCCTGTCCTCAGCAGACTCTCAAGTCTGGGCTCGTGTCTTAGATCAGAATCACAGACTGCCAGAGCTGAGAGAAGATTTGAGATTTTTCTTCTTTTCTAATTTGAGAGGCGGAGAAGCTAAGACCCACAGTGAGGGAGAGGCTCACCCATGGTCACTGAGTGGCCGTGGTGGGGGACCAGATCCCAGGGGTTTCCTGCTTCTCCGGCAGCTTGGCTAATGCAGCTGGCTGCAAGCCTCTGGGAGAGGAAGCCTCGGGAGAAACCCCCAAAGCCTAACCCTAGGGAACGATGGGGCCATTAGACCCACAGTCCAGGTCTACATGCAAACTGACAGTTGTCGCAATCTCAGCGATCTCAGAATGGCAGAGGCAGAAAGACCTCTGGAAGCTATTAGTGCCCGTCCCCGCCATTCATTGCAGAGAAGGGGAAAAGAAGTCTCAGAGGGAAAAGGACTCAGGGTGGGTGGAATTAAGGATCTTGACTTCTAAGACCATGTAGGCCATGATTTTTCCATCACGTTATTCTGTTTCTAACCCCTCAAGTCTAGGAACTTTTGCCATCACAGAGCAGGGAGTGGACACAGATGGATTTCCCTGAGGAAGGGCATCTCTAGGTCACGTTGTTAGTAAACCCAGGAGGCAGATAGGGGTTGAGCAAGGCAGGTAGACCAGCCTCACCAGAACCCAGGGGCCTCCCACAGCCCCCTACACCCTGTTCCCAAACTGGAGCAAGGCACTGCCCTTGATGTACTGGACTCCCAGGACACTGGAACTAGTTTCCAAAGTGGTCTGTGTATGTCCTGGGTTCCCCGTGGTGTCGCAGGGTCATAGACCCCACTCTTGCCATGACTCACCTGCTTGCATTGAAAATGGACCTCCAGTTTCATTGAGGAACAACTGTTCAAGGTCATCAGCCTCCTGCAAGGAAATGAAGAAGCACTCACCCAAGGGTCCCAACCCCTAAAGCCTACACGGCACAACCTACCGAAACATTCCCAAGATGCCATCCACTAATGCATGTGCCCAGCCAACAAAACTTCTCCCAAGCCCAGTGTTTGGGAGGGTAAGACACAATGCTAAGGGAGAGTATGGCCTCTGTCCTCTGACAACTGATAGATATGGAAACAAACCACTACAGGGACTGGCACGGTACAAGGACAGAGTAGGCAGAAGGCGTAGCAGACACACAGAGGATGGGACAAGAATGTTCCATGAACAGATGGGTTGTAGTCAAAGAAGGCTTCCTGGAAGACAGAAATGGTATTCAGAGGGACAGAGACAGAGGGACTCTTATCTCAGGCTTCAACAGGACCCTGGGACAAGGTAGAGAGAAAAAGAGTGAGTAGGCTAGTACAGTTATGAGAGGCGACTCGAGCTGATAAGGTCAGTCACACGAGATTGTGAAGGACCTGAGGTGTCATGCTACAAAGCTTTGGATTGTTCCCTGCAGGCAGGCATATGTTTTTAGTAGAGGAGCGCCTGCCTGGAAACTGGCTACAGTGGCCGGTGGGCGGCTGGGCCGTGCTGAGGAGGGGAGTGCAGAGATGGAAGGCAGGAAGGCCGGTGAGGAGGTTGTAATGGATCCAAGAAGTTGTGGTTTGACCTCAGACAAGGGCCGAGCTGGTGTAATTAGAGAAGGGACAGGGGAGAGGACTGTCCGTAGGCTCCAGCTGAAGGGAGAAGAGAACCAAGGCCAGGCTTTGGCTTCCCAGTCAGAGCGCCTGTGTGAGTGAGGGTGTCGCAGGCCCAGAAGACAGAGTGAGCAGGGTGACTGCAGTCCATGTGCTTCGTTAACACATGGGGCTCCTCCTCTGTGAGAGCACAGGCACTTTTTTCCCAAGAGGAAGCCCCAAGCTGGGCCCCCACCTCCCAGGTCTGGCCCTCAGCCCCCCTACCTGCACAGGGTCCCCAAAGAGTCCTCGTCCAGAAAACCGTGGTCCTTCTTCACAGAGTCAATATCCAGGGGGAATGAACCTTCTGTGTGGCAGAGAGAAGCCAAGATGAGTTGAGGGTGGGTGGACAGCAATTCTGCCAGTAGCCCCTGCAGCTGGAAAGGGGATGCTGGGGAGGTAGGAGGCAGCCCAGTAAGAGCACAGCAGGAGGAGGACGCCTACAGGAAGGGTGGAGCCTAGGAAGCTCAGGTTGGCCGGCAGCAGAAAGGCTGAGGAGAGGCCAGGGGGGTAGAGCTGGATGAGAGGACACATCATGAGTCAGTGAGGCAGGGTCACCAGGGCCAGCAGGCCTGAGGCCCTAGGTGGCTGCCAAAAGCCAACATGAACTCCCTCATTCCCCTGTGAATCCTGGGCTGCTCTGACAGGGAACCTCCTCCCTGGCCCAAGGGGAAGCAGGGGAGCAGAAAGAGAGTGAGGACAGAAGAAACACTTCCCACTCTTACCCAGAGCAGGGGACCCACTCCCTGGGGTTTAAAGAGGGGAGGAGAGAGAGGGAGGAGCAAATGAGACGGAAATGGTCCCTGCCTTCACGAGCTTTCCACTCTCCTGGGGGCAAAAGACAATAAACAATTCATGAATCAAACCAGAGAATGCAGTAATAAATGCTACAAAAGACATCAGCCAAAGAGAGGGGGTAAGGAGAGCTGGGTGGGGGCTACTCCTAGAGAGGTGGCTGGTGGAGATCAGATCCTGACCTCGGAGCCAAGTCCTGAAGAAACAGAAGGGGCCAGCCGTGCAAAGGGCCTGGGTAGAGCTCCTGGCAGGACCAACATTAAGGCTCCGAAGAGGAAAAGGGCCCAGAGGGAGCAGCCGGAGTGTGGTAAGCACAGGGGAGAGGAGCAAAGAAAGGGCAGTTGGCTGACACTGACGTTGTCTTGTCCACGAGGGCGAAGCACCTGGGCTGACTTCATTCTAGGTGAGCCAGGAGCACCACAGTCAGAGCAGAGTGGTGACAGACTCAGGGAGGCCTCTTCTCATGGGGCCTCCAGACGCCATGCATTGAGAGTAGAGCACAGAGCACAGGAAGGAGGTTGACACACTAGGCCAGGTGAGCGGTGATAGCAGGTCACGGTGATGTGGCAGTGAAGGTGGTAGGGAGTGGATCAATTCCAGAAATATTCTGTAGGGAGACGGGGCTTGCTGAAGGGTTAGCCATGCGGGACGAAGGCAGAGAGGAACTGAGGGTGATTCCTGGTCCTGGCGCTCGTGTGGGCCAGTGATGCCGTGGGAAGCTCACATTCAGACCTGTGAAATTGGAGGCACCTGGAAGACACCTCAGTAGAGACGGTGGTTGGCAGTTGATTAGATAATCTGGAGCTGGGGAAGGAGGTCTGGACAGAGAGACATTTGGAAGTCACCGGAATACGGAAGGCACGGGGATAAGAATCTCCTGGGAAAGACATGCTGAGGGAGGAGAGGGGCCAGGACTTAGCCTGAGACACCCCAACATTTAGCTATCATCCAGAGGAAGCAGAGTCAGCTAACGATGCCGAGAGCCGCAGCCAGAAGGACAGTCAAGAGAGGAATGTTTCTAGAAGCTGAAGTGAGCGGCGGACCACACTGAATGCTGCGGAGAGATTAAGTAAGGACTGGGGAGTGACCTCCGAATGTGACCATGTGGAGGAGCTCCACAAGCACTGTCGTTGGCAGGGTGGGGTGGGGGAGGCCAGGGCGCAGTGGGGATGTGGGAGGAAGAGGGGAAGTGGAAACAGCTAGCATGAACAACGCTGAAGAAAAACGGGAACGTGAAGGGAAAGACAGATGAGACCATGGGGAAGACAAGGAGAGGGCTGGACGGCCAGGGCACGTGCTCCGTACTGCATCTCCGCAACCGGTCAGGACAGGGCGCTTTCCACGTGGCAGCAGTAGAGACTGTGAGAGCTGACAAGAGCCACGTGGCAGGGATGACGATGTAGGAGAGAGAGGTTGTTACTTACAGCAGCAGGGCCAGGGTGCAAGGCTTCTTGTGCAGTCAGAGAAAGGACCCGATTTGCCCCACTTTACAGATGAACAGTGGAGGGGTAGAAAAGTTTGAGGTCGGGGAGGAGACGCCTTACCTTCATAAAGCTGAGCATACTGCGGGAATCCTGTCGCCCGGAGCCACTCACATGCCTTCTTGGCCTCCGCTTCTAAAACAGAACGGGGAGAGAATGAGGTGGAGAAGCGGGGTGACGGGTGCCCGCTGCCTCACCTCCAACAGGCAGGCCCTCAAAACAAGTTGTGCTTCGTGTCACAGCCAGTGAGGATTTATCCTCTACTCCCCGGGCCCCACGCCCTGCATATCCTGAGGCCCCCTTCTTTCTTTCTTTTTAAAAAAGATTTTATTTATTATTTTTAGAGGGAGGGGAAGGGAGAGAGGCAGAGAGGGAGAGACATCCATGTATGGTTGCCTTTCACCTGCCTCCAGCCACAGACTTGGCTGGAGACCTGGCTTGCAACCTGCTTATGTGCCCTGGCTAGGAATTGAACCATTTTTTTGCTTTTTAAAAATTGAGTTATTGTTGCTGTATTACAATTGTTTCATTTTTCCCCCGTTGCTTTCCCCTGTTCCCCCTCCCCCTCCCACAGTCAATCCCCACCTCATTGTCCAAGTTCGTGGGTCTTTCACATTAGTTCCTCACCTAACCCTACCCCTTCTCTCCCCACTCTCTTACCTCCCCTAAAGTTGCTTTTTACAAAAATTAATTTATTGTTGTTGTCTTACATTTATCCCACTCCCCCCCCCACTGCTCTCCCCTGCCCCACCCTCCCTATTCCCTTCTCCCTCAGTCAGTCCCACATGTTGTCCATGTCCTTGGGTCATTTATACTACTTCCTTGACTAAAATGTCCTCCTTCTTTGCCTCTTTCTCTGCCTCCCCCTTCCCTCTGCACACTGTCAGTCTGTTCCACGTTTCTATGTCTCTGGTTCTTGAGCCTCATTCCTGACGAGCCCCAATTCCCTCCCACTCTCCTGCCCCTGCCCAGGAACAGAACCTGCCAACAGCAGCACTGCCTTGGTCAAGGAGCGTGCTGGGAGAGGGGCCACAGGTGTGTCTTCAACCCTCTTCCGCAGGGAGCCATCCCCTTCCACGGCCAGGGAAGACCATCCCATCCCAGTCCAGCTAGGGAGACAAAACATTCACTGATCCTTCTCCTCTCTCCCCTCATCAGGCCTAACGTTCTCCAGCACCGAGAGCTACATCTCTGAACACACACAGCAAGCTGTGAAGGTTTTACTCTTACTCTCCCCATTTCCCAGATCCTCAAACCAGCTCAGAAAAGGAAGGGCTTGGCCATAGTCTCTCGGTGGGCCGGGTAGCGGTGCTAGGGCCAGAGTCCAAGCTCAGTGTGACTGCAGCTCAGGGTTCCCTGCTCTGACATGGTGGCTGGCCCGGTGTACTTCCTCCCCTGCCACTCATCAAGTTCCAGCCCTCTCTCCCCTGGGAGCCTCCCAGGGCGGCCCCAGCTCTCCCCTGAGGCTGGCCTATTTGCAGCATAACCCGGTGCTGACTGTCACGCTGACACAGTGCTGGCCGGTGGGTGTCTCGTGGGGCAATGGCTGGGTCAGCCTCCCGCCTCTGCTATGGGAGTTCCCGGCCCTGAGCGGGACACCCCTGCCAGTCTCAGTGCAGACGTGCAGCTGGACTGAAGCCACAGAGGAGGCCCTCCTGGGCCAGTGTCGGCTGAGTCCCAGTGGCGAAATGCTGGGGCAGGCCCAGGTGGAGCAGTAGGGCTGCGACTCCAACACATTTCTCCCCCTGGGACCTAGCTAGGACTCCCTCAGCCCCTCTGGTGGGTGGCAGTGCAGGCCTGGGAAAGGATCCAGGCCCCTAGGCAGCTGGTGGGCTGGGGGCTGGAGGGTGTGGTAAGAGCAGCCTGAAGGGACTTCATGCCCACCCAGAGAGCATATGGGGAACACAGTTTTGCTGCTAGGACAGCTGAGCCAACTGCCACAACCACACCCTAGCCTCCTACTCCAGCCACATGCTCTGGGAAAGGGCCTTCCCCGTCCTCAGAGCACCGCCCCCTCTAGCCAGCTCGGCTTTCCTGTGGTTAAGACAAAGAGGAGGGACCAAAAGAGGAACCAGATCGGAGTTTCCAGAAAGGTGGGCATAGAAGGAAATGGTGACACATAAAAGGCCATGAGTGTGGTACGGCCACCCCAGTCAGGGGAGCCAAGCCCCAGGGATAGGCCTGCATGTGAGGATCCCACTCTGAAGTCCACCACTGCCCCCACTCACTCATGGTTTGAGGAGAAGAAAGAGGAAGGGAAGGGAGGAGAGAGGCACCTGCCTGGCCATCACTCCCATCCTCCCGAAGCTGGAGCAGGGTGGGAGGGCAGTGCTGAAGTCGGTAACCGTGCACCGCCATCTGCCTGAGCCACGGGGCCCATGGAAGAGGGTAGGGCTGTCTGCTCCCCTCATGCTCAGTGGGTGGGCGCCCCATTGTTTCACTCATACGTAGGGCCATCTAGCCCCTCCTATTCCAAGTGTGGCCCCTGGGCCAGTGGCATCAGCATCACCTGGGAGCGTGTTAGACACACAGAGTCCAAGGCCTAGTGAGTTGAATCCCCACTGAACTAGATCCGCAAGTGATGCACAGCCCATTCAAGTTTGAGAAGTATTGACCTAAATCGCTGAGCTTGTCTTTGGGTGCATATTAGAATCAGCTAGGACATTTTTAAAACACCAATTCCCGAAGGTCCCATCTCCAGAGGCAGATTTTGTTGGACTCTGGTGGGACTCTCTAAATCAGCCTTTTAAAAAAGCTATACAATGGGGCGTATTGAAGCCCAAGGGACTTCCCCAAGTCACACAGTGTTAAGTGTCACAACTGAGACAATGACCCTGATCTTAAAATTCTACATCCATCCCTTTTTGCCCTGGCATGATGCACACCTACCCTCAGATGCTAGGTAAAGAAGAGCTTAGACTCAAGGAAGCCCACTCTAGGCCCCGAAACTTGCATTCTGCCCCTACTGGTCCAATGGAGTGACAAGCCCAAGTTTAAGTCCTGGGGCCATCAGTCACTAGCTCTCTGACACTGGATATGCTGTTTAACCTCAGCCTCAGTTTCCTCCTCCAAAGTAAGAGCATTCAATCAAATACTGGGGGGGCGGGGCTGACATACAGAACCAAGCACTCAACACATTGGTTCCCTCCCCACTGTGACTGAAGCCTCCCAAGGAAAAAGACAAAATGGCAGAAAGAGGCCCAGTAAGTATGCTCTTCTGGGTCTGGAAAGTGGTGGCGTCCATATCACGGTCACAACTGTGAGCCAAATGGCTCAGGGAAGCGAGGTTATGAGGCAGAAGTTTCAGAAGCCACAACAGCTCAGAAAGACAAAGAAGCCAGAGAGTCCAACAGGGGGCTCCAGGCTGCATCCCCAGCAGCCGGCCCTGGTAGGAATTTGGAGAATGTAATAGGCTGCTGCCCAACCGGATGTTGGGGACATTGGCCCAACAGCACGCCACCTCATGAAGTGCTGGGAAGCCCTGAGGCTCCCTCCCAGAGGAACAGTCAGGGCCATATGTCTTGGTGATTAAGGGCTGAGCTAAGGGGTTTGGCCTTTGTCCCTCCCACCCGTCCCAGCCTGCCCAGGCTGGGGCCAGGAGTGACCACCCACACCCAGGAGACTTCATTCACCTGGGGCTGGGGCCTCAGCGGCCTAGACGGAAGATTGCCTTCTGTGCTTGGCGGGGAGAGTGACACCGGGCAGGCTGAGGCGAGTGATGTAGGAATGTTTGTGGCCCCTGGTCCAGCCTGTGTCCAGATGTGCAGATTCCAGCAGTTTCAGCCTCTGTCTTATGCAAGCTGTGCTCTGACCAAGGTGAGGGTGATATGCCAGGACAGGTGAGGGATGGCGCTCAGCTGGCACAATCCAGATTCCACTAAGTGTTCCGGCCAGACTCTCCCCCTTGGGGAAGAGGCGCAGCTGAATAGAGCCCATAGATTGGGGGAGAGGCACACACTAGAGCTCCGGAGTCAAGTTAGGCCCCGGGACCATACTCCCAAGTCTCCTGGAGGGAGCATCAAAGAAGGACCGGCTGAGCCCGGAGGTCAGTGATGGCATCTGTGACCACACTCGCACAGGCCACGTACTACGGATCCTCTTAGCACAGAGCACTTCCCCATGCAGAGAAGGGTGCAGTGAGGGAAAAAGCGGGGCTTGTCATCAGGCTGTGCCCTGTGAGCGGGCGTAGGGTGTACGCACCCTGGAGAAAGGCAGCAACAGCCCCCGCGGAGAAAATGCAACAAGGCCCAAATGTGAGAACTGAGTTGGAGAAAAAGCTTTTTCCACCTAAGACGCTCCTGTACTTGCTGCCGATGACATCTTGGACAGCTAGCTTCATTCTCTAAGCTTTGGTTTTCAAATCTACATGGTGAGGACTAATAACTTTGCACCTGCCTTCCTGGCAAGTTTGGATGTGGTTGGGTTCTATCTGGTTTTGAAAGTATCCACAGGAAAGCTGTCATTAGAAGGGGCTTCCTTCAGTGGATTGAGCGCTGGCCTGCAAGCCAAAGGGTTGATGGTTCGATTCCCAGTCAGGGCACATGCCTGGGTTGCGGGCCAGGTCCCCAGTTGGGGGCAGATGAGAGGCAACCACACATTGATGTCTCCCTCTCTCCCCTTCCCTAAAATAAATTTAAAAATTTTAAAAACCTTTTTAAAAAAGGGGGCTTCCTTTGTTAAGACTACTTGAACTTTGTATTCACATAGTCTTTAGGGCTCAGTTATGATTGGGTCTTAGTTGGAAAAAAGTAAGAGAGAAAGCCAGGAGGAAAACAGACAGCAGTCGGCTCACCAAGCCAATGTCCCCAACTCCACCCTCTTCACACCGATTTTGGGAAGCTGGGCCCTTATGCCCTGCGGTCATTCCGCAGGCTGCGAGCAGGCTGCACAGGCCCTAGCTCAGTCTGCTTCCTCCCAACCCAAAGTCCAGCCCAGGCCTAGGGACCAGGCAAGACACAGGGCCCACAACAAGCAATGGGCTGACGTCGCAGGGGCCCAGATCAAAGTGTCTTTGTTACAGTGCGAGTAGTAACCTCTCCACTCAGGCTGAACATTATAATCTGGGGAGCTTTTCAAAATACCAGTGCCAGAACCACCGTTACAAGCACTTAAATTAGAATCTTTGGGGACAGGATTAGCTCTCCAGGTGATTCTAAAGTGCAGCCAAGATAGACAACCAGCCCTGGTGGGTGTGGCGCTGTTGATTGGAGCATCATCCCATAACTGAAAGGTCGCAGGTTCGATTCCTGGTCAGGGCACATGCCTAGCTTGTAGGTCCAGTCTCAGGTCTGGGTGTGTATGATCCCCTGTCCAGACATACAGAAGGCAACCAATCGGTGCTTCTCTTACACTGATGTTTCTCTCTCTCCCTACCAATGGGGGAAAATGTCCTCGGGTGACGATTTAAAACCACGGAGAACTGCTGCCTTAAACAGATGTGGCCAGCTAACAAGCAATAGCACCGTTCTCTGGAAAGACTCCAGCCAGAGGCTGGTCTAAACACTGGCCCAGGCTCCCCCCAGGGCTGAGTACTGGAGCAAGAGAGAACAATGAGCCCTGATGTGAACGCTATGAGGACTGGGCGGGCAGGTCTGTGGGTGCTTCTGACCTGCTCCATAGGGCAGCTCGCTCGCAACCAAAGTGTCCGCTTCCTTTACCCTGCTCCAGGGCCCTCACAGCAGGATGACTGTCTCCAAAACAAGATCTGTTATCAGCCTGGCCTCTCCCACCCTCACGGAGCACAGGATGAAAGCCAGGATTCTCCAGGGTCAGAGGAAGGCCTGCCTTGCCACCATCTGTGTGGAAACCCAAGTTCCCAAAGTGGGCTCTGCGAGGCCAAGCTGGTGACCGAGGGGGGCGGAGGGGCTACCTACCACTCCTGGCCCTGCTGTCGCACCTGGCAATTGCTAGAGCCTGACAAGTAGCTTTTCGGATCATTTCTCCTGGTGGAGGCAGAGTCTGTTTCCTTTGCTCACCCCGAGAAGGACCAGCTTAAGGAGACGTTGGCCTCTCGCCAGAGGGCTTCCGTCTCCCTGGGCCCCAAGCACCCGTGACTGGCCCTTTTACCCTCCCATAAGGATGCCCGAAAGGGGCTAGGCCACAGGACACCAGCCACCCAAGCCCCTTGGATCCCTCAGCGGCAGTGCTTCATTTGAATTTGCACAAAGGGGCCCTTCACGATGGCAGTGACCCTGGCAGAGAGATTGCAACAGGTGACTGACTGCCTGGCTAGGCCACCCCTCTCTCCCTCTTTCTCTCTCTCTGGGGAACCGAAGGAGAAAAGCCTTCACAAGGAGCTGCACTAAAAGCTGTTATGGATTCCAAAACCACCAAAATTTCCCCTCTGGATCCCGGAGCAGACATTCAGGGGGCCCTGCAATGCCCTGTCCATGGGAGGTTGGGTACACTTGCGGCTCCCCCTGCTCCCACTACTGCTGAGCTGGAATTATAACTAACTAAATTCTTACACAGGAGAGAGGCGGAGGGAGGAAGAGGGACAAGACCAAAATAGCTCTCATCCCACATTCCAAACCTCACAGGAGGGGCACCCACACCAAGGGCCACAGGATTTCAAGCAGCCCGGGCGGGCAGTGGCAGACACTGGCTGGCCTCCAGCTCGCTAGGTCGGCAGGCAGAGCTTGGGGTCCTGCTACACCTGTTTGAATGCCAGCCTCAGTCCCCACTGGAGTGCGGCCAGATGCCAGCTCCTGGGCCCACAAGAGCAACACTTTGGAAGCTCCCCTTCACAACTGAGGCACCAACAAGGCACAAGGCCCAGGAGGGTACAGTGCTATGGGACTGAAAGGCAACAAAATGAAGCCACTGAATTTTCTTGCTGGCCAGTGGCAGGTTCGTATGTGTGGCTCTTAACACTCCTCTACGCTCAACACTCCATGTCCAAGGCCACAGGGCCTCAGGGATTCTTCAAGCCAGGGACAGTTAGTTACCTTTGGTACTACCTGGAGACATTCTTGATGGTCATGATCGGGAAGTGACGCAAGTAGTATCTACTGAGTAGAGGCCAGGGATACTGCCAAACAGCCTACAATGCACAGGGCAGCCCCTGCACATAAACAACAGTCTTGAGTCCAGACCAGAAGTGTGACATCTTCCCTGGGGACCTCAGGCACCTCTAGGCAGCTCCCCCCCAACTTGGGCATGTCCTGAGGGGTGAGGCAAAGAATGGACTCGATACTCAATGGAGGTCCCTTGTCTTTGGAACACTGTGGATGCCTGGCAGGGTCAGCCAGGGAGAGGTGGCAGCTCTAGTCTGGAGTTTTTATAAATATGGAATTTGTATGAGGAACTAGCAACTGGGCCCCTCCCGCAATGAAGATGTGGGCTGAGTGCCCCATACGCAGCTGTAAGTGCGGGTAATAAGCCAGCGTCATAAGGGCTTGTGGCTAAAGCAGACCGCTGGCCTGCTGACGCTGCTCGAGAATCTGCATCCAGAGTGGGCCAAGCCCGTGGTCACCCAGGCGAGCACTGGATACAGCAGGGCCAAAGCAGGCAGCTGACATTCCTGCCTGGCCCAGGGCTTCCCTGCGACAGCTAAGGTCAAAGCTGCCACCTGTTCTGCAGCAGTTTCTCCATTGGCTTTTTCACCCCCAGGGGACCCTGCCTCCAATACTGTCCCAGGCACTCTGACAAGGAAACATGGGATATTTTAAAATATTTTATCTATCTATCTGTTTATTTATAGAGACAGGAGAAGGGACCTGGGCCACAACCCAGGCATGTGCCCTGACTGGGAATCGAACCAGCGACCCTTTGTTTCGCAGGCTGGCGCCTACCCACTGAACCACACCAGCCTGGGAGAAACACACATGTTTTAATAAGCTCCAACCTGGAGGCAAGAGATGCCAGCCTAACCAGTCTGAGGCAGATGTTAGAACAGTGGTAAACTGTTCTCAGCTGTGGTATGGAAAATGCTTGGACTGAAGGTCAGAACTATATTCTGACCTTAGTTCCACTGGGAACTTCTCGGGTAACCTTGGGCAAGCTACTAACTCTGTCTGAGCCTCAGTTTCCTCACGTAATAATGGCCATTCACCAACATCTAGACCTGGAGCAGAGGTAGGTGTGATTGGCAGAGGGTGGTTGAGGGGGGGTGCTGTCGTCCCCCTCACATTCCCTCTGGGAGCCTTGAGAGCCCTCAGTGGGGTGGAGGGGACCAAGCCCAAGCCCATCCTCCCTCCCAGTGCAGCTTTCCTGGTCTGTTTTCTCTCGCTAATTGTGTATTTAGCCACCAAGTCCTATCAACTTTTCCATCCAACGGTCACGGTTGCCCACACCCAACCGTGCTCTAGATCCTCATGCCTGGATTACTTCAGCCGTCCAAGTTCCCAGCCTCCGATCAGCAGGTCATCCCACCAGCTTCTGCTTCCAAGACAGCCTAACTCTGACCTGGACGCTCTCCTACTCTGCGACCTAACAGGCTCCCCGTGGCCCACTGCCCAGGGCGGACATATCAGACTGCCTTCTGCCTGGCACTCGAGGTTGTGCGCGCTCTAGACCCAGCCTGTCTTGAATCTGCAAACTCCTATTATTCATCAAGATGGAGGCCGAACCTCCCCTCCCATGAAACCTTCCTTCCCTGACCTCTCACCAACCTCCTCTACCACCCAAAGGCCCAGTTAAATTAAGTGGCCCCTTCCTTACACAATTCTATTACCTTCTCAAATGAACAAGAGTCTGCCTCCTTGACGCAACCAAAGCTCAATTCCATTGGGTCCTACTGGTCTCCGAGTCCTCAATGCAGTGTGCTCATGGCTACTGAATGTTCTGGCAACACCCAGACAGGAAGTCCTGCTTCCCAGCTAAACAGTGTGTGTGGGCCTCTGACTCCACCCCTTCCCTGGTTCGCCCTGCGGCAAGGACACAGAACTGAGTACCACCTGCACTGCATCCTGGCTGTTTGGCACAGGCAGAGCCTTGCCCAGGGGCAGAACACACAGGGCCAGACACCCAGGCCCAGAGGTGTGAGAAGGCAAACAAATCATCCCTGAGGGTGGAGGCATCCTGGCTTCAAGGACCACTTAGCCCTGCCATCCCAAGCTCCTGCAAGGACATCCAAGCTCACTTGAGATAAGGGACATGCGCCATCTCCTGCTTCCCCATCTTGGCCTGTAACATCTTGGCGCTCACCCGTTTTGACCCTGTGCCACCACTTCTACATCCTTGCCTGCTTCCCTTTCCTTTTTCTGAGGCCAAATATAAACTCTGGACAGGAAACGCCTTGAAGGAACCTGTCCCCACCCTGAGATCCAGAGAAAACTGTCTGACACAAAGGAAATTGGCCCAAGAGAGGTAGCCTCCTTGGCTCAGGCCTGTTCTCCCTCTGGGAGCATTGGACCCAACCCTTCCCTGGAGCGCCACCCAACCAGACAGAGGGCTGTGATGCTGTGCACAGAGAGTAAGTGCCTCGGGCCTTTGGGGGCAGGGGCTGAACAGCATCCAACCTCAGACCACTGTAGGGCAAAGGGAAACAGAGCTCAGATCAGTGGGGAAAAGGCTGTGGAAGACCTCAGAGCATAGAGGTTGGAGGGTGGTACAGTGGGAAGAATATCAGGCTAACAGTCTGAAGACACAGCTTTTGGTCCTGGCTGTGCCCATTACTGGTAACAATATAGTACTGAACGTTACTATAACTATACATAATTAATAATAGCCCTGGTGTGGCTCAGCAGATTGAGTATCAGCCTGTGAACCAAAGGGTCACTGGTTCGATTCCCAGCCGGGGCACATGCTTGAGTTTCGGGCCAAGTCCTCCAGTTGGGAGCATGTGAGAGGCAACCATACAGTGATGTTTCTCTCCCTCTCTTTCTCCCTCCCTTCCCCTCTATCTGAAAATAAATAAATAAAATCTTTTTAATTAAAAATAATAGCAATATTTACTGAGCACTTATTATGTGCCAGGTGGTGTGGCACAAGGTTTCAGTTCTCATGCCTCAGTGTCCTCATCTGTGAAATTGTGATATGATCATAGCACCGACAACACGAGGTTTCTCCAAGTACGAAATGAGGTAATAACAACAGCCAAGAGGTCATTGTTATGGGCCTGGCATTTCTTTAGCTACTTTTTCTATGGTTTATTTGACAGATGAGAAAACTGAGGCCCAGAGATAGCAAGTAACTTACCCGAGGTCAGCGGCTAAGAAATGGTAGACCAGGATGCAAACCCAGGCAGTCTGGCGCCAGAGTTGGAGCCACCAAGTTAGAAACCTCTTCATGAAATAAGAGCAATCGCCTAAGCCACGGGCACAAAATACATATACCAGATGTATTGCCTGCCTCGCTCCCCAGGTGGGCAGATGGACAGGAAGGAAAATGCCAAGGGCTAGGTATTGATGCGCTAAAGCAGAGCTGCATTGAGGTGGGGGAGGGTGTGCAGGAGGCAGATAGGAGACTGGGGGTCATTCTGACAGCAGCAGCAGGCTCACTTGATTAGCACCCTCCCCTCCAGCCTCCTTTGCTGACAATGCATCAGGCTATAGTACCAATGAGAACACCAATCACAAAAGATTCTTGACACACTGGAAGGTACTCAGTTCCCATGACAGTGCTGCCGCCTAGGCTCTCAGTTTCCCCATCTTCCACATGAAGAAACTGAGGCAAGGAGTGGTTAAATGAGGAATGCACCCAGAGTCACGCAGGTGAGGAGTGATGGGTCTGGGACCAGCACCCAGGCAGACCGACGCCACTGCCCACATCCTTAGCCACTGTGCCATGGCTCTCCTCGCCCTTCCCCAGGTATCTACCTGGAAGGCAAGAGCTGCAGCCCACCTGACTAGCAACAGGCCAGAGAAAGGCCCTGTGGGTGAGCATCGCCAGGAACAGCTTTTCTGGACAGAAGAGGTGGACTCTGAAAGTGACAGAAAAGTCCACACCTACAGCCTAGGAGGTGACAAGTTTGAGCGTGGTGCACCCCCAGTTCAGTGATAAAGTCCCTGAACAGTGGACAGTGACAGTAAGAATTCTGCTCGTCCTGTTGGCTCTAATGCTGAACAACGCCATGAGGGAGGTACATATCCCCATTTTACAGTTCCCCAGATGGAGGCTCATGGGCATCAAGTCATTTGCCCAATGTCACAGTGGTGCCTATACCACCAGAACACACTCTTCATGACACTGCCCTGCACCAGGGACCAGCTGTACAACTCGGGTCCACATGCTCCTGTTTTTCCCATTCAGAGGGCCGCTCAAGCCAGACGTCTGGGGCAAGGGCTTCAGCAGCTCCCTGCCCCTTCCCCAGCTGCGGTGACCTCAGCCTGCAGCAGAAACACTGGCTGCAAGTGCCAACCTCACACCTCAGGTGGCACAGTCTTTGGCCAGCCCAGATAAAGAACGGGAGATCCTTGGCCACCACCCCGGGCGGTCCCTCCTTCAACCATGGAAGCAGGGTTGGAGCCTGGACGCAGGTTCCTTCCTCTGCTACCTTGGATGGCGGGTGTGGCTTGGGGAAAGCAGGGAGGACTGAGTGTCAGGAGGCCTTGGTTACGACTGCCCCCTCCTGGGAGAGTGTGCCCTTCCCCGCTCCTGGGCCTCAGGTGGACATCACGAGGATCACACTGAAGGGTCACACTGTCTGTCTTACTGGGCCGCTCTGAGAACAGAATGGGCTCATGGAAGTGAAAGTGGCCTGGAAACTTGAAAGACACGGGAGGATTCACTGTTGCCATCGTCATGGACTGCGACAATAGGAATGACTGGGTTGGTGTTTCTCCCTTTCTGATTCACCCTTCTAGGTTCTGTGGGCACGGCTCATACTCCTTTCCGGTTTCAATGCTCCTTAAAATAGCCCCTCCCCCAGCCCCCACCGGCTCAAGAGAAGAAGGCAAGTGGCAGGAAAGGAGTACACACGGGCAACCCCTGCACGGTACACCGCAGTCAACTCCTCACGCCGAGTGCCTCCTCTCACCAGGTCTGCCCTCTGCTACATGGGCACAGGAATGGGCCCTCCCCTCCCAGGGCTCCCCAGTCATGGCAGCTGGCCGGACCTGAGTGACGAACAAATCAGAGAGAGCTCTAGGACCCGGGATTCTGCAGTTTAGATAAAGACCATGGAGAACTCTTCCGGAAAAACTCAGGCTAGAAATAAACAGGGGAGAGTGAAGAGATAGGGCCCCCTTTCCCACTCCAGGGGCCACAAACAGTAGCCCGTGCGGGGATGGCTGGGAGGGGACTGGTGCCAGGCCCGTGCAGGAGCACCTGGGAAGTGCTGAGGCTATCTGGCCTGGAGAAGGCCCAGGGGGACTTGGCTTCTGTCCTCAGAACTCTGAAGATCAGAGAGTGCAGACAAGGTGTAGGTGGTCACAGGGAGCAGAGCTGGGCCCAGGGGTAGAAGTCACGGGGAGACAGAGTTCAGCTCAATATAAAATACAGCTTTTGGCCCTGGCTGGTCTGGCTCAGTGGATGGAGTGTCGGTCTGCAAATCAAAGTGTCGCCAGTTCAACTCCCCAGTCAGGGCACATGCCTGGTCCCCAGTTGGGGGTGCGCAAGCGGCAACCACACACAGATGTTTCTCTCCCTCTGTGTCTCCCTCCCTTCCCCTCTCTCTAGAAATAAGTAAGTAAAATCTTAAAAAGTAAAAATAAAACTTTTGGACATTCCATGGATGAAAGTAACTGCCTTGAAACATTGCACTCCTAGGTATTGAAGATGGGTGAATTGCACAAGCACTTGGCGGGAAGACCCCAGCTGCAGGAGAGTTGGACTGAATGCCCTCTAAAGGCCCTTCTTCCTTCACTGATCTCTGCCTGCTTCCTACCTCTGGGGCGTCGTGGGAGAAAGCATAAAGGTGACTGGAGGTGACTGGGCCCTCAGCTGGTTCCCACCGAGACCTGGGATCCCAGCAGCACCTTGGGCTGGTACTACCCAGGGGGATCAGGTCACTTATTAACTTATGGCTGAATGGGTCAGAGGGTGGCCAGCTGGGACAGACACATACATGGGGAGGGGTGGGAAATCAAACTGCACGAAAGCCCCGTGCTCTAAGGAAAACCCGAGCTGTGGCAGCACAAGCCCCATTAGGCCCCAGCTAGTCTGCCAGCTGAGCATGTGACAGGGCCTGGCAGAATTTGAAGCCAGCTCACCTTTTCCTTGTAGGTAGGAAAAGGGTCTTCACTAGGAACACAGACTTTCATGGCTGGAAGGAAGCCTGGGATATGGATGCATCTGTGCCAGCTGTCTCTCCCATTTTAAAGATGTGGATACTGAGGCCCAGAGAAAGCAAGTCTTCTCTAATGTCACATATGAAGAGGTAGCTATGGCGCAGCAACCTACAAGATAGGTTTCCTGGCTCCATAGTGAGGCCCACAGTCAGGATTCCTTCTCTACACGCTGATACTGCAGAAAATGGCCTGATGTCCAGAGCTTTCTAAATTGGGTCTGGGTCCTAGCCCGACCACTCCCCACACCCACTGCCCGTCAACATGCAGACTCTCTGAGGAAGGCCTCCTCCTGCAGCCTGGCAGTGGGAGTGTGGCTGGCTGCTCGCGTCCCAGCCTGGTGAGAGGGCCCCACCGCTGTGCCAAAACAGAAACACATGCAGCCCCGTCCCACCCGAAGGAATGGCAGAGCCTGTGCGTGGGTGTTTCTTGCTCTTTTGGCCTTTTAAATTGACATCAAGGGGGTCAACTGCTCCTGGAAACACCCTTACCCCCATCCGACTTTGATGCCTATGAAAGCCCTTACCCCACTGCCCATCAGAATCCCTGTCCACTCAACTCCCTCACTACCTAAGCTGAGTGTGTGTTCTTGAAGCAGCATGAAGAACTACATTTGTTTGCCCAAGCAAAGACAGAGGGGCAGAGGTTTAATTGGCCCCAGAAGTTCCCGTGACTGAACGTTTGTTAATGTCCCCTTGGGGTAAGGTGACAGTTCAGGATGGGGTCCCTTTAAGGCCTGGGGTGGACAAGGAATTGGTTAATGGCCATCCCCAAGAGGTGACTTTCCAAGGCGGTTATTATGTAGCTCAATCATTAACCAAGCAGTGGCAGGACCCCAGGCTTGTTGGAAAAAAGCCACTCCTTTCCCAAGGGCAGCCCAAGAGCAGGAGGCCTCAGCCAGGGAGAGCGCTTGTAGGGTCTCTGTCCCTCTCAGTGTGGTCCCGGGTGGCGGGGAGAGAGGCCCGGATGAGGGAAGTTCTCCCTCAGCCCCACATGAGGGTGGAGGAGGGCTGGCCCGGATACAGAGGAAGTCAGCACACCCTTACTGGGGAGGGAGGGAAAAGTGAGACGGCGAGGGTTTTTATCATGAATGAGAGAGGAAGCTCCAAGCTGGGCCATGGCGATTAGATGACAAGTTGGGAAAGACGCTCATCCTGAATGCATCCTGTTTTGTTCCAAAACTGGCCTCAGGGGCCAGGAACAGGGGAGAGGCTGGGAGCAGAGTGGCCTCCCAGGAATTCTCCTGGGCCTGCCGACCTCAGGATGGCCCTGGATGGGGGGGGGGTAAGTGGGAGAATTAGAACTCCCATTGACCAACTGGAGAGAGAGCCAGGGCACAAGAAGCCCCCACACCGGAGCCTCAGGGCCGAAGCCCCAGAGATAGGCCTGCAAGGTGAGGGCTTAGAACTTCGTAATCCCTTTAGCTAGAAACTTTCCTAAGCCTGTCCTCCAAGCTTCAGCTCAAATGTCGCTGCCTCTGTCAGTCATCTTCCCTTTAATCAAAAGCACCCGCTCCCTGGTCAACCCCCTCAGGGCAGAATGCCCTCCTAAACAACTGGAAATACCAACACTGCCAGGAGATACAGTGATATGAAGGGACTTCTGGTTGCGATAGTGGTACCATGGCTGTTCTTTGTGAGTCTCCATCCTTTACAGCTACATATTGAAATGTATGCATAAATTGATAAGGTGTCTGGGATTTATTTCAAACTAACAAGAAAACTGGAGATATAATTAGGGCAGGATCATGGACGAATGGCTGTTGAAGGTGGGTGGTGAGTGCATGGGGCCTTATTAACTAGCAACGTCTCTACTTTTATATATGTTTGAAATTATTTTTTAACTTAATTTATTTTCAGAGAGGGGAAGGGAGAGAGAAAAAGCAGGAGAGAAACATCCATGTGTGACAGAGACATGGATCAGCTGCCTCCCATACGCCCCTAACCAGGGACCAGGCCCACAATCCAGGCCTGTGTCCCAACCAGGAATTGAACCAGTGACCTTTTGATTTGCAGGACAACGTTCAACTGAGCCATGCTGGTCAGGGCTGAAATTCTTGATAACAATGTTTTTAAAAGCCCTCACTGAGGTAAGGACTTGGTGTGTCATGTATTATCTATGCCACTAACTTCCAAACGAGATGGGAGATTGCCTGAGGGTGGAGTTACACTCTGTGTCCTCCAAAAGACTGAGCACCAAGCCTGCACTTAATAATTTGTACAGAACCTGGTAGTTTACAAAGCACTTGGTGATGGATCACCTCATTTAATCCACTGAAGTTGAAAAAGGAGGAGAAAACCAATAGTCCAAGAGGTCAAGCACAGCAGTACAGCCCATATCCCCTATTCTCTGCCACAAACCACCCTGGACCCCCAAGGAACTAAACATCCAGTTCTACAGTCCCTGCCAGGAAAAGCAGGTACCGCAACGGTCAGCATGCAAGTTCCCAAGGTGGAACGCTGGGCAAGAAGGGACTCAGCATACAAACACAGCACTTCAGATTGTGACAACAATCCATACTGATCCATACTGTGCCTTCCAAGCCACTCACTCAAGTTGGCCAGGACCAACATCCCCCCACACACACACCAAGACCCTAAGTCACAGGTGAATAGATCATTAATAAACACTTGACACAACTGTATGCAGAGCCCTGTGTTCAACCACTCTGTTTACGGTTACTTGCTTGCGGGGGGTGGGGGGCAGAAAGCTTACACTTCCCTCCTAAAACCTTTCATCTTTGAGAGCCCCAATCTCTATTTTACCTGGCAACAGCTTCCCAAAGGACCCAGGGCTCCGATACTGATCCTACCTACTGATGCTACCAAAGCAGCCCCAGGAAAATCTTCTCCCCATTCTATTCAAGTCAGAGGCAAGTCCTTCTTTCGGCCAGAGCCTTCTCACTCCCTCTCCCCCAGGAAGGTGGGGGCACAGCTTGCCTTTGTTGAATCTGAACTTTCCATGGTTGCAAGAGGGAGCTCCGGGATTCTCCCAGCCAAGAAGCACTGGCAACTGCAACAGCATCCTGACCAGAGAGACTGTATCCTCTCCTGTCTGAGGACCTTCTGACTTTCCTGTCACTGCTGCTATCCCTATACCGGGCTCCAGGGGTCCTCTGCTCCTTCTCTCTGATCAGTAGCCCTAAGAATGAAATTGTAAAACTTCAAGAAAAGAGAGAGGGTCGAAGTCTGGGGTTCCCTGTGCCACTTCCTCTGCTCAAACGGAGAAGGTGCTGTGCCTTGTCCCCAAACAGGCACAGGGTGCGCAGCCCCCTTGCACAACTTCAGCCCCTCTTTTTGCTCTACGCACCTCCAGATGTCACCTCCCAACAGCTTTTTTCTCTCCATATCTGGGAGGGCAGCCACGCAGACACAGAGATAGGGCTAGCATAATTCTCCAAGAGTCACTTAAGGGGTGGAGAGAAAGCAAGCAAATGGGGGAGACTACATGAACTCTGTCCATACAGTGTTTTCTAGCCCTAAGTACAGAGGCCCAGGGAGCAGAAATCCCTAATTCCAAATCCAGAACACAGTCAGACCAAGGCCGAATCCCAGAAAAGAGGGCCAGCCCAGAATGTCCAGGCATATGGTAGCTGTAGGTTCAGGGTGAAATGGTCCCGCCCCCAACCTCACCATCCCCATCACTCTCTTACCACTTGCTCCATCGACCACCTAGGAACCACCTGCGGCTCCCACCTCTGCACCCTTGGGCTGCCTGCCTTCTCATCCCCAGACAAAAACTGTTTTCCTCCATTCCAGGAAGATGAAAGTGAAGGGGAAATTCAGAAAGCAGTAAGACAGATGGTGGGTGGGAACAGCAACCACTAGAGTGGGGATGGGAACGGGTCCCACAGTAAGAGTCAGGGTTTGAAAATAGCCTTGGGTGTGATTCATCACCCTCTTCTCTGGTCGGCAGACCTCAGTTCGGTGCTCCAAGTGGGGAGGAGATGACAAGCCAGGGCCCTCCAGCCCAACCTTTGGGACTGGGGTTCTGTCTTGGCTCCACCCCTCCCCACCTTCAGCCTGGCAGTTTACCTAACCGCCACCACCACTTTTCTAGCTGGCTTAGCTGCACAATCGCCACAAAGCTCTCCATTTGCATAGCTCTTCTCACCCCAAGCATCTCAGAGACAACCTTTCACCCGCCAGTTAGGAGCGCCCCCCGCAGAGCCATGCACCGCCTCACCCAGTATCAGGGGGGAAGAGACCCACCCTTTAGTCGGTGAAATCTAGCGAGCCCCCGGCCCAAATTGCAGTTGAAAACGCGGCGGCTCACAGAAATTGCATGACTCTCCTAAGGTCACGTGAATTAGTGGTTGAACCCCAGTTTCCTGAGTCATAGATTCGGTCCTCAACTTTAAATATGGTCTTAGGAGAAGAGAAAAGGAGAGAATCCCAGACGATCTAATTTGGAAATTCCAAAGGACTTTTCCTAAAAGCCTCAGGGGTTCTCTAATCCAAAACCGTTTTGGACTTAATGAGGAAACCGAGCCCTGAAAGATGCGATTTATCCAAAGGTTTTTACTTGACCCCCGCCGCTACTGTAATACCAGGAAAGTCCAGGCATTTCTCAGAAGGAAAGGCAGTGCCGGCGGGAAAGCCCATGCCGCCCGACTAGGGGCTTCCTGGAAATGCCCTCAAACACAAGGAGGAGGGGGTAGGAGAAGGGCATGACCGGGGCACAGAGCCAGGAGCCCCACCGCCCCGCCTAGCTCCAGCCCCGCTCTGAAACCCGCAGTGATGGCTCCGCACTCTAGCCAGGCCCGGGGATAACGGGCAGGCAGCCGCCTTCCCCACGAACCCCACTTGTGGGGCTTCCCCGGTAGACACACAGCCGGCAGGCACAGAGGGGTCCCCCAATTTCGGCGGCTCCGACCCCAAATTCCTGGACAAAGGTGGTTTGGCTCGCTTCCCCTGCGTAGGTCTGGATGTCCCCACGCTGTTGCCCCAACTCCTACCTGGAGGCCGCGTCCACCGCCTGGGGTCAGAGATCCAGACTCAGCCGCCAGCGGGCAGGAAGCGAGGGCAGGCGGGAGTACCCAGTTCTGGGAACGCGCGGAGCCTGGGGTCGGGCGGGGGTAACGGTGCCAGCCAGAGAAGCAGCTGCCGCAGCTCCTTAGCTGTTGTCAACCGAGGCCACTCGCAGCGCAGGTGGGGAGGGCGCAGCGGCAAGTAGAGCAGTCGGGACGCCCCGCCCACCTACAGAGCTCTCCACCAATGAGGGTGCAGTCCGGCCCACCAGGCGCCTCAGACAGTCCTCCAAATTGCGGTGGGCAGGGTTCTGCCTTCCAGCTCCTCCAATCCCCTCGCCGCTGCCTCTTCCTCGGGTCACACCGCTCGGGGGTAGGGGTGGGCAAAGGCCAGCGACAGAGTGAAGGAGCCGGTGAGCCAAGGGACACACACTAATACTCATCGAGGTCTGTCTGTGTCTAGCACCGTGTGGGGTATTTAAGGACATAGGCCATGTGCACTGGATGGTTCAGTGGCTTGTTGAGGATAATTGACAGGGAATTCAAAAGACACAATTTCCCCGTGAAATCTTATTAGTAGAAGCAACCAAGGGAGAACAGGGACGTTAGATGTTTGAGCAGGAAGCTGCCATTGCCCTCTTGCCAGACTCCGGCGTTCTGCAGCTTCCCCACTACCCCCAGCTCTCCATCCCAAATGCAAACTCGACCTCCGCAGAGAGATGCACAGAAAACTTGGGGCACCTGCGTTAATCACAGCAGGCGAGAACTCCCAAGAGCTGTGACAGCAAGTACCACAAGAAAGCCCATTTAAATTAATTAAGAAACAGCATTAAGATTTGATTTCGCTCTTGCCTCTTCTCACAAGGGTCCAACAGAAGTTCACCGCCTTGATTTCACTGTTGAACTGAGGACTCCTGTTACCCAAGGCCCAGAGTACCCAAGACCCTGTGCATCCAACTACCATCCTTCACATTTCCAACTACAGAAACTGAGAAGAGATAACCCACTCAGGTTTACCCAGCAAAACCATGGCAGGGACAATACCTGCGCACTGGTTATTTTCTCCATACCTAGCAGATAGCAGAAATGCAGCTGAGGTTCCTAGACAGCAGGGACCGTATTCGTGTTTGTTAGAGTACCCCAACACAGATGAGAGCAAAACTGAGTGATTCTTAGCATAGCAACTTAAGGTCACCGGAGGCAGGGCCAGTGCCAGACTTAGTTCCAGCTGCCTGGCCTTTAGCCCACAAGGCCAAATTGGAATTCTCCCCGCTTCCCTCCCTGCTAGCCCTGATGAGAATCAGAAGAAATCATGAAGCAAGGCAAGGCTACCTCAAGTGTGTACCCCTCCTTTCCTCTCAATTGCAAGACCACAGGTGGCACTTTGCTCAAGACCCTCTGGGTCCTGGATGTGGATGAAGCCCGTACACCAGAACCCACTCCAGGATACAAAATCCTACCCAGAGTCGGATACACTTATGATCGGTGGGAAGAAAGATGACGGCTTTTCTGAGGCTCGGCTGTTATACGTCTAAACATCCCTAAGGCTCTGAGTTGAAGCCAAACTTATCTTGCTTCTGGGAAAATTCTAGAAGGATATGCAACTGTGGGTCCTGCAATGTTCCTACAGCTTTTGTAAGGGCAGGAAACCATGTCAAAGCCAATTCCTTCCATCCCACAGCACCAAGCACTGTGCCTGCAGCAGTTTCTCACCACTAATGGGCAGATGAGTGGTGAAAGATGTGCAAGGGAAAACCATGAAGAAATTACAATCATGAGCAAGCCAACTCATCTTTTAGTAGATGCGTTGAACTAAATCACATATAATGGGCTCTGAGACACCTAGGTTTTTTTTTAAGGCAATCACAGGAGAAAAATACAGAGAGGACAAAAAGCACAAAAGGTACAAAAAGAGCAACTGCTATAAATAACCAGAACAAGAGCTTCCCAGTGTCTGGCATAGAGTAGGTATTCAATAAAAACACCTTTCGCGTAAGTTACAATCTTAATCTTTGCCGTTCACATTGTAACATTTTGAAATGGCCCAGGTGATGTCCGGTCCATTTCTTTGGGTCTTGTTTGATCTCTTTCCCTTATTTCATGAGTGGCAGGAAGGCAAGCAGCTCAACCCCTAGAAAGACAAAAGGCAGCTCATCTCTTTCAATCCCACCACCACCTGTTGCTCCCCTGGCCATTCCAGCCCTAAGCCAGAGTCTTGCATAGGGTGCCCGGAAGAGATGAGGAAATGGTCCCTTTTCATAAGCTCCTTTCTGCATCTTGAGTGGCTCTGGACATAACTAGAGCCTTCAGAGCCTTGGCATCGCTTTTTCTGTAAGCCCCTGCTTTTGCCCGTGTGTCCATGAGTACTGCTGCTGTCCTGTGTGCCCACTGAGCCACCAGGCCCTCCAGAGTGCTGGAGGGCTGGCTGAGGGCAGGTGAGAAAGGCTCTGGGGTGAATGCATGCATGTGTTTCTATGCCTGAGGCATGGGGCTCCCTTCATCAGACAAAAGGCAGGACCATGGATTCTGGAGCCAGACAGTCTGCTGGTAACTAGTTGTGTGGCCTTGGGCAAGTTACTTTCCAACTCTTGGTGACTTGGTTTCCTTATCTGCCAAGTGTGGATGGTAATCACAGCCCTGACCTTACCCAGCTGTGGAGCAGATCTGCTGGGCTAAATCATACTTAGAATGTTGGCTGGAATAGAAAGTGCCTCTGAGTGTTGGCCATGGTGACAGGCCTGGATCAGGAAGTGGGAGAGCTGGGTGTTCGTCTCAGCTCTCCCATTTCCTGGCTGCGTCACCCAAGGCCAGTCATTGTGTGTTCCAACCATCCCTTTACCTGTCAATGAAGGCAGAGAACGACCCCCAGCAGGCAGAACTGAGACCAGGAATGTGAACATATACTGTAAAGGGTGGTGACAGGTGGCAGGAATGTGTTGCACAGCTAAGCAGCCCTTTTATCCTCGGTGGTGGCAGGGACAAACTCCTTACGTTATTACCCCAAGCCTCATTCCAAGACACCAGGGCCCCAGCAGTGCCCACCTGAGGGCTGATGGTAGTCCCTACACCCCTCCTTGCCAAGGAATGGGGAGTCCCTGAGGTGGTCGCAAGCAGACCTGTGTCCCCACTCTGGAATGGCCGAGAGTAACATCAGTGAGGACCCAGAGACCTTTCCACTACTCTTTTCCATGGAGCTCAAGGTGCAGCAGCAAATAGTTCTAGGAAACTCGGCCGGGAAGAAAAAGAAGGTGAGGAGAAGAAGCCTAAGGGGAAAACGAATTGCGCTGGGACAGGCTGGTCCAGCACATGACCACGGCTGCCCTCAGACCTGCACACACATTCTTGCATGCCTCATGGAGAACCCACCCATTGGGCCTGGTGGTTCGGGGCCCCCACCCAGCCTCATGAAAGGGGGCTATTGATCAGGATCCCATAACGTGGGATCGTTAGTTACAACCCATCAAAAAAAAATATCCTGAGGAGCCATGGCCAGGGGTGTGAACTAAGAGGTGCAGCCAGACTTGGGGAGGCAGAGAGGTGGCGGTGGGAGGGGCTTGCAAAGCTGAGGGGCACACAGGCACCTCACTGAGCGAACACTGCTAAGCAGGAGTTGGGGAAGGAGAGCTAGGTCCTGAGAGGAGTACAAACACCCCTTCAGCCCAGGGACCACTGTGGGGGTGCCCACTCCTCACACCAGAGACCCTGGAAGGGGGAGCTTTGTTGGGCTGGGAGCCCTAGGTTGGCTGTAGGGGGCGCTGGAGCCCTGGCCAAGCCAGGCACACGCCAGGGGAGTTTCAGGGGTCACTTACCCTCTCTGGGCTCCCCCTCCTTAAATGAGGACAGCGAGGCACTCCCTCCCTCCTGAGAGCCCTGAGAGGGAAGTGCTGGGGCAGTTCCCGAGGCCTCCAGGCACCTGGACCCAGGCACATTCAGTCCCTGCCTCCGACTCTTCCGCAGACACCCAAAATCCTGTCCCCTTTCCCTCCAACACACACCAAAGAGTCAGCTTGATGAAGGGCTGGCCCCGGTCTCCAAGTAACAGGCCACGACAGTGTGAGGGGCCCCACTGCACACCCAGGATGGGTCCCTGGCCTGGCCTCACTGGCCTGTTTCAAAGAGGTTCTCTGCTGCAAGCAGATGGCGCATCCCGTCCCAGTTCCCTCAGGGAGGCCTGCCTGCCTTGGCCCCAGTAAACAGGTGAGGTCACCCTGGGCAGAGCCCTTGGGGACTGTGGCACTGACACCCAGAGCAGCCTGTCCACCCACTCCACACCCCACCCGGTTCCTGTCCTTCAGAGGAAGGTCACAGGATGGTGAGGGAGGATGAGTAAAGGCAAACCCACTTCTAACACAAGCACCCTCGCGCCCTCCCCATGCGCACATACAAGCAGCGGAGGTTAGGGTGACCCTCCTTCAGCCCCCATCCCCGACGATCCCCTCTGCTTGATTTAGCTCCAGCCAGCCCTCAAGCTGGCTCCTTCCTGACCAGGCTCAGTTTCCTCATCTGGAAAAAAAAAAAATAAAAACCAGGGCTGGGCCATGGTTTCCAAGGTCCCTTCTTTCCAGCACATTCTCTGCTCCTTTGACCTTCTCCGTGTGTTCCCATGGGAGTGGGGTTCCCAGAAAGGCAACATCCATGGACTTCTGCAGAGGAAGGAGGGGTGGGGGCATGAGGGTCCTTTGAGGAGGGGGAGCAGCTGGCAGGGCGGGGCAGCCCAGAAAGAGCAGAGGAAAGAGAAAAGCGGAAGGGGGAGCGCGCAGGTGAAAAGGAAAGGGACTGGAAACCAACAAGGCTTAGAAGTCTGGACACCTGGCCTCTGCCGCCAGCATTGTCCCCAGCTCATCCCTAGGCACTGGACACCTGGAGCCTTTATACAGAGTTCAGGATCCTGCCCCACTGCCTGGGGCCCTTCCACTTGTCCCTCTGCGGAAGAAGCTCCCAAGACAAAACCTGGGAGGCGGAAGAGCAACTGGAAGAGGAGGAAAGATGGGGCTCTTCTTTCCCACGCAAGGCTCCCCCATCAATCAGCCTGACCCTCCTGTGCACCCAAGCAGTGCCCATGAAGTTGGAGGGCTGCAGGGGGCAGTGGCAGGGGGCAGCTTTACAGGCTATGCCCAGAGCCGGGCCCAGTCTGACCCTGAGATTCTGGGTCTCTAGGGCTTGGCAATCACAATTCAAGCAGACACAGCCTGTCCCCTGGACACCCAACTGCCCCCTGTCCTTTTCCAGATGATAGCCCTCGGACCCCCCAGGATGACATCAGAGGGGACCTGGAATGGGTGGTGAGGTTGGGGGTCAACAAAAGGTCAGGGCTGTTCTTGGCCTTGGGGTCCCTGTCCCCTCCCAGTGGGCCCTTCTCTAAGTACAGATCTCCACCCCCACTCGCTCAGTACCCCTTCTGTCCTGCCCCCCCTCCCTCTCTCTCTCTCACTCACTCACTGAGGAAAAGTTCTGATCTGACTGTCGTCTAGGACCAGGGCTTCCCTATGCACATGTATCAACTTGTCAGTCAACATGGGCACCCAGCTGCCGACACAGGTCTGGGGCACAGAATAGGGCAGATAGGCCCAACAGCTGGGGTGTCCCTGTCTTCCAGGAACTGCCATGCCAGCGAGGGAGGAGACAGCAGCCCCAGATGGAGAATAGCCAACCCAGGCAGGTGGACAGCCAGGTTAGGTCCCATGGGACAGGGTGAGAGGTAGAGCAGTAACGCTTCCAGACATTATGTCTCTGGATCAACAGGACCCACCCTTCCCAGCAGAAAACACCAAGGAAGTGGCTCCAGGGCCTCACCCCTACCAAGGCTCCTGGATCAAGGGCAGAACACCGCCACTCTGGCTTCTCCTCTGCTTCTACCACAAATATGCTGTGTGACCTTGCTGAGACTCTTGCCCTCTCTGAGTCCCCATGTCCACAGATGTGCATCAGAGGCTCTGATCGGAAAATGTCTGCGGGCCCTGTCCTTCAGTGCATTCATGTTCCATGACAAATCTATGTCGAGAAACCCAACCCAATTTGCTATTTCCTCCCTGCCATTTTGGCAGGAGCAAGGGACAATTTACTGGGAGAAAGGAACAGGCAGAGCCTGGAATTTCTGTTAAGTGTTCGAAGGCATATTTTTTAAAAAAGACAAAGTGCCAGCACTCTGGGAGACCTGGTGGAGTGAAAACAGGCCTTGAAATGGAGCCAGTGGAGCTGGGCTGTGTCGTGCAACTGGGGGACGGAGTTAGGTGTAGGTTGCTACCAAGGGACCCTTGGAGGAATGGGCGGTGTAGGGTGCTACCAAGTGGATAGTGGGGCCCAAGAATATGAAGATAAAAAAGGACACAGAAGGAAAGAGAGACAGACAATGGAATGAAGAGGTGAAAATACCGGCTGAGGGTCAGACATATAGTGGGACAGGAAAACACACCGGCGGTTGGAAGGGCGACAACAGAAGCAGAGACAAAGAAAGTGCTGTAGGAGTAAGGGGTTAAGGGCATACTGTTTATTAAGCACCTACTGTGCGTTCGTAACTAAAATCATGGTATTTTTTCCTCAGCGGAGGATGAAGGCAGAGGGAGAGGGGTGAGGAGGAACGAAGTCAGACAGTCGGGATAAAAGGACGGGACACCTTGGAACGGAGCAAGTGCTGGCTAAGAATTAGAAGGAAGCAGGCATGCTGAGGTGGAAGGTCTTCAAGAAGGGGGACTGCCGGCCAGGGGTGGGGTTTTGACAAACGGACGGAGGACTAACAGACGAAAACGGGACTGGAACCCAAGACGAAAGAGCCGGGAGCTTGGCAGAGCTGCGGCGACAGCGGCGCGGAAACTTTCCGCCAAACGCAGCGGAGCCCCGACCTCCCGCCAGGTCCGCCCCGCTCTGTTCACCTGGTTTCCAGCTCCGCGGGTCGCCCCGGGTGCCCTTCACACCCCATGGCGTCCTTGGCGTCCACGTCCGTGGCTTCGGAAGCCGCACGGCCGGCCCCCAGCCCCGTGCCTCGGCCATACGTCGGCGGCGGCTCCGAAGGCGGCAGGCAGCTGGCCCGATCGCTGGCGCCTCGGGTGGTTGCACCGGGACTGAGCCCAAAGCCCGGGAAGGACCGAGAGAGGGCGGGGCTGAGGGAGCCAAGGCCTGGCGGCCCCGCCCCTCATAGCAACTAGAAAGTTCCACGCCCCCACCTTGAGCAGGAACCCACCCCCCTTCCTCTATCCCTTACTGGCCTCAAGTCGTGCACCTCCCGTACTCTGGCTCTCCACTGCCCCAGGGCCTTGTGTTCCACCCTTTCCACCCTGGTCCGCAGTCTGACAGTTGCCTCTCCAGCAATCGCATTCCCTCCTCTCCTACCTCAGTGCGACTGAGTGACGGTCTTCTTAGCCCCCAGGTCAGCCCTTCTGTCGCCTCTTCACCCCAAATCTCACCAAACATGTGCCTGGAGGGAGACCTTGGGCAGCACCTGGCTCACACCGTCCAGGCACTCGGTCGCTCTGGGCGCTCACCAGGCTCTCGGACCCAGCAGGGCACCTAGGTTCCACCACGAGCACCTTGAAAGCCTTCTGCTACCAAGACTATCCTGGACTTTAGGAGCCTAAGCATGGCTTACAGACTTATTTATGTTACAGATGCAAAACTGAGACCCAAGAATGCAAATGACTTGGTAATTATCTAAGGGGGACAATTATGTCCACATGCAGGACTGTTGAGAGGATACGAAGGGGGGTGGGCATGTAAAGAAGGATTCGCTGTAGGAGCAGAGATCCTCAGAGATCACACTGGTAGACCTACTGTGAGAAGAAAGCCTGGACCCAGGACCCGCAGTTACACAACTGAAGTTCCCTTACCCCTGACCTCCACCTGCATTTCCCAATCCACCTCTGCATACAAGGCAGGGAAGACAGAAAGTTGCCCAGTCTCAGACCTGGTCATTTCCACTCCGCAACTGGTGGTGGCCAGGAAGGAGGGCACAATTCTAACAGTGGCTCTGCACTAACTGAGCCATAACCTGGGTCACTTTTTCTCTTTCAGCCTCGGTTTCCTCATCTGTAACAAGACAATAACCCTATGACAATGAGAGTAATGATGAGTGGACATGCAGGTGAAGGTCACAGCCCATCCCTCTATGGTATGCCATACCTTGTGCCACGAGACTAGGGCTAAACAACCCCACGTGGTGAGGGCGGGGCTCGGAAAAGGAAGAGGGGTTTGTGAATTGAAGTGCTCTTATTTGAAAGAGGTTTTCACCTCCTTTTCCCAGACTCTGTGTCAGAGCTCGAAGGGAGTAAGAGATTAACATCTTGATCTCCATGCCAGTCACCCTTTTCTCCAAGGCTGTACTGGCACACTCGAGGTGTTCACGACACATTTATTCAACGAACACGTTCCCCACACGTTGCCGAGGACTTGCCCAAGGTCATGCAGTGAGCCGATTTCAGAATCAAGGCAGCTTTCCTGACTACTCCGCCTTCCACCAGGCCATGCTGCCTCCGAATTCTTTTTGGCTTTCCTCCATATGACCTAAACCAGGGGGAGCCCATTCCTCTCCCCTAGCACTTTCTGGCCTCTCAGCAGTCCGCATTCTGGTCCAACTCAGCCAGGATGCACAGCCCCGCGGTGGCTCCTCTCTGAGCCCAGCCTGGTGTTGCCAGCCCTTTGACTTGTGAGTTTACAGCAGTCCCTGCACTGCACCTACCACAGGGGCAAGTTCCCTTCTGGGGAAAAGGAGGCCTCAGTCAGCTTCCTCCCAGTGCAGTTTCCCTTTTGCTCGCTGGTGGGGAGGGAGTTCGGGACACAGGGATGCAATCCCTGCACTGGCAGCAGCCTAGAAGGAAGGGCGGCAGCAGCCATTTCCTACCCTGCTAAGGCATCTCCCTCCCTGGCCGGTCCCTCCCCTATTTCCTGAGTTCAGCCTTCGCCAGAACAGTGATGTGAAAGGGCTCCAAAGTTTGCCTGGAATCGCAGACCAGGGCAACTGGAAAGGACCCCAGAAGTCACCTTATCCCCACCCCCTCCAGACTGTAGGAGCGCCCTCCCTCTATTAGCAAATCTGACTTAACCTCCTACAGCTTCGATTTCCTTTCGTATGAAATGACAGGATGACACCCACCTGAGGATGTTGATGTGGGAGGAAATGTGAGAAAGGATTCAATAAAAGCTAATGTGTATGGAGTGCTAATTCTCTGCCCAGACAGCATTCTTACCACTCTATCACCCTGTTATATAGGTTGAAATGGAGGGATGGCGGGATTTGAGCCCTGAAGCTCATTTTCCACCTTTGTGATAAGTTCATCATCCTTCTCCCAGAGAATGATCCATTGTTAAAGTTTCATGAGTTCATTTGTGCCTGTTTGCTTGGAACTTTTATACCCAAACAGCCCTAATGGGTCAAAGGGAAATAATGCAAAGAACCCCTGGAGGGGATGTTGAAAATGGACCCTGAAACTTTGTCTCTGTGCGGGGAATGTCTTTGAAGTCCCTGCTTTTATCTTAAGCACCTATTGAATTTCCCAATGTCTTCTAGGAAAGCCGACGCTGCAGGAGGATGGACCACATTAGTCAGGTACGTTTCTATGCCCCAGGCCAATGCCTTTTGCCACAGGGGTACCAGTCACCTGGCACCTGGCAGACCCTTAGTTGCTGAGAAGACCTAATGTTGACAAAGCGCTTTTGACTTGAGCCAGCATTCGAATAACTTTTCACAGATGATTTAATCATCATAACAACTTTATGAGATTATTATCCTCCTCTCATTTTTAGTGGGAGAACTACAGCACAGAGAAGTGAAGCGGTTTGCTTGTGGTGACACAGTTTGGAAATGATCACTGGGTTTTAAGCCCAAACAGCCTGTCAGCCTTGGGTAGTGACCACTCCAATACCACCTCTCAGGCCACAGCAGAGCCTCTCTTACCCACCCATGTCCACCACTTTCCACCAGGAAGATTGGGTTGATTCTTGGGAGACACAGGCCTTATTCCAGTTAGATAAGCCACTCCCTGAGGGCAGAGGTGTGGTGCCTCTCTCCCCAACCCACCCTTCCCGACATCAATGCTATGCCAGGGGCTGGGCTGTTCATAGGGCTGGTCATTTATATGTGGCAAGTGACAACTTCTTGGCTAATGACAGTCTCTTGGACGTATAAGGCTGGTAGATAGAGTTCTAGAAGTTCAGGCAGGAGTTCTCTGCCACCCTGCCTGGCAAAGATCCAGCTTCAGAAATGGCTGCCCCTCCAGGTACAGGGACAAGTCCATACTTCTAACATTGACATTCAGAGAGCTGCCCAAGATCACCCAGCCAAATCAGCTGGCATTCCTAGACTTTCTTTAACTTAATTTCATTACCCTCCAAAGGTGCTATCCGTGGTCTTCTCTTTAGTGAAAATGCTCATCCCTTTTTCCTTGGATTTATTTCATAGTTATTTGGTGCTTTCAATGCATCTGATACTGTTCTAAGCTCTTTGTACATTTTAACTTACACACTCATTATGGAAACCCTGTAAGTACTATTATCCCATTTCACAGATGAAGAAGCTAAGGTGTAAAGAGGTTCAAGGTACTTATTCTACCTCCTGCACCTGCCACAGTCCTACACAGCCTTGCAGGCCCTTCTATGAATAGCATAAACCATTCCCTTTCTGGGGGCTCCCACAGCTCAGTTACATCAGTATCATTCCATATTGAGTTTATTTACTTATTTTTAATATTTTATTTATTTTTTAATTTAGTATTTCCAGAGAGAGGAGAAGGGAGAGAGGCTGAGAGGGAGACAGACATCAACGTATGGTTGCCTTTCACCTGCCGCCAGCCATGGACCAGGCTGGAGACCTGGCTTGCAACCTGGTTATGTGCCCTGGCTGGGAATTGAACCAGCAACCTCTGGGTTCACAGGCCGGCGCCTTGTCCACTGTGCTACCAGCCAGAACTCATATTGAGTTTAGTTATCTATATGTCTTCCTGCCCAATAAGAATTTGAACTCTCTGAGGGAAGGAACTATGTTTTATTATTCATGGCTTATCTATTACTCATGAAGGAGTTTGGCACAGAGTTGTCACTTAGGGAATATTTCTTAAATGACTGAATGCACAGTGAGTGTGTGAGTGAGGGAGTGGCCCAGAGGCAGCCTTGACCAAACCAAAATGGTGCTTGAGAGATTTGGGGTTTTCTTTCCCCAGTGTCATGGGGGCAGGAGAATGTAAATAGGGCTCAACAGCCGAGCATGAAATGCAACCATAGGTGGTGAGGGGAAGCGAGAGAAGGTCTCCCGCCCCATCCTGCCCTTCGAGTGGCTGGACCAAACTTGCCACTCTGACCACAAAGCCATTTGGGCTGATATCTAGTAAGCCATGAACCCCAGTATCTATGAGGTCTGCTCTGAAGAACTGAGCTCACTGGCTCTTCTGTTGTCCCATCAAAGGTCCCGTGACCGCATCTGCAATTCAGAGGGTTAGAAGACAGAAGAGAGAAGGGCTTAAAAGTCACCCCAGCAGTTGGGGTTTGCTACTTTTGGCCTCAAACATTAGGCTTCAGTGGTGTTGCTCGGTCCTTCCCTTACTGGCCAAGTACACTTTGTGAAAAAGTTGGAAGGATTTGGGGTGCTACTCTGGACCATTCAATAGAAAAGAGGGGGAAAAAAGCTGTATAACCTTTGGCAAATTATTGACCCTCAATTTCTCCACGTAGAGAACGGAAGTAACTGTTTTTCTGCCCTGCAAACCTCGAGATGATGGATCTGAGAGCACTTTGTGAATGGAAATGACGTAGAGAGGAAAGCAGGGAGGGCGGTACTTCTCGCAGTGTTTTGTAGTTTTGCAGTTGAAGGCAGAGAAGGTCAAGGGCCCGAGCCCCAGCCTTTCCCTGTGTCCGCCTGGCTGTGTACACCTTTGGCCCAAGCGTCAGCCTTTTCCTGGCCTTAGTAAAATTGGAACTGGGGGGAAAAGACAGTTCTTGCGCTCTTGCAGCCAAATCCACAGTTACCCGCATTAAATGGAGACAACAACACCGATGTCTCTAGACTATGACGTAGATCAAATACAAAAGCTTAGATAAGATGCGCTTGTCCGTGGCGCCCTCAGGCTACTTCGTCCTTTACCCTGCCTCACCGCTTTCTTCCAGGCCTGTGCCACTCAGGCTTCTTAGTTCTCACGCGCACTAAGTCTGCCTTCACCCGGGGAGTAGCTACAGCACCTGCCCACCGTTACCCCTCACCCTCAACTCGCTGGCCTCAGTACACACACCTTCACCCCAGTCCGAACTGGCAGGAGCCCCTCCTCCTCTTCCCATCTCCTGGCAGAGTGTAGCACTGACCCAAGGTAACATACACCCTGCAGCCTGGCTATGAACAAAAGCTACTTTTGGGTGGGACCAGCAATTTGCCACTTGAGGGGGTCAATAATCGGCCTCTCGTATCCCCACCCCCTTGTAATTAGCCAGGAGGGCCGGCTAGCTTTGTTCGTATCCATCACTTGGTATATTCCCCTGGGATTTCCAGCTGGTCAGAGAGAGCCCCAGGGTGGCCCAAACCCCTAGGACAGCCCAGCCTAGAGCTGGTTGGTTCTCCGTGAGCACTGGCTTCACCCCCTCATGGTCTGGTAGAAGATCCTGCGTTGCATCCAGGGAGGGGCAGGCAACTCAGGGTGCTGCACCTGGGCCCTATACCCTCTAGTGTTCCTGGCTACCTCGTCCTGCCCTGCAGATCAGTTTCCCTGCGCTGTCTCTCTCCTTCATGGGCCCTGAGCCGTTCAAGCAATCAGGTCAGAAGAAAAGATTCCAGAGAACCTCCAAAGCTCTTTGGGAAAAACTTCTGTAATTCCTCCTCCTTGGAGTATCCCCAGGTAACCCACGCTGAAGTCTGGAAGCAGAAGCTGGCAATGCACAGGTGCTTAAATGAACAGCAGCATGCCTTGAGCAGATAGGGGCGCCCACATGTCGCTGTGAAAAGGGCACACTGCCCGGCCAGCCCTCTATACTTCCTCTTGCAACATGAGCTGGGAGCCAAGCTCAGTCCAGGAATCATAGAGGGGAAATGGGCCTGTATCAGTCCCACTAGGGGCCAATGGGAAAGCAGGATTTAGCTCCAGGTCACCTGCATCCTTCAGACTGGAGACCTCAGGGACCGGGGACTACATCCCTTGTCAAAAAAGAACCCCAAACCCTGTGCAGCACAAGGCCGGATGAGGACAGGCCTTGTATAGATGACACTGAGGCACAGAGAAATTAAGCTACTGGTCTGAGATCACACAGCTACTGAAAGGTGCAACTGGAATTTGAACACATGTGGTTTGGCTCTAGGACTCTCATTCTTAATCAATGAATTCTTGGTTCTCAATACACACTTAGTTTTTTACTATTCCTGTGGCAATTGGTATTTTCGCTGGCAAACCATGTTACCCTCATGTGTAAAATGGGCTGTGTTCACCTTGCATTGTGACTGTACATCTAAAACTCAGGTCAAGGCTGACGAATGGGCGTGCGCCTGCCTTGGCAGCCAGGCCTGGGTGCACGATGCCCCCACGGGCCAAATCTGCTGCGGTAAAGCCTACATTCTGGGGCCACTTCTGCAAACAGTAGGCGGCGGGGAGAAACGCTGAGGTTGCTAAGGAAAGAAAGGCTGGCTCCTAAATTCAAAGCCTGGAAGAAACCAGTGGCCAGGGCCGCTGGGAACTTCCACAGCAGCTAGATGTGCCGCTCGAGACAAGACTACCGCTGAGCCACACTCAGCCTTCCTGGACCCCACCAGTGTGCATTCCCTCCGTCCACCTGGGTCCACCCATCTTATTCCCTTTTTGCTCCTTTTCTGGCCTCCTCTGTTGTTGTTTTTTTCTTCCTTTCCTCTCTCCTCCCTCTCCTTGCTCATCAAGCCCCATCATAACTTACTAAAAGCACAACCCTCATATTTCCTACATTGCCACTTTCTCAGGGAATTTTGCAGTTGGTCCTGATGGCTTCGCTGGATTGATCCACCCTCGCTTGCCGTGTCCATCTCTTCTTGGGTCCCCACCCAGCTTCCTAGGAGATTCCCTTGACTTCAGCCCGTCAGCCCGCAGCTTGCCTCTCCCTGCCTTTACTTGCCTGGCACAGCCACTAACTCTGGGCCACATCTTTTCCTTTTCCGGGTCTCAGTTTCTTAGTTTCTCTATCTGTTAAAGGCGGAAGAGGAGTGGCTGGGCTAAATAATATCTAAGGAGCTTTCCAGCTCTAATTTCCCACTGTTTTACATCTGGTCCATTGAGAAAATGATGGAATCTTCTCTCTCTCTCTCTCTCTCTCTCTCTCTCTCTCTCTCTCTCTCTCTCTCTCCACACATGCACACACGCATGCCCACACGCACACCTGCACTTATGTGCACACGCATGTGTGCAGGGAAACTCTCAAAGCATTAGTTAGGGCTAGAATCTGAGGAAATGGGAGCTGAAACAGATAGAGAGGATGGCAGCAATAATTGCAGCATTTTCAAAGTGGAGCAGCATTCTGAAAGCCAAGAAACTTCAGGGAAGCGGCCCCCTCAGCTGAGTTTGGCTACACACGAAGGTCAAGGAACGGTGTGCCTGGATGCAGGCAGGAGCAAAACACTGACCCCTCGTTGAACCCCCGGATTCAACTCATGTCCTCCAGCATTCACCACAAGCTGCCCATTCCGGACAGGTCACTGGGACTCGGGGCAGCCGGGGCGTGGGTTCTGATGGGTCAGGTTTCTGTTCTCAAGGTGCTTATGGTGAAGTCACAGAGACAAGCATGGGGGTAAACAGAGCGCCTCTCACAGTTTCCAAAGTGCTTTCATTTTTGGTTTCCTCTCTGGCCCTCACAACGACCCTGTTATCCCATTTTACAGAGCAGGGGACTGGGAATCAAAGTGGAGACAGAATTCACCCACGTTGATCCTAGCAGCGAGTGGAGAGCCGAGCGCAAACCTGAGTGTTTCCTCTCTAGAGCCTGCGCTCTGTCCGAAGCATTGTCAACAGCTTGGACAGTAGAAGTTTTCTGGGACACTACAAAAACAAACAAACAAAACCCTCTTTACAGTGGCTGATTCTGGAAAGTGACAGTGAGGGCTTCTGGAACTTTGGCTCTTCATTTTGTACCCAGATACACAGGTAGACAGGCTCCTTCAGAGGATGTATTTTATTTCTAGCCTGCATATGAAAGGGAATAGCTGTAACATAGGGCACAACATGGTACATGCTGTAAGACAGATACACGGTATTCTCGGCACTTGAAGGGGCAGGGGACAGTATTTGAACTGAGCTTCATAGAATGGAAAAGATCTAAACAGACTGAGATGGTGACAGGGGAGTCACAGAGCCCCAGCAACTGCAGATGTCTGCTTCCCAACTCAGCAGCTGTTCCTGGCTTCTGAGGCCACAGACCTGCCTAAGGAGTTCTTCCTGAACAATGAGGTGCATGTAGTGGGCAGGATTTCCTGTTGCTTTTTTTTTTCCTTTCCTCGTTTTATATTGTGAGCTACCTGGGCCAGAACCCAGGGCTGGGAAACACCTGCACCATCCCCCCGCCCCTCACCTGGACTGAGATCGTGGATTGCTCCAGAGATGCCTGGCTGGGGGCAGGCCAGCCAGACACAGGCAGCAGGGGCCATGGGAACAAACAGAAAGGGGCCCCAGCCAGGCCTACCCCACACCACTTTTCACTGTTTTTCACTAGGGGTCAGGATTATATATCAAACAATTAAACAATCAGACAATCAGACTGATCACATTTTTGAAAAGTTCCACCTTTGGAAAAATCAAGGTCAAACCCCTTTCCAATTAAGGGTCACATAGCCATCGTGTGCAGGACTTTGAAGGACCTTAAAGATCACCTCACCCCATCCCCTCATTTTAGTGATGGGCAAGTTGCAGGAGGAGAAGGTGCTTGCCCAAGGTCACAGAGTTTGCTAGCAGCAGACGCATTATGCGGTTGTACTTTAGCCCTCGCTGACAGATGACCTTTGCTGTGAGCAGGGCTTCCAAAGGGCTTCTTGGCAGACATGAGAAGGCAAGCACATCTGGTCTTCGGAGACCTCAGGTGTGTGAAACGGGGCTGACCTTTCCGTCACTCCACCCAAAGTTGCCCTCTGGCCTGCACTTTGCCTCCCTGCAGTAGTGGGTGGGGCTGCAGAATCCCGATTCAAGTCGGACCCTTTCAGAGCCAGAGGCCCCGGGGCTCATTCCTGAGGCCTCAGTTCCTGCCTCCTGCATCTCAGATCGGACTTCTGAACTGCAGAAAACATCTCTGCCTTCCCTCACCCTACTACCTGACCTAGTCTTGGTGGTCATTTTATAATCATTTCATAACTAACTTGTGTGACTGTTAACAAAGACAAATCATACAGCATGCTCCTTCCCCCTTATCCGCCTTAGCTCACACAACATGCGAGAGTTGGGCATTTGAATCCTCATCTTAACACGGAAAAACCTGAGGCTCAGAGGGGTGATTGCATGGCTCTTAAGTGACAGAATTCAGACCAAGAGCTGTCTGAATTCTCCAGAGACTTTCCAACAGTTAACGTCTATCTTATTTTTTTTGCCTGTTTCTTAGCAAGGACAGGTGGGCAGATGGTTGAGGAAAAGGGTGGACTAAATGGTTCCTGAGCACTGACTCCGTGACTGGCGCTGTATTAGGCAGGAGGATGCAGAGAGGAACAAAACGTGGTTTGTACCTCCGGGAGCCAGATGGATAGGTGAGCGCCTGTCAGACTTTTGCACCAAAGTACCCCAAATGGCTGAACATCCCCACACACCCAGAAGGAGCTGTAGAGCCACACAGCCAGTCACAAGTGAGCGATTCCTTCAGGGTCTCTGCTTTTAAGCTGACAACTAAGTCATGCCCATTTAGCATGCTATTTTACGCCATGTATCTATGCAACTTGTCACATACAAAGGATGTGTTGCCCCAGATCTTTAAGGGAAAATGGACCATTCCTTGAAGCACTTTCCAGGATGCTTCAGTCTGGACAAGGGGGTGAGGACAAATAGCCCCCACTGAAAAGCGACGGACAGTGTTGAGATTTTGTGTGGTGAAGGTGTTGTGACTCTGCAAAACTAAGAGTTCTGACACACGTGCATAAGAGCCCGTACACACTCCAGAGGTGGCCAGAGCTGTCTCCTTCAGGACCATGTGGCTCTGGCACCCAGAGGATCCATACTTCTACTCTGCTAGTTGTGAACTAACCATGCACTACAGCCCAGAAACCAGAACTAGAAAGGACCGCTGGGGTTCTGGAGAGTTATTTTCTTTCTAGAATACCTTTTGCATTGGCTCTTTTAGTAAATGTGGTTGGAAAACAAGATGATGTCCACTGCCTAGTGGCAGAGACCTGAGAGGAGGGAAAACCAGGCAAACTCACACAGGTCATGTAGGGTGATGAAGTAGTTACCCTGAGAGGTATCTGAGGACCAGCAAAGCGCTTCCCTGCTTTTGCGGGCTTTCTTAAAGACAAAAGCACATGCTTTTGGTAAAGCCTGAATGTTGTTCTGCCATTTGCTCGCTCTGTACTTAATTTATGTCTGTTTTCTTCCTGATTTTTAAAGGCAGGTTCTGAGGCCCAGCCTACTTTGATGATCCTCAAGGAAACAAGCGAAGGGGCCATAGGTTAAAGAGAGCAGGGCATCTCTGGGGACCAGATGTGGCGATAACAGCAGTGAGATCAAAGCATGACAGCCACAAGTGGCACATGGTGGGGGAGATTCCGAACCTCCTTGAGAGTCTCCTTTTGGCTTTTTCCTCTTTCCAAACCTTGCAGGGCTTTGTGTTTTGTTTTTAATAACAAGGCCGTTCCCTTCCCCTGTGGAATGTACTCCCTGAAATATCATGCTCTGGGGGCACGTGGACACAGAGTTGGAAGCCTCTGTTCTCAGGAGCTCAACTTCCTATGTTTTCATTTTTCTTCTCAAAAAACGCAAACCAAACCAGCTCTTCCTGTTTCTGGGTTTGGGATGTGGAAAATTGCGCAGCAGGGTCTCTCCAGCAAAACAGGTCAGAGGGGGCCTTTGAAAGCTGTCCCTTGGCTGTCCTGCAGGGCAGGACATTATAATTGAGTGGGGACTTGGGTTCAAGCCTCAGTTTAACCACCGACAAGCTGTCTGCTGCTGTGCAAGTAGATCATCTAGCATTTCTGGGCTTCAGGTTCCCCAGCTGCAATGACTATAAGAGCGCCCAGGTCCCTTCCATCTCAGACTTTGGAAAATTCTACATGCCAGCAGTTTAGTCACAGGGGAAAAAGAACATGTGACTTGCATGAGACACTAAGAGGCGAAAATAAGACTGTTGGGTGGAAGTTGTTGGTCAATATAAAGGAGAGCTTCCATTGACCAAACCTGGAAAGTTTAGTACAAGCCCCAGTGGGCACATAATAGAGATGGTATAAAAAGGAGCCTGTTAGCCATCTGAGCATTAAACTAGAGCAGTGGTCTCCAACATCTGCTTTTATATGACCAACTGCAATCTCCAAATGAAAAGCTCATGGAATCTCAGAAAGATAAAATAGCCTGTGAACCAAAGGGTCACTGGTTCGATTCCCAGTCAGGGTACATACCCAGGTTGCTGGCCAGGTCTCCAGCCAGGTCCCCAGATGGAGGCATGTGAAAGGCAAACCATACACTGATGTTTCTCTTCCTATCTTCCTCCTTCCCTGCCCCTCTCTCTAAAAATAATAAATAAAAATAAAATCTTTTCAAAAAAAGATAAAATAGATGTGGTTGAATGAAGCACCCCTCAACTCTGCTCTGTCCTCACTTCCCACAAAGAATCTCTAGGAACTCAAGAGTTCCTCAGTACTCAGTTTGAAAACCACTCAGTACCCGGTTTGAAAACTAGTTTGAAACCTGGAAGGATGATGAAAATCATACCATCCTTCAGGGCCCTTCCTGCCTGGGGATGTAGGGCAACCTCCAAGTTTCAAAGGTTTGGTGGAAATGCATTTGACATGGATCGGCACCATGGGCTGAAATGACTGGGCCCTCGAGGCTCCATCTCAAAAACAACTTGTCATTTGGAACAAGTGAGGGCTCTGTGTCAATTTGTAGTAGCTACTTCAGAGCTGAAATGACAGGGAAGAAGGGCCGCTAAGAGGAAGAAGGCGGTAATCTGATAACCAGAAGCTCTTTTGCCATCAAAAATAAAAAGACAGTCCTTAGCAGATTCATTGTTTGTGTGAGGCCCTGTGCTTAGGTCTGAGAATATGCAGGTCAGTCAGATATATGTAGTCCTTATACACCAAGAGCGCATGTTCTATGCAAGCTACAGAAAAGAGGCAAGTTTTGGAAGAGTGTGATGTGTTGTAATAGACATATGGACAAGATTGGAAGGAAGTCAGAGGACAGCTTGACAGGCCAAAGAGAGAGGCTGGCAAAGACACACCCAGTAGAGAGTGCAATATGAAAACTAGTTACACTTATGGAAAACAGTGAGTGGTCTCATAAGACTCAGAAAAGTAGGGATGTGGGGGAAGGTGAAGCCATAAAAACAGGTTGTTAAAGTTGTGAAGGTCCTTGAATGTCAATGCAAGGAAGTTGGACTTTGACCAAAGGTAGGGACCCCTGAAAGGTTTTAAAGCAAGGTTAAAATTTTCTTTGAAATGGAGAACTCGGGCAGCAGTATGTGAGGTGGACTGGAAGGGAAGGCACAGTGGCAGGGAGACCAGTTCAGAAGCCGTAGCAAACTTCCATCCATGCCAGAGCTGCTGAGGGCCAAGACAGAGGGCTACGGTAGTGTTGGTGGAAATGGACGGGTTGAGGAAACATTACAGAGAAGTTTCATGGGTATGATTTGGTGACCGGGTGGCACCAAATGAGAGAAATGAAGGAGTCCAGGTGATTCCCATGATGCTTAGCTTGAGTGACTGGGTGGATGATGGTACCTTAACCAAGAAAGAGAGTCCTGAAGGAGGTTTCCAGAAGAATGGTGAAGAGTTATGATCTTTAGTGCTGAGTGTGACATATCTGTAGGACCTTCTGGTGGAAGTGTCTAATGGTACTTCCCATGTCCTTTCCAGGTGTGTTGGTCCACCTGCAATTCCCATTTCTTCCTGAGCCCCTGTGTAGCTACCCCATGCCAGCCGGTCCTTGCTCTGACCTTTTGGATTGGCCCAGGCTGTGAAAGGGGCTGATGACGTTGCACCTCAGAACATTTGCCTGATCTCTGTAAGCCTGGGCCTAGCTTTCTGGTTTGCATCCCTGCACCGGGAACCTGGGCTCCCCAGCTCCTTTTGACCACAAAGAAAGCTGTTACACTCCTCCACAGGTCTGGAAATCTTTCCCCATCACAAAGAACATCTTGAAATTGCCCTTTGCACTGACCTTATCCCCGCCTCTCCCTCCTTTCCATCGGACTCTGGCTCGGGCGGCGGTGTGGCGGAGAGGATGACACAGAGGCAGAGTGCAGAAGACCCTGGGACCTTCCCGTTCAACCTTCTCATGTTTCAAACAAGGAAACTGAGGCCCAGGGAGGGGAGACAACTAACTCAAGGTCACACAGATCTGGGACTAGAGCTTAGAATTCTCAACTCACAGTCCAGTGTTTTTCCCTGGGAGGAATTCACCATGGATCATGGTCGAAAGATTTTTGGTCTGAAATGATAATCAATTCCAGATACCCCCTACCCAAATAGACCTTTCTACCATTCCGACCTGCTAGGTCAAATATCTGTCAAATGACAGATAAGCTATGCCTTGCAAGTGCTAATTGACCAGATCTGTCAAGAATTAATTACACGAATTATTCAAAAGAAAGGAAGTTAATGGAATTATTATTCTGATGATTTTATAGGCTCAGCATTTCAGACTACTACCACCGCCCTGAGCCTCAGAAATGATGCCCAGTCGCAACTCAAATAAATGTATTTGTTTCTACATATTTTTCCTTTTTGAACTGGTCTTTCAATCCCCTCAGAGCCGGAGGGGAAGGTCTGGGGGGCTGATGGTTGGGGCCACTTGGGTTGAGGAGCCAGGGCCCTTGTTACAGGCCAGCTATTACCCTCCAGGTTGCCGCAGCCACTTCAGCGGGAGCTGGGAGAGCAGCCCTGAGTGGTCTGGGGCAACAAAAGGACCTTTGTGCACCAGGGACGAGGGGCCTTGGGGAAGATTTGATGCATGGGAAGGTCAGCAGCCTCCTCACCTCTGCTCTCTGCTGGGAAGGATAACTAATGGGTTAACCAGAAGTGTGAGGTTTGGAAGTCAAGAAGCCATTGACTTAAAGAGCAGCAAGATACCTCACAGGCCCTTTAGACCCACCATTCATTTTGTATTGGGGACACTAAGGCCCAGAGAGGGGGAAGGGATGGGCCGGGCCCAAGGTCATACAACTGGCAGAGGTCAGAGCCAAAACTGAAACCTAGAGCTTCTGATTGCCCAATCAAGTGCTCCATATTTATGAGGCAGTTCAGGATCGTGGGTTTCGTTCAGAGGGAGGAGGCTCCAGAATCTCTTTCCATCTCAGGAGCAACTTGTGCTTAACAGCACGATGTGAGGACCTGGAAAAACTATGAAGTGATGCCAGGAGCCTCACAGCATCTAGTGAGTCTTGTAGTGAAGCCTGAACCCCTTGTCCAGCCCCTGACCCAATGGTTTGTGCTGCTATAGCTAGCTCTGTGCTTTCCAGTGCTTGGGATTATTTTATTTATGGGATTATTGGGCATAAGACATTGACCTTTCAAATTGTGACAAATATATATTGAACTCAGTAGGTATTAGGAGAGATATAACTAGTATCGCAGACCCTAATTTTATAGATATCATAGCTTAGAGGAAGGTCATGTTTAAAATTGGATTGATCTTAAGAAGAACAATAAGCATACACATAAGTGAATGTTGGGAAACATTGTGTTAGTGGATTCTTGGATCATGATAGCAAGATCATCAAAAATCATTCAGGCTATATACTCCTGGGCCTCGATACGTTGAAGCCATTTGGACAGTTTTTAAGAGATTTTTTAAAAGTTATTTTTAGAGAGGAGAAGGGAGGCAGAGAAGCATGAATGTGTGAGAGAAACAGTGCACGTCCCCAACTGGGAAATGGCCCCCAACCCAGGCATGGAACCTGCGACCTTTCAGTTCGCAGGCTGGTGCTCAATCTACTGAGCCACACTGGCCAGGGCGAGATTTTATTTGCTTGTTTGTTTGTTTGTTTTAGAGAGTGGGGAAGGGAAGGAGAAAAGGAGGGAAAGAAGCATGGATGTGAGGGGAAAAAACATCAATCAGTTGCTTCTTATATGCATCCCTAGAACCTGCAACTCGGACATGTGCCCTGACGGGGAATGGAACCAGCGATCTTTTGCTTTGTTGGAGAATGCCCAACTAACTGAGCCACACAGCTCAGAGCCGATTGGACATGCTTAATGTTTTCTTGTGAAGATGGTGGCAAAGGTTTGCTACATCAATGAGCCCACATAGGATAAGAGCAGTAGCAAGTAAGAGAAACGTCTGATTGACTGATCTTAATAGGAAGATTAGATATTCAAATCACATGTCACCTGTGAGTCAGTGTCTCAGCTTTTTCTTCTCTAAAAAGTCCCTGATTGGTTGTCTCCTCTACTACTTTTGTCCTGCTGTGGTGGAACTTACACGAATGGCATGTAAGACTACGACAGGTTCAAGGTGCAACTGAAACACTGAGGGCCAGAGGAAGGAATGTTCTGCGGATCGTTCAACCGTGAGAGGCTCAGTCAAGATGGGACCCCAGGTCTCCTGACTCCCAAACTAAGGCTGATGCCACCACTGCTCCACATTTTCTTCTCTACTGCGCTTCCTTCACACTCCCCTCAACCCTCTCCCCACCCCGATTCAGGCAGCTACAGACCCCACTGAAGTCCTGCCTGGTACAGCTCACTGTCTTAACACCTTCTGAACTCATTGAAGACCCAAGAATCTGGTAACATGGGTCACCTCCTAGAGGATTCTGGGTGGTTACGGGACAGAAATGAGAAGACTTCATTTGGAAACTTTTGAATTTTGAAACACATGAAGGTATTACCTAATCCAAAAATAAATAGCAAAATAAATCAAGGGTTCTGTTCCCTGCCTGAACGAAATCTCAAAACTAATCACATTTATTTAGCACTTGGCAGTTTTTAATGTCCTATCTCTTATGATCTGCAGAAGAGCCCCACGCAGTAAATTGTTCCATTTTATAGATGTGGACAGTGATCCAGAGACAGGACGTTCCTTGCCTGGGCTCATGCAGTGAATCAGTAATGAAATTTGGGCTAAAATCCAGGCCCCCAATCCCCAGTGCCTTGATGCTTCCCTAACCCCATCCACCTAACTCATAATTTGTGCCAGATTGTCCTCAGATTAGCTTGAACCGATGTGTTCACATTTGCCCTTAAATAGACATTTTTGAAAGTTTAACCTAAAGAATTGGCACAACCAGCCCCAGCTCGGCTCTGTAGGTGGCAACCTCTCCTGCCTGGCCTCACCCTCTAAAGCTGCAGACTACTCAGCCATCTGGTGCCCACCCTTCCAGGAGTCAGCGCTGGCCACTTAGCCTGGCACAAACATTCTAATGAGGCAACTTGGCAGCTGCAAAGGCATTCGTCTAGAGAGAGGGTCACTATTTCAGGGCCCAAGGGGTTCCTTTTTAGCCTTTGCAGCTGGTGTCTCTGAAATGGAGAAGTTCATCCTTCCCCCAAGTATGGGCAGCCCACAGATCTTGTGCCCCCAGAAGTCTCTGATGCAAAGCAGGAACTGTACTCAGCAAGAAGCCCTGGAATGGTGATGGGGGGAGGTGGCGGGGGGATTGTGGAGAAGCAGATGTATGTTGTGTGCTGATCAAAGCAGTGTTCCTGCTTCAGAATAGGTCCCCTCTCATTTGCTGTCATAGCAATGCAAATAAACACCTCATCCTGTTGCCTCTTCCTCCTTTTTAGCAGCCACCACCCAAGAGCTCAGGGTCTTAAGGTGGAAAAGTCCTAGGGAGGTCATCAGATCCCCTGTCAGCCCCGCTGGTAATACTGTGTCCAAGCCAGCTCCAAGTACTCGAGGAGGTCCTCAGGACCTCACACAGGTCCTCAGCGCGTCATTTATTAATTGGTGTCTTTCTGTTCCATGAGACCAAACCTTACGGCCACAAACTCATTCTGATGAGAAGCTGGGGCCAATGAACATGGCTGAGATGGGGCTGGAGCCAGGGGGCAGCCCAGATGACCCCAGCAAAGCACAGACAGTGGTAGGAGCTCAGATGCTGGCAGTCAATGCATTTCTGGCTAGTATCCGCTTTTCTCTTTCTGCCCAAAGCAGCCATCACCCCCTAGATGACTGTATCCCCCTCAACAAAACAGAGTTGCTCCCAGAATGACACCCATCTGTCCACACCCAAATAAGATACCAGGGAGGAAGCAGGTGGGCAGTCAGGCAGTTAGGTTCACAGAAACTTGTTAGAGAGAATAAGAAGGGGATTTTTTTTTCTCTCGAGGTAACCTATATTCCCCAAGTCCTAACTGTACTTCTTGGTAGCCTTCCAGCTAAAGCAAATGGTGGAAATACCAAAAGCACTGAGTCTCAAATGTCCAGTCTCTTTCCTTCACCCTCCACTTACCTGTTCCATGTCGCAGCACACCTCCCAGCCCTAATAGACTTTCTCCCCAGGGGGCAAAAGACCTCATAGAACAAGGGAAACATATGGCTGGCTACCACTTGCTGATAAGCTATTCAGGGAAATCCCCCTCTGGCACACCAACCAGACAAAACCCTCCATTTGCGAAAGGAAGGAGCTCTGTATGCTCACTCACTTCCAAAAGGCCGGCCAATAGCCCAGGAAATGCCCACTGGAGGGAGACAGATCCTCTCTGGATTCTGCACCATAGGCCATTGACTGTACTGCCCAGGAACCTAATTGGCCAGCCCATAGCAGCACTGAGCAGCTCAGGCCCATCGCATGCCACGTGTGAGCCCCACCTCGCACACTTACCGGCATTCTTCCTCCCCTGCCGGGCCGGGAAGCACTGCAAAGGAAACAGAGAAGAAATCAAAACATTGCAGACTCCCGTGCAATGTCAGAATGGGAAGTGATATTTGCAGTTAGCAAGTTCAAGCTGCCCATTTTACAGAAAGACACGCTGAGGGCCACAGAAAACAAACATGAAGTACAAACGGAGCAAAGTGGAACCTAGAGGCCCAGACTCCTGACTTTCCATACCATAGTACTTTCTCCCACTCCACTGGCTCACTCCTCTGGTTCACTTCTCTGTCACCACACAGGGAGCAGCCCCAAATTAGGGCACTGGAGACAATCTACAGTTCACGGTGCTGCTGTTTCATGGTCTGACAAGAGGGTTATGAAAGACTTGGTTGGCTTGGCACATACCATCCTCGGTATAGCCTCCACCAGGTTAGAAGAAAGGTGTGCTAGTGGAAAAACCGGTATTTAGAATTGGCAAGCTCACGTTCAGGGCCTCTTCCTCTACTTACTGATTATGTGTCATTGGACATAACCCGTGGAGCTGCAGTTTCTGCACCCACAAACTAGGAGAGTAATAACCCCAACCTCACAAGTTTTGTGACAAATGAATGTACCTGCAAGTGCTTTTTAAAAATGATTAAAAGCATTATAAATTCATTTATTCAAGAAATATTTGTAGTGCACCAATCCTCTTCAAAGCGCCATGCTAGATGCTAAAGATATAGCAGTGATCTAGGACAGGTAGGGTTCTTATCCTCGTGGAGCAGGTGTAAATGATAAACAGGTAAACCAATAAAGAAATAAATAAGGAGCCCTTGCTGCTGTGGCTCAGTGGATTGAGTGTCAGCCGGCGACCCACAGGGCACCAGTTCGATTCCCAGTCAGGGCGCAGGCCTGCTTTGCGGGCCAGGCCCCCAGTTGGGGGAGTGAGAGGCAACCGATCCATGTTTCTCTTGCACATCAATGTTTGTCTCCCTCTTTCTCCTTCCCTTCCCCTCTAAAAATGAATTCATTAAAAATAAATAAATAAGGAAATTTCAGACACTCCTAAGAACCAGGAAAGAGAAATTTTAAAAAAAGGAAAGAAAAGAAGAAAGGATGAAGCTGAGAGTGCTGAAGCAGGAGGACCAAGGGCATTGCTTTGTTCTGGAAACGGTGGTCAGAGAGGGTCCATCAGAGAAGCTGAGCTTTGAGCAGAGGCCTGGGTGACAAGAAGCAGCCAGCAACAGGACGAGCTGGGTGCAGAAGGTTCCAGACAGAGGTTGAAGAGAACAGCAGAGGCCAAAGGACGCGGGGTTTGTGCTTGGATTCCAATGACAGGCGGTGGCCAGCGGGGGGTGTGGAGCAGGACGGATGTGATTCCCACCTTCAGAAGATCCCTCTGGCGGCTGTGTAGGAAACGGGTTATTAAACTAGAGTGAAAGCAGGAGGATCTCTTAGGAGGCTTTTGTGATCGTTTAGATAAGCAATCAGTGGCTTAGGCTAAAATAGTAGTGATAGAAATGTTAATCCAACAGTCAAGAAGCAAAGAATAAAGGGTTCTTCTTAGAGATAGATGGGTCTTCTTACCTATTCTCCTGCTTGTGTACAGTTAGCCTCTAAACCAAACAAAAGTTATCAAGGAAAAGCATTTGCCACAGTATTTTCATCTCTCTTATCCTCTGAACAATGAATGATTGTCACGCCAGGTGCAGATGACAATGATCTCTAATCCTGGGAGATTAAGCTCAGCCCTGGGTCACCCTAAAATGACTAAAGGTCACATGTGTCCTTGTAGACCAGAAGACAACCTGGTGAATCTTCAACCCACAATTAGTCACAGGAGAAAAAGGGGTAGGGGGTGACCCCCAGGTGCCGTTAGCAAAGCCTCTCAGGGATGTTCATGTGAAGGAAATAGAAAATTCTAGAATGGCATAGATGTTAAAATAGGAGAAAGACCAATCAAGAGAGACAAATATGAAATTCCTCTACAAAGCTATGAATTGGACCTATTTAGAATTAAGCAAGTCAATATACTTCTCACTAGTAGACAAAGGGTAGCAAAAGAAAAAGATGAGGGAGTGGGAGAGAATGAGGAACAGACCCCTGCGTGGTCCTAAATGTGGTAATTCTGGGAAATCAGAAGAACTGACAGGTGGGACAGGCTGTTCTGCAGCCCTATTCCACTCATATTAAATTCCCTCCTCTCCCACCTTACCCCCCAACCTATCATAGGCATAACAGAATTAAAGCTAGTTCAGGCACTCATTAGGCTTGAAATATACACAGGAATTTACAGGTCACAAGTATGTGACCTTGTTTGAATGTTACAACCAGTCTGCATGGTAGGTTTTTATTATCCTCAGGTGACACATAAGAAAAATGAGGCCCAGGGAAGTGAAACGACTTACCCAAGATCATACAGTTAGAAAATGTCAGGACCAAGTTTACACTTTTGGCCTACAAGGCTGCCAGTTTTACAGCTCCAAACTCTTTTCTCTCTGCACTCCAGGAGAACCCGGACTGGGCCAGGAATATGAGTCCTACTCTGTTTTGGACCTGAGCCTGACACTATTTTGTTAGTGGAGAAGTTTACAGGGAAAGATGAGACATGAGCTTCTGCATCAGAGTTCTGCTACCAAGTGTGGGCTCCTGTCGTTTTCTGGTTGTAGACAGCCATTCTAGAAGAAGACCACATTTAATGATGACCCGTGGATCCTTCATTCACTCACTATGAGCCTCCTCAGGGCCAACCCCTGTGTTGGGTGCCCAGAGATTCAGCTGAAACTGGCATGTTTCCTGTCCCTGGCGAATCCATGGCCAAGTGAGGGAGGGGCAGGCAGGCCACAGGCACAAATCATCACAGTTGCACGAGTGCTGCGGGAAGGTAGAAAGCTTTGCAGGACTGAGCAGTGGGAGTAATAGCTGCTGAGAGCGCAGGTGCATGGTCACGAGGGTCTTTGGGAAGGAAGCAGGATTCGGAACAGGTCTCAGAGGAGGAATTAGTAGTTCATGAGGCAGACAAGGGGGCCCAGAGCCTAGCAGGCAGAAGGAAGGGCATTGCAAAGGGCAAGATGGGGCGCAAGCACATGGTTTTCGGAACTGTATAGAGTCTGGCTGGAGAGCCGAGTGCCAGACAGAGAATGAGAAATGAGTCTGGAGCAGTGGGTGGGGGTCAGATCATGAAGGACCTTCCAGGTCACATAAAGAAACTTGAAGTTTATGCAGAGCCCCATGGAGAGCCACTGAAGAGGCCTAAACAGGGGAGTAACAGTCAGATTTCTAAGATTTCTAGGTCAGAATGTTATTGTCTCTGTAAAGAATAGCTCAGGAACCAGGGTGGGAGAAGGGCAAAAGTAGTGATAAGAAGGTCAGAGCCGATCGGGGCGGTGGTCATTGGACTAGACAGGAGGGGAGCAATATATGAACTATTTCTTCGTTAGAACCAAAGTCAGTGGTGGACTGTGGGAGGATAAAAGAGGACTCAAGGCTGAATTCACGGTTCCTGGCCTGGGCAACAGGGTGCATGACAGGGCTGTCAACTGAGGTCAGGAACAGAAGAAAAGGTGTGGCTGGGTGCTGGGGGAGAGGGGTTCTCCCTTTTGTAACGAATCCCATTGGGGCCTGGCAGGGCGGAGGGTGTGTGCGGCACTGGCTCGGAGCCCACCAGTACTAGCTGCATCAGACTGCAGGTGCTAAGTGGCCCAGAAGCAGATAGGGTCCCTGTCCTCAAGCGGCTTGCAGTCCAGTGGCAGATAGAGTGGCCAGACAGGAAAAGACAGCGGAGGGGTTTTCTGAGAGATTAAGGGAGCCATGTTGAGAGTAGGAAAGACAAGAGCTGAAAGGGCAGCTGGGTGAGGAGCTGAGCGGGGTGGCTTGGAGACCAGCTGCAAATGCTACTGACAGGTTTTGTCCAGACCAAGGAGTCCTCAGCTAACAGTGGCTGCGACAGAGCTCACGGTCCTCAGCATGGTCTCCGCTGAACCTGAGAGCTTTGTGACCAGCCCTTACCCTGCTCTCTAAGGGCAAGCCTAGGGGAATTTTTCGTCCTTTCCTTGCCGGGTTTGCCTGCTTCCTCACAGCTCCTGGCCAGCCCGATGCCACAGGCCCGAGCCTGGGGCCAGTCAGGAGAGCACGTTCTTCACATTCCAGCCTCCCCCGGCCCGGTCGGCCCTGTCGGCTGAGCCACACAGAGCCCTATTCAGCCTGACCCTCCCTTCCTCGGGACTGAGCTCTCCCCACCCCCGGGCCGAGCCCCCGGGCTCTGCTGGCACACACCATGGCCACTGTGGGAAGCAGGCTCCCTGGCCCCCTCAGGAGCTGACTCCTCTGTCACTTGAGGTCTTCCCGCTGGGAGGGGGTGCAGTGGGTCTGGCCACTTGTGTGTGCATGCGTGCGTGCGTGTGTGTTCTATGCACTCAGCTGGCTCTTTGGGGATGGGCCCAGAGGAGGGGCTGCGTGGGGCAACCAGCTCTTTGCTGGGCTTCAGACTGGTTGCCGACGGTGGCAGGTGGGTCCCTGACCATGCTTACCCTTCCATCATAAGGAGCACGGTGAGGGGCAATCCCAGCTGAGAAAGGGCAATGGAAGCAATGATCTGTAGGAGGTGTTAGGGAAAGTCAGAGTCTGAGACCACCTTTCTGAGGACTCCCCAGAGTTCTCTCTGCCCTTTGCTTTCTCTCTGAGGGTATGAGCTGTCCCGACCAGCACAGAGTGCGGGGTCTGTCCTGGCTCCTCTTGTCTACCTCCCCGAGGACTAACATGGTATCATACCCACCCACCCACCCCCAAAAGAGCCCCAAGAATGTTGATTTGCATTTCATTTCATAACTCACCCTATGACAGAAATCCCTGCTGCCTTGGACTCTATTCACCTTAATGCCCTCCTACCAGTTCTGGCAGGGCCTCCCTTCCACCTTCCCAGCTCCTCACTCCTGCCCTGGCCCACGGGGCTTCTCCAAGTCAGCTGCTTGCCTTTGGGCCCCTCTCCCCTCCAGCCTTCTCCAGCCCACTGACTCCCCGCCTCCACTGCAGGCAAGAGCCAGGCCAGGGAGGAGAGTGAGTTAGCAGCTGCAACCCCCAGGGGTTCTCTGGATAATCTCAGGAATGTCATATCCCAAAGACTTGACTTTCCCACTGGCCAACAGGGACCCTCCTTCCTGCCCAGAGCTTGGGAGTCCTGCCAGGAGAGGGGCCTTGTACAGGGTGAATGCAGGAAGGGCCCGGAGGGGAGAGGCACAGTGGTTCCAGGCTGGAAAGGAGCCTCTTTTCCAGACCTGGAACTAGTCTGATCAGGTGTGAGGATAGGACTGGAGGGAATTACCTAAACAACCCATCCTCTGAGCTTCAGGGTCCTAACCTCAATGTTTCCCCCCTCATTTTACTTCCGAAGGATGTTCCCAATTCTAAGCTCTCCTTGAACAGGTATAATTTACCTTATGTTACAGATAGGAATACTGAGGGCACAAGCCATGGGCCCAGGGTCACATAGAGCAACCAATCAACTTTCCTCAAACCAAACCCACATGTTCTGAGTACCTGCATGTGGCGGGTCCCTTTGCACATGTCACTGGAGCAATCAGTTACAAAGTAGGATAGCCTCTGCCATGCTGCTGCTGAGGAAACCGAGGCTGAAACTGGGCGAGCAGATGAGTGTCCCATTTCCAGCAGCTACTGCATTTTATCATTACACCACATTCTTTGCTCAAACCTCCAGGGTGACCCAGCCCAGAGTAGAGGAAAGGCCAGGGAAAGTCAACCCACACCCATTTCTAGGGCTTCCTGCCCCTTGGTAATCTCAGCCTTCCAACTACCTGCACTCTAGGACCCTTGGCGGCAGCCAGCAGCCGCACAGCTCAGAGGTGGGCCAGATGGGCGGTCAAGGATCTCCACTCCCCTACCCCACTGTGAAACCTCAGACCCTACTTCCCAGCCCAGGTCACGTGAGGGGCTGCCCTCTGGTATTGTTACTAGTGACTCAGAAATGCAGCCCAGGCCCTGGTTTCCAGAAGTCCCCAAACCTCCAGCTGTTCTCAGGACCCAAGGGCCACTGGGAGGACTGGCCTTCAGTACAGGCTCATTTCCTTGACCCAAGCTTTGCTCCCCTCCCCAGGGACATTGAGTGGAAATCACTGACATTTTGGGAGCAGTTTTTTTTTTTTCACTTGGCCTGGAAGTTCAGAGAAGTATATATGAAATATAATGGAGTGCCAGACAGCAAAGGAAATCATCAACAAAATAAAATGACAACCCACTGAATGGGAGAACAGATTCAGCAGTGATATATCTGATAAGGGACTAATAACCAAAATGTATAAAGACTTTATACAGCTTAATACCAGTAAGAGAAACAATCCCATTCAAAATTGGGCAAAGGCTAAGAACCCTAAAGCGTCCATCAGAAAGAATATATACATCATTTTGTCCATTGCACTGTTATTTACAATAGCCAAGATGTGGAAACAGCCCAAATGTTCACCAGGAGATGAGTGGGTAAAAAAGCTGTGGTACATTTAGACAGTGGAATACTACATGGAAAAGAAGGAACTCTTACCCTTTGCAGCAGCATAGATGGACCTGCAGAGTATTATGCTAAGTGAAATAAGCCAGTCAGACAATGATGCATACCATATAATGTCACTTATATGTGGAACCTAATGAACAAAATAAACTGATCAACAAAATAAAAACATGGGCATGGGTACCTGGAATAAACTGACAGATCTCAGGCGGGAGGGCTGTGTGTGTGTGGGGGGGGACTGGATAAAAGATGAAGAGATTAGCCAAAGAACATATATATACATAGCCTATGGACACAGAAAATAATAGTATGGTGAAGGCCAGGCCAGGGTGTGGGCAGGGGCTAGCTAAGTGGAGGTGGGCAAATGGGAGGGAATGGGAGACACCTATAATAGAGTCAACAACAACAACAACAACAAAAATGGACAAAGGACCTGAATAGACTCTTCTCCAAAGAGGACATACAGAAGGCCAATCCACATATGAAAAAATGCTCAATGTCGCTAATCAGAGAGGTGCAAATTAAAATCACAATGCGATATCACCTCATATCTATCAGAATGGCCATCATCACCAAATCATCAAACAACAAGTGCTAGAGAGGATGTGGAGAAAGGGGAGCCCTCTGCACCGGTGCAGCCACTGTGGAAAGAAGTATGGAGTTTCCTCAAAAATTAAAAATGGAACTGCCGAAAATTAAAAATGGAAGCAATTCCACTTCTGGGAATTTATCTGAAGAAACCCAAAACATTAAATCAAAAGAATGGATGCATCCCTATGTTCATTGCAGCATTATTTACAATAGCCAAGATATGGAAACAGCCCAAGTGTCCATCAGTACGTGAGTGGATAAAACAGCTATGGGACATTTATATAGTAGAATACTACTCCGCCATAAAAAGAGAAGGAAATCTTACCCTCTGCAACAGTGTGGATGGACCTGGAGAGCATTATGCTAAGTGAAACAATCCAATCAGCGAAAGACAAGTACTGTGTAATTTCACTTGTATGAGGAATCTAGTGAACAAAATAAACTAACAAGTTAGAAACAGGCTCATATATATTGAACAGACTGACAGCTGTTGGGGGGTTGTTGGGGGCTGCTGGGTGAAAAAAGGTGAAGGGGTTAAACAAACAAAAAAATCACTCACAGACACAGAAAACAGTATGGTGATGACCAGGGGGGAAGGGGGTGGGGGGAGGTAGAAGAGGGTAAACGGGGGGTAAATGGTGATGAAAGGAAAATTGACTTGGGGTGGTGAACATACAATACAATGAGCAGATGATGTGTATCCTAGAATTGTGTCCCTGAAACATATAATTTTATCAATCAATGTCACCCCAATAAATTCAATTCAAAAGTAAAAAATGGATAGTGAGAGTGTCACAGCTGGAAGGACTTTCAGATGACACAAACACAGTGGATAGAACATGGACTTTAGACCTAGATTACTTAGGTTTAAAATCCCAAGTTTATCACTTAAGAGCTGTGAGCCCTGAATAAGTTTCCAAACCTTTCCGTGTTTCAGCAAAATGAGGATGATGAGAATAATAGCACTTGCCTTAAAGTTGTTGTGATGGTGAAACTAGGTAATGTATACGAAGGGTTTGGAATAGTGCCTACTACATAGTATGTGCTCTATGAATGTTAGCTAATGTTAGTTCTTTCCGTAACACTCTACAAGAAAAATCCCCACATCTGGTAATGCCAATCTACAGCCTTTCCCCTGGCCTTATTGTCAGATATGTCTTCCAATGTGCCCCACCCCCACCCCAGTGGCCCCCACTCATATTGCTTTTGGCACCAAAAAAGCTAAAGGGCCCTGGCTGGTGTGGCTTAGTGGATTGAGCACTAGCCTGTGAACCAAAGGGTCATTAACTCTATCCCGGGTCCGGATCCCGGCACCTGCCTGGGTTTCAGGCCAGGTCCCTAGTTGGGGTCACAGAAGAGGCAACCACACATCGATGTTTCTCTCCCTCTCTTTCTCCCTCCCTTCCTCTCTCTCTAAAAATAGTAAATAAATAAAATCTTAAAAACAAATTATTCAAAAAATCAAAAGCTAAAGGCAAAGTAAGAATTTGTGTCTGAGACATAAGTCAGAGTCAAAGCTTTGCTTCCTTCTTCTCATGTCACCTCCCCACTGCCCATCCCCATCTCTCCTGCTCCCCAGAACAAACATCGTCTAATTTCAGATGACTCTTGAGCAAACCACACTCACTTCGCTGAGATGGGCAACCGGGCAAGGGGAGCAAGCTGTAAGAATGAACTGAACTCAGGCAAGTTCAGGAGGTCCCCATCCTCGTTCCCAGGCTGGGCCCTCTTTCCAGGAAGTGCCCTGGGCTCCAGTTCAGCCAGCCCTTGACCTTGCAGACCAGGCAGGATTGCCACGCACTGGCGCTAGATAGACTACAGTTGTTAACTGATCGGTCTCATGCTCCGACATTTTCTGGAGTAAATTGGTCATACCCACAACACGGGGTACTTGGCTGGGGGGTTGTGAGTGTGAAAAACTCATGTTACGTCTCCTAGACAGAAAGCTCCATGGGTAGGAGCACATAGCTGTTTTGCTAAACATTACCCATCTACCCAGGGCCTAAAGCAAGGCTTGTCATTTAGTAGGGCTTGAATTCATAGTTGTTTGAATGAGCAAAGGTATGAGTTCCTGAAGGCCATTCTCAGCCTAAGGAAAATGCCCCTTTCATTCAAGATTAAAAAAAAAAAAAAACAAGGTAAACACATCAATAGGCTTCACCATCATTATTTCAAGCGGCCCTTACTGCAGCCTTACAGGGTAAGAATGTAGTTCTCCCCAGTATGCAAATAATAACGATGGGTCTGACTGCATACCAGGTAGTTTTCTAAGCCATTTATACATATTATGCCAACTCATTTAAGCCTCCTAGTAACTTTATGAGGTGGGTACTATTATTAGTTCCATTTTACAGGCAGGAAACTAAAGCTCAGAGAGGGAAGTGATTCTCTCAAAGTCACAAAGCTGGCAAGTTGTGGCTTAGATAGTAAAGGGCTGGATGCCATGTCCTCTTACTCTAGAGGTTGTGGTCCCTTCACAGCACCAAGGACACCAAGGTCGAGCTCCCACACACAGATGTGCAAATCTCTCATTTTGGTCCCTTTGCCCACTACTGCTCACCCTCAATGCCTACACCCAGGGCACATCTCCTGGCTTTTTGCCTCCTCCCTCTCCTGCCTGCATCCTTACTCTTCCTTGAAGATTTCATTCTCTTTTCCATTATGGATCGTCCCTTCAGATTCGAATCCAAGTGCACATGTATGTACCATGGGCCCGGCTTGTGTATGCAGCACTGCACTCCTCCAAGCCTCATCCGCAGAAGAGAGGCAGTTTGCTCTGGTCCACTCAGCCTAGATGCGGCAGAGCTGGACCTTGCATTCAGGTCAGTCTAACTCCAGGTCCAGTGCCCTTTCTGCCACACCAAGCTGTCTTACTTTCGGAACCATGAGGTTCTTCTGAGAAAGCTTCCTAACTCACCCCCAAATGGACTTACATCTCTTTTAGTCCACCTGTGCCAACAATCCTCAGCCTATGGACCTGTGCTTCACAGATATGTAGCAGATGTCAGCAGCTAGGTGATTTACAATTAGCCACATGGAGACAATTCACAGTGTGGATTTTTCACCCATGTTGGAGCCAGTACCCACCACTCAACTGACACACCATTATTTGACTGGTCTTTGGAACTACAGAGAGGGGACCTGGTGAGGGGGGAAGTGCAACCTTCTTCTCTGGGGTATAGGTCCCAACCTTGCCCTCGGTAAGTGGTTTGTCCATGACCTGAGAGTCTATGTCATAACTTCTATCTTTGGACTCATTAACTGAAAGGTGGCCACATGTACAAGTCTCCCATATACACACCCAAACTCAGGCTGGTTAATGGACCTGTGGTAATACCTTAAGATGAAACAAGCTATCTGAAGAGGTAGTGAGCCCACATCATTGGAGGTTGCAACAGTGCCTGGCCATCTTCTTAGTAAAGAGGACAGCGACATGGAATGTGGGAATGGCACCCAGAAGTACGTGAGGGTTTCTACACATTCACATGCTCCTCTGAATTCTCTACCTGCCCTCTCGCGCATCCCACAGTGAACACACACTGCATGTGGCAAATGGGTCTTGCTTGGGATGACCAGGGTCTGGGAAAGTACAGACACCCTGGGGGCTGGGAGGTGAACTGCTAAATCACCAGTCGCTGCCACACCCTGTATCCTGCCACACTGACTCTGGGCAAAGGCTGGGAAGCTGCAAGCTGGCTTGGCAACAGAGGACCCACAGTACGAACAAGTACACGGGAGCACAAGCGCATACATAAGCACATGTACGTGCATGAAGATGCGCCTGCAGAAGGGGTGTAAAAGCACACACCCACCTGAACAGGTGCCCAGGAAGCTCCCTGAAAGTCCCATGCACATGGTGGGAGCTCACGAACAGGACAGGATGCCCGAAAATGTGCCCTTGCGTGAATACAGGAGAGCCTTCGGCCATGTCCGCACTCCTAGGGCGACCAAGTATGTGGACAGTTTTCCGACCAGACGCCAAGGGGCAAACGCTGTGGAGAAGACCGGCGGCCGCAGAAAGAAAGGCCTGAAAAACAAAGGCACTACCGAAGAACCTCAGGAGGCTGCAGCCATCGAGGATGGGGCGATGGAAAGCAGAGTCCCACCCTGAAAGGCGTCTGCCTTTCCTCTGGCCTCAGCATTTCGGGGATTAAGAGCCGGCAGTGGAAACACTGAACGTTCACAAGGTGGAAACGGTGGCCGCGGAGGGAGAAGCGCGCAGCTAAGAGAAACTGAAAAAGGAAAGGGATTCGGTGACACGGCCCCACCGAAGCCTCTGCCTGAGAACGCTGGCAACCAGCCAGTGAGCGATGCGGCCCCAGGGGACCCGGATGATGACGGGATTGCTGATGAGGAAGCTGCAGACGAATTTGCTTCTTACCTCTACAGGCAAATCTCCCCCGACATTCGCATTACCGCACCAGATGGACCTCATGGGAGAACTGCACCTTCTCTGGACAGCGCTCCACAGTTACACCGAACATATGCTCACGCCAGAAGAGGCCTGGCTGTGCAAAAAATGACTCCACTGCGCATCGCAAGAGATTTCACAGATCTGGTCATCATTAATGAAGATCGTAAAGCACCAGATGGGTAAATTCTGAGTCACTTGCCAAATGGGCCAACTGCTAATTTTTAAAAGAGTGATCATCTCTGTAAAGAAACTAAAAGGCAAGGACCTCAAAGAACACCTACCTGAAATAATCAGAATAATTTTATTTTTTATTTTTGTTTTCTAAAGATTCTATTTATTTAATGTTAGAGAGAGGGGATGAAAGGGAGAGAGAGGGAGAGAAACATCCATGTGTGGTTGCCTCTCGCACACCCCCAACTGGGGACCTGGCCTGCAAACCAGCCATGTGCCCACTGGGAATCGAACCTGTGATTTTTTGGTGCGCAGGCTGGCACTCAATCCACGGAGCCACCAGCCAGGGCCGTGGCAGCCATTTTAAAATGAAGCAGGAGTGCTCGTTCCAGAGGAACTGCTTTCCAATTCCCCTTCCTCGTCCCTCTCACCCTCCACCCATCTATTGCCTTCCATGGTCACATGGTCCCTCCTGCCCTCCACACCCCTATTCCCATCTACGGTTTCCTCCGTCCTCCAACCCCCATTCCTGTCCACGGCCCCTTCCACCCACCACCCCCATTCACCTTTACAGTCCCTCCCGCCTCCTTCCCCCCACTCACCGCCATGGTTTCTCACCAGGCTCCCTCCCTACCGCGGGTTTGGCGCCGTCATCAGTGTGGGCCCAGAAACATCATCAGAGTGAGCCGGTGACGTCATAGAGCAGATAGCGTCCTGTTGCCGGGCAACCCGGTGTGTCCACACGGACGAGCGGCAAAGGAGGCGGAGAGCTGTCAGGTGTTGACGGCGATGGAGACTCCACTGAGAGAGGAGCCGGCGATACAGACCCCACAGGTAGAGGAGCCGGCGATGGAGACCCCACCAATAGAGGAGCCGGCGGTGGAGACCGCACCAATAGAGGAGCCGGCGGTGGAGACCCCACCAATAGAGGAGCCGGCGGTGGAGACCCCACCGATAGAGGAGCCGGCGGTGGAGACCCCACCGATAGAGGAGCCGGCGGTGGAGACCCCAGCGATAGAGGAGCCGGCGGTGGAGACCCCAGCGATAGAGGAGCCGGCGGTGGAGACCCCACCGATAGAGGAGCCGGCGGTGGAGACCCCACCGATAGAGGAGCCGGCGGTGGAGACACCACAGAGAGAGAAGCTGGCGGTGGAGACCCCACCGAGAGAGGAGCCGGCGGCGGAGACCCCACCGATTGAGGAGCCGGCAGTGGAGACCCCACAGAGAGAGAAGCCGGCGGTGGAGACACCACCAGTGGACGAGCCCGCATTGGACGAGCCCGCAGTGGATGTGCCCGCATTGGACGAGCCCGCAGTGGCCCAGCCTGCAGTGGTCGGGCCCGCAGTGGAGTCACTGGCGGCCAGCGAGTCACAGGTGAGCAGTAGCCCACCAGGTCCAGCCGAATCCCCGATTGTCTCCTCCTCCCCCTCCTCCCTCCCACTTCCCTGTACCCCGACACCCCCCTCTACCCTGGATTTGGCTTCAGCTCACGAACCCATGATCTGGTGGGTCACCATGCTCCTCACGGTGGCCCCACCCACTCCCCAAGGCCCCACCCCTAGTGTCCCCCTCACCCATGGTCCCCCTTCACCCATGGTCTCCCCACCCCTTCTCCCTAGCAGGCTGCCGAAAAGAACAGCTCCAGGGATGGAAACCGCCTGCAGAAAGAGCTCGAAGACACCACCAAGGCCCGCCGCCCATGGAGGCTGCAGCGCTCCATGTTCATGACCTGTGACGGGTCCTGCGCCCCCCTCAAGAAAGCTCCTGCGAGGCCCATGGCCAAGAAGCGGTCATGGGCTGGAAAGCGCCAGTCCCAGGAGCTGGAAGATACCACCGACGCCCCCCGCACACGGGCTCTGCGGTGCTCCATGGTCATGGCCTGTGATGGGTCCCAGGCCCCCAGAAAGAGATCCCTATGAGGAAGGGGTCTTCTTCCTAAAGACCAGAAATAGATTTCCCATGCAATGTCCCCTTCATCCCTCTCCCATTTACTTTATCAGATAGATTTACCACCGCAATATCCACACCAACAGTGACTGAAAAGTAAATGACAACCTATAGCTTGAACAAAATACTTGCTGATTTCATCTGCTGTCTTTTGATTGCTGTCTAGGAAGCCAGGTTTGCCCATCTTTCTGGGCACACGGTGCACACCTTCCACTCCAGGGTGTGTGTGGAGAGGTGGGGAGGCATGGGGGTTGCACACCTGCCAGATCAGGGTGTGTGTGGAGGGGGTGGGGAGACATGGGAATGGGGAGGCATTGGGGTTGCACAGCTTCCAAATTAGGGTGTGTTTGGAGGGGTGGGGGAGGCATGGGGGTGGGGAGGCATGCGGGTTGCACACCTGCCACATCAGGGTGGGTGTGGAGAGGGTAGGGCAAGGTTGGGGGTGGGTGAGTGGGAGACACTAGTTTTAATCTGGATGAGGTTTTATTGGAAGTGGGAAGCGTTGGCATCAGGAGGGCCATTTTATTTTTTTCAACGTATTTGTTTATTTTTAGAGAGAGGGGAAGAGAGGGAGAGAAACATCCATGTGTGGTTGCCTCTCGCACACCCTCAACTGGGGACCTGACCGACAGTCCAGCCATGTGCCCTCACTGGGAATCGAACCCGCAACCCTTCGGTTCGCAGGCCCGCGCGCATTCCACGGAGCCACCAGCCAGGACCAGGGCGGCCATTTTAAGTGAAGCAGGAGCGCTCCTTCCGGAGGAACAGCTTTCCGATTCCTCTTCCTGGTCCCTCCCACCCTCCACCCCTCTATGCCCTCCCACGGTCACATGGTCCCTCCTGCCCTCCACACCCCTATTCCCATCTACGGTTTCCTCCGTCCTCCAACCCCCATTCCTGTCCACGGCCCCTTCCACCCACCACCCCCATTCACCTTTACAGTCCCTCCCGCCTCCTTCCCCCCACTCACCGCCATGGTTTCTCACCAGGCCCCCTCCCTACCGCGGGTTTGGCGCCGTCATCAGTGTGGGCCCAGAAACGTCATCAGAGTGAGCCGGTGACGTCACAGAGCAGATTCCTGTCCTGTTGCCGGGCAACCCAGTGTGTCTACACGGACGAGCGGCAAAGGAGGCGGAGAGCTGTCAGGTGTTGACGGCGATGGAGACCCCACCGAGAGAGGATCCGGCGGTGGAGACACCAACAATGGACGAGCCCACAGTGGCCCAGCCTGCGGTGGTCGGGCCCGCAGTGGAGCTGCGGGTGGCCAGCGAGTCACAGGTGAGCACTCAGAGTCCCCGATTCTCTCCTCCTCCCCCTACTCTCCACCACCTCCCTGTCCCCGGACATCCCCCTGGACCCTGGAGATGGCGTCAGCCCTCTGAGCCATGACCCGGTGGGTCACCATGCTCCTAACAGATGGCCCCACCCACTCCCCGAGGCCCCACCCCTGGTCTCCCCCTCGCCCATGGTCCCACTTCACCCATGGTCTCCCCACCCCTTCTCCTTAGCAGGTCGCAGAAGAGAAGCGCTCCAGGGATGGAAACCGCCCGCAGAAAGAGCTCGAACACACCACCAAGGCCGCCCGCCCACCGGCTATGCAGCGCCCTATATGCATGACCTGTGACGGGACCTGGGCGCCCCCCAAGAGAGCCTCAACGAGGCCCATAGCCAAGAAGAAGCGGTCATGGGCTTGAAAGCGCCTGTCCCAGGAGCTAGAAAATACCGCTGACGCCCCCCGCCCACAGGCTCTGCAGCACCCCATGTGCATGACCTGTGATGGGTCTCGCGTCCCCCCAAGAGAGCCCCTACAAGGTCCATGGCCAAGGAGAAGCAGTCATGGGCTGGAAAGCGCCTGCCCCAGGGGCTGGAAGATACCATCAGCGCCCGCTGCACACGGGTTCTGCGGCGCCCCATGTGTGTGCCCCCCTCAAAGAGAGCCCCTATGAGGAAGAGGTCTTCTTCCTAAAGACCAGAAATAGACTTCCCATGCAATGACCCCTCCATCCCCCCACGTTTACTCTATCAGATAGATTTACCACCACAATATCCACACCAAAGACAACTGAAAAGTAAATGATAACCTGTAACCTGAATAAAATACTTGCTGATTTCATCTGTTGTGTTGATTGCTGTCTAGGAAGCCAGGTTTGCCCATCTTTCTGGGCACACAGTGCACACCTTCCACTCCAGGGTGTGTGTGGAGAGGTGGGGAGGAATGGGGTTGCACACCTGCCACATCAGGGTGTGTGTGGAGGGGGTGGGGAGACATGGCAGTGGGGCAAGTTTGGGGGTGGGTGAGTGTGAGACACACCAGTTTTAATTTGGATGAGATTTTATTGGATGTGTGGAAAGTTGACATTAGGAAAACCATTTTATTTTTATATTTATTATTTATTTTTAAAATATTTTATTTATTACTTTTCAGAGAGAGGGGAAGGGAGAGAGGCAGAGAGAGAGAGAGACATCAATGTATGGTTGCCTTTCACCTGCCTTCAGATGTCGACCTGGCTGGAGACCTGGCTTGCAACCTGGTTATGTGCCTTGGCTGGGAATTGAACCAGACACCTTTGGATTCAAAGGCTGGTGCCTTATTCACTGTGCTACTAGCCAGGGCACCCATTTTTAAAAATGTATTCATTTATTTTTAGAGAGAAGAAGAAATAGGGAGAGAAACATCCATGTGTGGTTGCCTCTGGCACACTCCGAACTGGGGACCGGTCCTACAACCCAGCCATGGGCTCTGAGCGGGAATGGAACTGGTGATTCTTTGGTTCACAGGCTGACTCAATCCGTGGAACCACACCAGCCAGGGCCATATAGTTCACGCTTAACCCCCTTTTTACAGTTGAAGAGACTGAGGGCTCAGAGAGGAGCTTGCCTAAAGTCACATGCGATGAGAGTCAGTAGCTTTCTACTTATCTGTAGTGGGTGCACAGAGAGGTGAGCTGGGAGGCATATGCATCATTATACCTGGGTCTAACCTATGAATTATTTCTATTTGCCATTGGAACATGCAGTCCCATATTTGGTAGATGGCTTCTCTTGATCATCATGTCCTGTTCAAGAAGCTCCTAACATTAGATTCCTTTCCTGATAGCCCACCCACATCTGGAGAGAGAAAGTGGCTCCAGGTTTAAATCCTGCCTGTAGATAATGCTGAAGAACCCATTCTATTTGCATCCACTGGCTTTGCTCTGTGTGGCACCAGTGTCCATGGAGGCTGAGAGAGGGCCCAGAATACTGGCTGGGGAACCATGAAGAGTGCAGCTGGATCAAACCACCCTTTTGTGGTGTGAGCGTACCTTTGTGTTCCTGAGTACATTTTTCACATTTCAACAGCTAAACAGGAGGAGGCTTCTCTTTGAGTTGTTCATGTCAAACATCAGCAAGATAGTGGTAAACCCATGGTGGAACTGAACCAAAATTGACTCGAGAATATGGACACATCTTGGCTTGGACAGAAGTAAAGCTATCAGCTAATACTGTGACTTCCACCTTTGCTTATGCTTCAATTAAGAGGGCTCACTATTTTAGGTAATTCATAATATTTGAGCAAATCCTCCCAATTTCTTTGTTGTTGCACGTGTGACAAGTTTCTTAGCTTTAAAAGGTGGCAGGTGTTGTAGCATGCTACACATAAAATGAAAATGAGTTTGGTTATGCTTTTAAATTATTTGAGAATTGTAGGGCATTCAACTGCTTTTTCTCCAAATGGCTATTGAGGACTTCGTGGGTGTACAGCCCTATGGTAGGTGCTAGGGCTACCTTAGTTTATGTTTCAGAGCCTCCGTTTCTCCCTTTGTAAATTGTACAGATGGGTTAAATCAGGGCTTATTTAAAACTTCATTTATTTTGTGGCGGAATACTGTTTTTTTTATTTGTTTGTTTGTTTTTCTGGACAAAATCTTCTCTGGATGTGTAATGAAAATAACACACCAAGTAGAACTGTTCTGGGTTGAGGGCACCTCTTAAACAAGCTACCCCACACTTACACCCAGTAGTCCTAGAGCCCCTGTAATTCCTCAAGCAGAGCTGGAAAGGCAGAGCCCAGCAGGGCCCTGCCCGGGAAGCTGGGAATCCCTGTTGCTGAGACTGCTTGCAGCCTTTCTTTCTTCGTCCTCCCGACCAGGCAAAAGTCTGGTTGGATCCTGTTGGAGGCCACAGTACATACTGGAGCTGAGCCCCTGTGCTCCATCGCCCAGGACCAAGCCTCCTCCTCGTCCCTGCTCTCTGCATCACTGCAATCCCCACCCCCTCCACCCCAGGTCTAAACAGACTCCAGACACAGGAGGCTGTGGGCCCAATCCGCCTCTCCTCTCTCCCCAAGCCAGAGGGACCTTGGAGCCCTTGCCCACGCTGAGGGAGGGCTCGCGGGAGGAAGACAGAAGGCGGATGGGGACGGAGCCTCCAAGCTTTCTGGGGCTGATGCAGCAAGAGGGGGTACAGAAGGGGCCACAGAAGGGAATGGGGTGAGGGGGCATTTCATGTGAGACGGGGGTTACTCTTACCTCCTTGTGCTCTCTACCAGGCTTCAAGGAAAATGCAGGCATCCTGTGGCACACAGCAGAATGAACAGGGGAGAGGGTAGGAAGCAGGAAGACAAGAGAAGCGGGGAGTAGGAATGGAAGAAAGCAGGTGTTGGGGACGGGTGGGGGCCCGTGTTCTTTGTATTCGAAGGCCT